>OX359279.1:11062500-11405000 GCA_947179155.2 Hedera helix
TACTGCTCCTCTGTCTGCTGGTGGATCTGGTTCTGCTCCTCTAGGTGCTGAATTCTCTCCTCTAGCTCATCGTTAGCCGTAGTGAGAGTATCGATGATGTCACTGGCGACAGTGCCCATGCCATCAACATACTCCGTTGGCTCCTCATCCTCCTCATCCTCGGTATCATCCTCCTCCTCACTGTACTGTCGCATAACTCCGCCCCATACAGCGTCCTCTCTATCTCCCTCCTCGGGATCTGACTCTGGCTCCTCGACAGGTGAAGGCACCCGTGGCTGTGCGGTATCCATATGGATATCCGTATAGATCACCTCATCTACCGCAGTACTCGACTGGCCTATCTCCGTCATCCTATAATAACATAAATAACACATGTTAGTACAGCAATAAAATATATTCATTGATGAAATGAAATGATATTTTATCATGTACATCTCGGCTCGATGGATTTTCTCAATCCACCTCCAAAAATACACAACATGATGAATCTCCCCGATTCATCTCCTAACGCACTTGATATGAGTTTAATACTAAGGTTATAACCTAGGTTTCGCAATCCTAGCGTTTCTAACCTACAGCTCTGATACCAACCTGTGACGACCCCAAATCCGGGTTCTTTAACCTCGGGTTTGGTTCTCACTGTACAATACATAACAACAATGAAATACATATATTGTATTCAAACTTCGCGGAATAATACAAAAGGTTCCTTAATCAAAAGGCTACACTTCCCAAGGTCTATTACCTTAATCTTAACATTACATATCTTAAGAGAAATACAAAAGGTTTACAACAGTAATTACATAACAGTAATATAAACTAGCATCCAATTACTAAAACTAAACATTCGCTTTCCCCTTGCCTTTGTCCGATTTAGAGCTTTCGGGAATGGCTGAAATATAGTCATGATATAGCAAGAATGAGCAACTAAATGGCTCAGCAAGTTTATAAACAACAATCATACGATATATCATGATGAAGGAAAATAACTTCAAGGTTTCAACAATAGCAATTGTGAAAGATAGCAAGAATCAATGTTCAATAAAAGAAGGAATTGACTCTTTACTGCTGAGTGGTCTTTAATGACCATGAACTGCTACTAAGGTAGAACAGACATACAATGTTTGACTCCTTGTTAAAATAACGGGACACTTGAGGGGATCAGTCCTCTCATGTCCTATGTATATGCATCACATTTAGTTTTCTTGCGCGCTGTCGGGTCTCCGACAAATAAAAATCCCCTTTAACTAAGGTTGTTATATCTCAGTCTTACTGTAAGAATCCGCACCAGCCAATGGTTTGGATAAGCTTTTATAATATTCAACTAAATGAATTTAACATGCATTTTTCTAGCCGAAACAATTAGCTTAGACGTTCTTAAACAGTTTGCAAAAGCACTATGTGTGAATACAATAATCAATAACGATGTGAAGTAATTTTCGATAATTAATTCACTCAAAGGTCTGTCAAATATCTACGACTGTAGATACTTGCTCAACAATAATTGAATTGCTCAAAATAATTAAAGTTGAATAATAATTGCAACAATAAGTACAAGTTAAGGGTAGAAGACTTGCCTCGTGCGTCGTTTACTGCTAACCAACTTAATTTAACAATCCTTGAACGGACCTAATAATTAAATCACTTTGATCTTAAATTAGTATCATATACTTGTAAGTATAATGACCTTTATAAACCTTACGAACCACATAATTATATAATTATGGGTATATAAACACATAGGAAACATTATCATTAATTACTTGATAATATTTCAAACACAAAGAACCTATATTAATTATTTAATATAGTTCATACACTTATATAATATTATTAACAATTTAATAATATTTTATTAGTCTTGTAGTATTATTAATCGTTTAATAATACAATATCAGTCTTCTAATATTATTAATCTTTTAATAATATTCTATCAATCACTTAACATTATTAATCCATTAATAACATTTTATTGTCCTTATAATATTATTAATTATTTAATAATATTTTATCATCCTTATAATATTATTAATCATTTAATAATATTTTATTCATCTCATAATATTATTAATCCTTTAATAATATTTTATTTATTATTTAATATTATTAACTATTTAATAACATTTTAATTCATTATCTAATATTATTAATTATTTAATAATATTTTATTAATTATTTAATATTATTAATCATTTAATAATTTTTTATTACCTCATTAATATTATTAACCATTTAATAATATTTTAAACATTATCTAATATTATTAATTATTTAATAATATTTTATTTAATATCCAATATTATTAATCATTTAATAATATTTTATTATCTTATTAATATTATTAATCATCTAATAATATTTTAAATCATTATCTAATATTATTAATCATTTAGCAATATTTTATTTATTATCTAATATTATTAGTCATTTAATAATATTTTATTCATTATCTAATATTATTAATCATTAAATAATATTTTATTCATTTACTAATATTATTATTTATTTAATAATATTTTATTGACTTATTAATGTTATTACTCATTTAATAATATTTTAATCTCTTACTAATATTATCAATCATTTCATAATATTTAATTACTTATTAATATTATTAACCATGTAGTAATATTTTAATACTCTTTAAATAATACCAAAAGTTAACTTTTAAATTGGGTTAACCTTAGTATTTAATTTAAACATTTAGATAGCATTGATTTACAAATAGACTCCATATAAATTTGTTTAATACCCAAATATATTCATTTTACACCTATTTCAACTTAATTTTTCAAAGAAAACTCGACCCGGATCGACCCGACCCGACCCGGAGCACCAAAAATCTGCTTAGCAGATTGTTCTGACGCAGCTGCGTCAGTCCTGACGCGGCTGCGTCAGCCATTTTGTCCGAAAGTCAACTGTTTGACTGCTCGACCCTCCGACGCTCCGACAGCCATAACTTCTTCATACGAAAACATTTTGGGGTGATTCTTGAGTCCATTCTCATCAGAATTTCCCCCTCTACAATTTCTCTTTAGATCAAAAATCCAAATTCCAAACGTAACTAGACTCAAAATGGCTCACAATGCAATATAGGGTTTTAAAATCAACATCCTTTGCGGTAAAAGCCATAACTTCTTTGTTATTCATTATTTTTGAAAAGTTCAAAAAGGTTTTATCCTTAAAACTCATAGATCTAGCTTTCTAGCCACAAAAATTCACTTTCCGATTTGTACATTTCAAAATACAACCATAAACCTAGCATGCATAGTTAGGGTTTACCGGTAAAATTGTGTTATGAACTTTTCTACCATTTTTATGTATTTCTAACATACCAAAACATGTTATAAACACATAGATCTATGAATATACATATATTACATAGTTAAATACTTCTAGATCATCAAAACGAGTTTTGATCGGTTAAAAATAGATTTTAACCGATCAAAAGCTTTCTAGACTACAAAAATGAAATAAGATGAAGTTAAGAGCACTTTTAAACCTTGAGGTCTTGGATGCTCTTCTTCTCCTTCTACCAAAGTAAGTTGTGTAGCTAGTGGACATACACCAAGGCTTCCTCTAGCTTTTCCTCACACAAACACAAGTGTATCTCTCTTTTAACTCACAAAAGCTCTCTCTCTTTTCTCTAAAAAATGTCTAGCAAATGACTAACAAACTTGAACTAAGTGTGGAGCATTCTATTTATAGCCATCAACTAACTCCTCATTAGCTTGCTAATTCACCCATGTTGGTGAAATTAGTGCTTAATTACAATTACTATTGCATGGAATGACTAGGTGATTGACTAGGGTGGTTGGCCAACCTTGTCATAGAGTGAATTAGAAGCAACATGGAAATCAAGCTATCCAAGTGGGGCCCTTCAAAAATTCAGCAAAATGGCTTTTCTAAGCCACTTTTCCTTTATTTTTAATGCTAAAATGTGCATATATACATCTATATATATATATATATATATATATATATATTGACCAAAGTTTTGACTTGTATTAGACTTTACATTAGGTTTGGGAATAACTTCTAATGGGCTCATTTAATTAAATTGTTTGGCCTCAATTTAAATAACACATTGGGCTTATATTAAATAGTCTAGGTTATATTTAATTAAATCAAGCATTGGGCTTGTTTAATTAATTACATGGGCTAGTAATCAAATTAATTACATGAGTTACTAGGTTAATATCTTTAACCTAGTTTATCAACTTATTTGGATTTAAAATATAATCCAATTAGATTTGCTTTAATTAATTATACACTTTGCTTTAATCCTTTAAACAAATATACAAGCACATAAGTGCATTTATTTAATTATCTAATGCACAATTAATTAATGCGAAAAGTTTAAATTCATTGCTAAATATTTATTAAGTATATTTACAATGATTAATGAAATTCGTGGTCATTACAAATAAAGTGAGTAAATAATTTGCATGTAATTTTTTAAGTCTTTAATTATTACCAAGATTGTAATTTATCATTAAATGATTTATAATTAATGGTAAGTGGTTAATAATATTATTATGTGATTAAAATATTATTAAATAATTAATAATATTTATAAGAGATTAAAATATTATTAAATGATTAATAATATTAATAAGAGATTAAAATATTATTAAATGATTAATAATATTAATAAAAGATTAAAATATTATTAAGTGGTTAATAATATTAATAAGTGATTAAAATATTGTTAAATAATTAATAATATTAGTAAGAGTTTAAAATATTATTAAATGGTTAATAATATTAATAAATGATTAAAATATTATTAAATGATTAATAATATTAGTAATAGATAAAAATATTATTAAATAGTTAATAATATTAATAAGTGATTAAAATATTTTTAAATAATTAATAATATTAATAAGTGATTAAAATATTATTAAATAATTAATAATATTTATAAGAGATTAAAATATTATTAAATGATTAATAATATTAGTAAGAGATTAAAATATTATTAAATGATTAATAATATTAATAAATGATTAAAATATTATTAAATGATTAATAATATTAGTAAGAGATTAAAATATTATTAAATGGTTAATAATATTAATAAGTGATTAAAATATTATTAAATAGTTAATAATATTTGAATTTAGTTGTATATTATCCAAGGTAGATAATATTTTGAGGTATTTGGTATATTATTTAATGTCCAAATTATTAAATTATGTAAAAGAAGAAAGTTTAATTGAATTAAACTAATGTAAAAAGTCCAATTATGATTAATTTAGACAACTTATAAGAGTTAATAATTTGAAGTTAGAGTCTTATATAAATACTAAGTAATAGTCATTGTAACTAATGATGATGTCAATTTCATATATAAATTGTAGGTTGAACGAAAGACGCAAAATAAGTGTAAATGGTAGAAGCGAACCACGCAAGTTTTTCAAAACTTGCTCCTATGTGCGTTGCTATGCTACAATGTGATATTAAATTATTGATATGAAGATATATTGATGATATTTGTGATATGTGAAAAGCATGAGGTATGATTACATGTGAAATATGTACAAAGTATGAAGCATGAATTGCCTGAGACTATTTGATTATTATATGTGATGCATGAGAAGTATGAGGTATTCATAAAATAAAAAGCATGAAATGCATGATATAGAAATAGAATACATAATATGTATAACATGTGAAGCATGTAATGTGTTATGTGTAACTGTTAGACTTGTTGAGTCGTCGTGCTCACTATTGCTATAAAATTAACACTTTCAGATAAGTTCAAGATATCCGAAGATTTCGTCAAAGATCAAAGATTAGGAATGCGTATTACTTTCACCGAAAGTTTAAGTGATGGTTGTAGTATGAGTCCATATTGGACAGGTAAAATGATTGTGTAATTAAAAAAATTATTAGTGTATATTGTGGGTGTTTAAATACTCAAATGAATTGTAATAGAATGAACTCGTATCATGTATGATATTGAGATATATTAGAAATTTGTAAAGATTGTGATTTTGGAATAGAAAGAAATATTGTAAAATTTTAAATAAATGATTGTTTCGAAATTATAATATTATTGTAAGTCATGAACGATAAGAAAAATGTTGTACAGTGATAAACCAGATCCGAGGTTAAAGGGACCCGAATTCAGGATCGTCATAGTTATTATTCTAAATTAGAGTAAAAATCAAATAGCGCATACTCCCCCCCCCCCCCCCCCTCTCTCTCTCTCTCTCTCTCTCTTCCTAGGAAAAATAAGTAAAAGTATTTTTCTAAAAGGATATTTTGGATACCACACTCCAGATTCAGTATAAGGTCATATGAAGGAATATCTTAAGGATACTCGAAGATTCAAACGTTTTAATTCAACTGAGCACTAGGTAATAATTCATACTATAAATACATGGTTTATATATAATTGTTGTTTTGTATAAAACTATAAAAATGATCCTGTTTTAGGGTTTTAATATTGTAATCTATCTATTTTTGTTATGGAATTAAAGTATGCATGATATGTATTAAAGTATTCTTTATACTTTATAGTTGGATAGATTATTATTCTAACTTCTATTTTGCAGAATTGATAGTTATATACTCTCATAGTTGATTTGAATGTATGTGTTAATTAAATAATTTATGGTTTTATTTATGGGTTATAAAACTCTTACTTTGAGTTATTTAATTTTATTGCAATTTAGATAACATGTAAACTCTTTATAAGTATAAGTTTAATTGATGTAATTATAAATAGATCAGATGTACACTTCGTTTGAAGTATATGATCTATATGTAATTCGTTGTGTTGGTTATTAGTAAGTTGTTGAAGAAGATGGAAATGGAGTTTTTTTCATAATTTGCGATGGACATAGAGTCATGAAGAATAAAGTGTCCGTGTTGAACAAGGATGTTCAAGGAGACTCCTAATAGATCCAAGATTGCAATTAGCCATGAGAATATATTGTTATCTTATTATGTGTTTCTTAATGAAGTGATTATTTGTTTATTATTAAAACCTAGATTAAAGTAGCATAATTGAATTTTAGTTAATTCAAAAATTCATAATCTAAAGCCCAAATTAAAAAAATAAATAAAAATCGCGATTTGGCATCATCTTTTGACGCAGCTGCATGGTGCCGTGGCGTAGCTGCATGGGTCTCTGACGCAACTGCATGGAGACGTGATGTAACTATATGGTTGATCTCTATTTTGTTCCGTTCGCGTTTTGACCAGTTGCGTGGTGTCGTGACGCAGCTGCGTGGGAGCATACTGATTTGTTCCATTTTTTGAATTTTTCTAAGGTGATTTTTTAAAAAAAATGTACGGATGTAATGACGTGACGCAATGGTTGGATGTAATGAACTTTCGAATTATTTAATTTTTAATATTTATCTTATGTGGAATATCTTATTTCATAAGTGATATGTGAATAAAATTACTAAAAATTCAAATGGGAGAGGGATATAATCCCACAACCTCCATTATATATCTATAGTTATGGTAACTAATATATTTCCTACGAAAATATTAGTAATCAAGATAACAAGTATAGATACCCTCTGGGGATATGAGTTTATTAAAATATTAGTATAAATATTCTTTCCCTATGGAGATATATTTTGAGCTATGAATATTTTATAAAATCTAAAATAATGGTATACACTTATAGAGAGATTAATAATTTTTCCCTACAGAGGTAATTTATTAATACTCTTGAAGGCTTAAAAATAATATATAGGTATTTTATTTTCTTTGTTAAAGAGTTAACTAGAAAAAAATATAATGGTAATTTAAAATAATTATTTTTCCCTACAGATGGACATTATTTTACAAAATTAATATACCTATATTATTGGATTGTTAAAATAATGTGTTATTTTACTTGATGATGACCATATGAATGATGAATGTTTTTTATGTTTTAGATATAATGTCTGCATTCAACCCAATCTCAATCATTCTAAAAGATAACCAATTGATTAACCCAAATTATGTTGATTGAAAAAAAAACTTGGACATTGTTCTTACTGCTCAAGATTATAAATTTGTACTTACTGAACCTTACCCTGAGATAATTGTAGCTAATGCTCCACATGCTATTAAAGAAGCACATGCAAAATGGGTAAAGACTGATGAGATGGCTAAATATTACATCGCGGGCTCCTTATCTAACATTTTGTAGCATCAGCATATGGTTATTCCAATTGCTATGGCCATTATAGAATCTTTGCATAGTATGTTTGGTGAGCATACTCGCGCCGTAAGACAGAGTATAATGAAGTCTCTCATGGAATAAAAAATGGTTGAGGGAACTCCAATGGATGAGTATTATCTCAAGTTTATATCTCGCTTTAGCGAACTGGAGGTTCTCGGAGTAAAGGTCGACGCGGATACGCATGTTGACATGTTGCTATAGTCATTGCAGGTTACTTTTCAAAATTTCAAGGTTAACTATAATATAGGCCAATTTCATTATACCCTACTTGAGTTAATGAAATAGCTTCAGTCGGCCCAAGATATTCTAGTACCCAAACCAATTGTCCATTTAGTAGAGACTAATGTTGCTAAGGATAAAGTCGGCAATAAAAGAAACCAAACAATAAGAAAAAGAATACAAAATTTAATGGGATTGGGGGAGTTGGAAAGAAACAAGGTCAAGGTGAGGTGAAACCCAAAGGTAAGTGTTTTCACTGTGGTGAAAAGGGACACTGGAAGCGTAATTGCTCAGCATACCTTGAGAAAGTGAAAAATAAGGGTAAGTTTCAAAGTTTACTAGTTAAATCATATTTATTGGCAATTTTTACGAGATCCTGATGCGTAGATTCTGGAGCCACTAATCATATTTGCATTAATTTGCAGGGGATCCAGGAGATCAAAAGGCTAAGTAAAGGGGATATTTATTTGCAGTTAGCATTGGATGTAACAGTTGTAGAAGTAGCAGTAGGAATTCTTCATTTATAGTTTTCTAGTGATATGAGTTTATATTTGAATAATGTACTTTACGTACCAAACACTTGTAGAAATTTAATTTCAGTTTCTTGTTTGTTTAAACAAGGGTACTCTGTGGTATTTAATAATAAAGTTGTTATTAAGAAAAATTCTACTTTTATTTGTGATGGTACATTATTGGATAAGTTATATATTCTCACTCCTGTTACAAGAACATTGCAAATTATTGAAAATGATAATAACAGATCTAAGAAAATAAAAGTTTCTTTAATAAATAAAACTTATTTATGGCATTTACGGTTAGGTCATATTAATCTAAACGGGATTCAAAGACTAGTAAATGATGGACCTTTAAGTTTTCTTGAAATTAATTCTTATCCAGCTTGTGAATCCTATATAGAGGGTAAAATAACTAAAACACCTTTTAAATCAAAGGGTAATAGAGTTATGATAAGTTAGATTTGATTCATATTAATGTATGTGGTCCATTGAAAGTGAAAGCTAAATGAGGATATGAGTATTTTATGACATTTACTGATGATTACTCAAGATTTGGTTATGTATACCTAATGTATTATAAGTCTGAAACTTTTGATAAATTTAAAAAGTTTAGGACTGAAGTTGAAAAGCAAACGAGTAAATACATAAACACCCTTCGATCTGATCGAGGTGGTGAATACCTTCTTACTGATTTCAAGAATTATCTGTCTGAAAATAGAATAGTATCACAGTTGTCTGCACCTGGGACTCCTCAACAAAATGGTGTAGTAGAAAGAAGAAACATGATTTTTTTAGATATGGTTAGATCTATGATGAGTTCTTCTACATTACTTATATCTTTTTGGGGATATGCTTTACAAATGGCTATGAACTTGTTGAATATTGTTCTATCTAAATTAGTCCCAAAAATACCATTAGAATTGTGGTCAGGATGTAAGACCCCAAATTTTATGAAATAAAAAATTTAATTTTTCTTCATATATTTTTTTTTCCCTGAAACAGTAAGTGGTTAAATTGACGAAATTGAAAGTTAAGGATGTTATGTGCAAATTTTATTTTGTCGGACAATATTTGTTTTGTTGGGGAATATTCGTTTTGTCGGGGAATATTCGGGCCATACGACGGCGCCGAAATAACGAATTATTGGTGGACCCCACAACGGAATATTTGTCGGATATAGAAAACGACATAAGTAACCTTTTTAAATAAAAATAGTCAACAGAACTGTTAAAATACCGGTGATAAAAGAATAGTAGCATACGGTAGTTTATGGTATTTTCTGTAGCACACGGTACTCTACAGTAGCACACAGTATTTTACAGTGTCTCATATTATTGGTCTGATAATTGACACCGTAACTGTTACGCATTATTTCATCGGTAATTGTTACTGCATAATATTTTACGTTATCAATTCAATAATTGTGGTTACACAGTATTTTGCATTATTGATTCAATAATTGTCATTACACTGTATTTTATATCATTGAGTCAATAATTGTTGCTACACTGTTTTTAAAATTATTGAACCTAATAATTGTCACAGTAGCAAATACATTATAATTTATATTATTAAATTAATAATAATCTGTAACGTGTTTATTACATTATTGTTGAATTATTGTTGTAGCATTATTTTATATGTTGGACCCACAGGAAGAATAAATAAATAAATATAAAAAAATAATAATAAAATATATTTATACTATTTAGAATAGTAACATGTGGACCCCATGTGGGGGCCACATCAAATTAAAATGTGAGAATTGAGCTAGAAGGTTGGCAGCCGACTGCTGCCAATTTAGAAAGAATGAGGCAGGCGTGTATCACGCCTGCTGCCACCTACCGCGCATAGTATCCTCTTTTCTCCTATAAATAGCTTGCTCAGCTGAATAGAAAAATCACACCTAAAACATAAATTTTTTCTATAAGAATTTTATGAGTTTTCTCTAAGAATAGTAAGGCTATTTTGAGAGTTTGAAAGCCAAAAGGAGTGCAGAAAATTTTCAAGTAAGTCTTTTATTAAAGAGTAGTAATTTCATAAATTCCTATTTTTCACGGTATTCACAAATCTTCCATTAGAAGACTCTTCTTTAAGAAGATTCATTTTTAAAAGCTTTCTTTGAAAGATTTATTTTGGAATATTATTTTTAAAACTATTTAAAAGTAGTTATATTATACTACAAAAATTATGTTAAATATATATAATTTTGATAATTCATATTATACGAGTTATCATACACTTTGAAATTTATATGTGGTAATTACTAATTTTATTATAAAAATATAAGTTGATCAACCTCATTTAAATCAATATCCAGGCACGTGTTAAGGTAAGAAATACCATTCATTTCATACTCTTAAATTTACTGTGGTAAGGAATATTATCTTCTTTCATATTCTAACTTACTACGGTAAGGGGTATCATTCTTTTCATCATCCTAAATAGATATTATTTTCTTTCTTACTGGAAGGGATTATCATTCTTTGATTCTCATATCATTCCTCTCTTGTGTCATTTATTTCCATGTATTAAATTGTGGGAATAACCTTACGGCGCGGATTACCGCATGTTGGTGAATAACCTTTTGTATTCATTCCTTATTAATCTTTGAGAATAACCTTACGGTGCGGATTACCGCCTGTTTGGTGAATAATTCTTCGTATTCAAATTGATGGGAATAACCTTACGGCGCGGATTACCGCCTGTTTGGAGGCGATACATCTGTTCGGTGTCTTTTATGGCACGTGGTGAATGTTCTCTTTGGCCCGTAGTGCAAAGATGAACTGTTGGTTGGTATGATTATGACCAAAGGATGAATCTGATATAATCATGACCGTTGGTGTTATATTGAATGTCTTTGGCCCGTAGTACAAAGATGAACTATTGATCTGCATGATTATGACCAGGAACTACGAAGTTATATTATCTTGACTAATGGTATTTCAGATGATAAAAGTTGATGATATTTTTACTAAAAAGAGAAGCGAGTGGACATTATGGTCTGCATTATTCTTCTAATAGATTGTTCATTCCGCTGCTATTATTGATCTGAATATTGTTCAAGAATTTAACTGCAGTTTTTGATATAAACCTTGTAGTCTATTGTATTCTATCAAGAGCTCAACTGTTGAAGACTAATGATAATTTATTCGTCATTATCTTAGTCATGATATTCTTTACTGGGCTATTTGAGCTCACCCTTTCTTTTGTTCCATTATTTTTCAACAGGAGATGAAAACGTAACAGGGTCTAGCCGGGGGATGGAGTGAGAGTCCGAGGAATAGCTATCGTAGTCTTCACGTGTTGTAAAATAGTGTGGCAATAATAGTGAAGACTTAGTTGTGTATTATTATACACTGTATTGTTGTATGTTGTGCTTTGTTGTAATAATTTTGTTGTAGTCTTTTGATGACTCAAGTTTGGGCTGTGTGGGCTCAGATTTGGGGGCGTCACACAGGACACAAGCCCATCTTGAAACACATTCATATATGACGTTGCCCTGCACATGTGTGAAAAGGGAAAACATATTTAGATAAGTTAGGAACAAGTTCGGAAGTATGATTGTTTGTAATGTATCAAAAAGAGACAAGGGGTGGACTGTTCTATAGTCCAAAAAACAAGAAGGTATTTGTGAGTGCAAATTCAATTTTTCTGGAAGAGGATTATATGATGGAACACAAGTCAAGTAGTAGAATTATCTTAGAGAAAATGTTTGAAGATCCTACTCCACAAACAACACCAAAACCTGATAAACAAGTAATTATAACACAAGACATAATACCTGAATCTTCTAACCAATGAGAGCCTCGTCGTAGTGGGAGGATTTCTAGACACACACAAAGACTTACTCTTTTGGGTGAGTCTACTAAAATTGTCTCAGATGGTCAAGATTCATATCCATGTAATTTTAATGAGGCAATTACTAATAAAGATGTTAATCTATGACTAGAAGAAATGAAATAAGAAATGGACTCAATGTATTCCAATAAAGTCAGGGAACTTGTAGATGTGCCTAATAGAGCAAGTGAATCTACAAAAGGAAGAGAGGGATAGATGGGAAGGATCATACCTATAAAGCTAGGCTTGTAGCGAAAGGGTATAATAAAAAAGAAGGCATTGACTTCGAATATACTTTTTTACCAGTAGCAAAGCTTAAGTCCATCATAATTCTCTTATTAATTGCTGCACATCTTGACTACGAGATATGGCAAATGGATGTCAATATAGCTTTTCTTAATGGTTATCTTGAAAAAGACATTTACATGTCTCAGCCAGATGGTTTCATAACTGATGGCCAAGAAGGAATGGTTTGTAAGCTATATAAATTTATTTATGCGCTTAAACAAGCATCGAGATCATGGAATGTCATATTTGATCAAGTAATCCAATTACTTGAATTTGAACAAAATCCTAAAGAGCCATGTGTTTATAAAAGAAGTGAAGGTTTTATATGTATATGACATCCTATTGATTGTAAATGACATAGGAATGTTATCTCAGGTTAAAGTCTGATTTTTTAATCATTTTGACATGAAATATTTGGGAGACACTAAATACATTCTTGGAATCCAAGTTATCAAGGACCGCCAGAAAATAATGTTGTGCCTTTCTTAAGCAGCATATATAAATAAAATAATGGTTAAGTATATTATGCAGGATTCTAAAAATGGACTACTTCCTTTTAGACGTGAAATTCCTCTTTCTTCAAATCATTGTCCTACGACAGAATTTGAGAAAGAGCGAATGAAAACAGTTCCTTATACATCAGCTATAGGAAGCTTAATGTATGTTATGTTGTGTATTAGACCAGATATTTGTTCTTCAGTTGGAATGGTTAGCAGATATCAATCTAATCCAGGACCTGAGCACTGGACAATAGTTAAGCATATACTCATATATCTTCGGAGAACGAGAGATTATATGCTTATCTATTGCAGTGATGATCTAGTTTCTATTAGATATTCTGATTTAGACTTTTTAGATGACAAAAATTCTAGTAAGTCAACTTCTGGGAATATGTTCACTTTAGGTGGTGGAGCTATTAGTTGAAGGATTGTTAAGCAATGTTGCATTGTTGATTCCACTATGGAAGCAGAATATGTGGCAGCTTCAGAATCTTCAAAGGAAGATATATGATTTCGAAAGTTTTTAATGGAACTTCGCGTAATACAATCAGCTGTTAGTCCCATGGTTATATATTATGATTATACTGGGGCAGTGACACAATCAAAGGATCTAAGTGATCATAAGAAATCGAAGCATATCGAACGCAAGTACCATGTCATTCAAGATTATATGAACAAATGAGATCTAAAAGTGTGCGAGAAATCATGTGTATCTATTTATTTAATATTTATTTATGTTGGACATTTATTTATTAATAAAAGTACAACATTCCTCATTCATTAAATGATCACTTTGTTATATAAATCTCCAAATTTATATACATTATGATTTATGTGTATAAATAAGTATTATACACAGAATATATAAATCATATGTAATATATATAAATAAAGATATTATCATGTAGGTTATAATGCTTTAACAGAGATTATTTATCTTGATCATGAAAGTTGGACTTCTAATTAAAGTACTAGTGCATTAATAGTGTGCATTAAACGAATCATGTGATAATATTTTATTTATAAAATATTTCACATAAATACTAATTGTTGAATGTTTCTTAATTTTGAAATAATAATGGACATAATATTATTATTATTATTATATATATATATATATATATATATATATATATATATATATATATATATATTAATTTAATATTCCAACGAGTGAAATTATATTGTGTTAATTAATTTATTTAATAAATATCATGAACATTATAATTGTCAAAATATCTATAAGATTTTTCATAGGATAATTTATTATTGATCATAGAATCTTGGTCAAGTCTTTTAATATTTATTATTAAAAGGATTGATTTAATTGTTAAATCAATTTATGATCAAATGAAGATAAATTATGGACTTCTGAAATTAGTTCAAATATATTATGATTATATTTAATTCTAAAATATTTATGTACATCTATAGAGAAAATATTTACAGTTTATTAATAAAGGGTTTATTTAATTAATTCCAGGACTAAAGTGCAATTACAATTATTTAGTGAAATTAATTATAATTAATATTTATTTAGTATATTATTATTAGATAATAATATATAAGTAAGTATTTGAGTCATAATAGGAATCCCTTAGGATTCTCATCTTAATCTAATACGAATCAATTTTATTAGAGAGATAATGATCAATAAGGATATATATCATTGATCAGATACGTGAAATGTGGTTATTATTTTAAATCAGAGTAAAGACCAAATAACGTATACTCTCTCTCTTTCTTCCTAGAAAAAACACGTAAAAGTATTTTTCAGAGATGTGCTTTGGAGACCTGACTCTAGATTCAACATAAGGTCATTAGAAGGAAGATCTTGAAGATACTCAAAAATTCAAATGTGTTAATTCAACCAAGCACTAGGTAACAATTCATATTATAGATACATGATTTATATATAATTGTTGTTTTATAGAAAATCATAAAGATGATCCTATTTTATTCTATTTTTAAAACTACTTTTCGAAGAATTTTTCCAACAATATATAGTACTGTAGTGGTGGCTTTTTTTGCTGAGGAATACCCTTATTCGTAATATTATCTCTATTATCTCATAGCAGAAGTTTCTCCTCTGCAACCCATGTCAGATTATTATGTAAAATTAGTTATCTTTTGCTTATATGAATATGAATGAACCCTAACTATCTAGGATTTAGTTAATCCATCCGTGTTACTGCTGGCTGGCAAAGTGTTGCATCATCAAGAATCTTCTGCAAATGACTTCTATTCAGAGATGAATTAGGATAAGAAAGGTAACAAAATTTGAGGTAAATATATCCAAACAATCAATATGAACTGGATGTGGAAATGTATATATATATTTTTTTGCTTGTAGGACATTGAAATTTAAATTGTGCTAGTGACAAGTGCACATATCAAAAATCTAGTAGTTGTAGACAAGAAGACTGGAATACCGAGTGTAGGAGAGGAAGAAGGCGATGCTAGAATTGACCCAAACACATTCAGATAAGAAAGTGAGAGTTTTCGTTTATTTACAATATTGGATATGTTAGGTTGCAACTGTCATATGATTGCTCTATTACTTAAACAACTGAATGTTGACTTGGTGGGTATAGGAACACTGCACATAAGCATAATCATTTAGGATTTAAGAATAAACAACATAGCTTACAATTTTGAAAATTTTAAAAGGAGAAATCAAACTTGAGAAGAACAAACTCACTGAGAGAGTCTCTACTATTCAAATTGAAATTCTTAGACCACTTGGTGTAGACAAGTCGATTTGATGAAGTGGGTAAAACCTCAAGCATCTAAATCTCCAACCTTGTATTGGTAGTAGAAGCTCACTTTGGTTTGTATCACCAGATAACACTGGAAACAAGTATACCATAACAGGTTTCTTTGAGTTCTAAGACTAGCCATCTCTTAGCTTATTCGCTGTCGTTGTTTAAGTTTCTAAGTCCAATGCCGATTACTAACTAATTTGTGTCATTCATTGCCAAAGAAAAGGGATGTAGATGGTCTGGGGTAGTCGTGAGGAAGAGAATAAATGCATGTAAGAATTCATATATAATTTGTAAAACGCAAGTTCCTATATATGAATTATTATATATGTCACTTCCAAATACCTATCCTAGAGTTTTCATATAATTATCGGATAGAGAATCTATAAAACTTTACATTCATTTGCCTAAAATTGCATTAGCCCATAAGTTGAAGTAATATAACATGGTAGTTCCTTTTTACCGGTAAGACTGACCAAAATTAGTGAAGAATATACTTTACACCTCAAGTTTCCTGATGATGGTGTGATGTCGCAAGCACCCAAAAATAAAATCTTACTTTGGAAAAATAGTAATGTAGTAGTGCAAGTAAGAGTCGATCCCACAGAGAATGATTATTTAATTTTATGTTTTTGCAAACAAGAATTGGGGGATTTTTGAATCAAAGAAATAATTTAAATAAAACTAACTAAAATAAATATGTAAGTAATTTAATAAAATAAATGAGAAGGAAAAGCCTTGGTTTAAGTTAACATCCACCATCAAGAATTTACAACTGATCACTGATGCAAGAATACCTCAATTCATATTTTAAATATTCAACGTAGAATAATTACTCCCATTCGAATAATTTTTATATCTCTCCTTAATTTTAGTTAAGCATAAACAAGCGATCTAAATAACATTTACTACTAAATAATCTCAGACAAGTGCTAAAGATTTAACCTAATAGCAGCATAAAGAAATAGAGAGATCGTTGAACTAAACAACACAATCCAAGCGCCTGCATTTAATCTAGATGAATATTCTTCCTAAGATAAAATAATCTTTTGATCTGCAAAATAATTATTAAACTTAGTTACTTCATAAATTAAAGTGACCAAACAATTACGGATTTGATATTTAATTTAGCAATAGATTTCAACGAATAATAAACTAGTATGCATCCTAGCAATTAAACGAATTAATCATAAAATTAAACACAGAAAAATATCCAATACTCAAAATAAAATTTGAACAATTAATATAAATTAGATCTCACAGTGTATAAATTTTAATGGCTTCAATAACTTAAACTAAGAAAAATAATTTAGCTACTCATAATTTTAGAGAGCACTAAATAATAGAAGAGATAATTTTTCTAAGAGAAAAGTTGTATTTTACATTGTACATCAAGCCCTCTATTTATAGGCTTCATAAACCTCCTAACCCTAATAGGATAAATAATTAAAAATAAAAGAAAAATACAATAATTATTATCCTAACCCTAATTAGAAGTCTAAATAAAATATTAAAAATAAAATAAAGAATTATTGCTTCCTTTTCCAAATTAAAATTGGACTTTTATTCTACTGATTTGTTGCATTGCAGTGTAGGAAATCCAAAATAAGGAAGGAAAATGAACAAAATCTGCCAATCACGCGCCTGAGCCACGCGGAGAGGGAAAAAGAGATTCTGCCAAGCCACCAAGCGTAGAGAGAGAAAGAGGAGAGACAGCCGCCAGCCGCTTTTTCGTTTTTTACTATTGGCGCGTGTCATCCACGCGCCAACCGAACACGTCCGCGCATTGCGCGGACTGCTTTTGCCTTTCCCTAGCCCAAAACGGCGTCGTTCTGATCCGCACTGCTATTCCATCCCCGCACAATACGCGCGCGCCGAATTTTCCGAAAATTACAGAATTGCCTCCGAGCTACTTAATTACCAAAATGCCATCAGATCTTTGCAGAATTTTCGAAATTGCCCCCAAAGCTTATTTTTCCTACAAAAATAAATATAAATTAATTAAAAATAATATAAAAATACTATAAATAATAAAAATGCATAATGATTAATAAAACACCTAAAATACTAAAAATAAATAAAAACACATAAATAAAAAGAAATATAAAAATACTATAAAATTACCTAAATTAACATAAATTAACTAAAACCCTATAAAACCTATTAAAATCAAAATAAACTAAATAATTAAACATTTAAGCACACAATAAATATAAAAACTAAGTATTAGGGAATAAAAATATCATATAATTTAACTATATCAAATACCCCCACACTTAGCTTTTTACTTGTCCTCAAGCAAAACAAAAACAAAAATTATAAAATTAAAACTAATAACCAAACAACTTACTTGAGCAACAAATCAATATAAATTTCAAAGATTTTTTAAATGATAACTCAAAGAAAATTTCAAAACCATGCAAAACCTAGAACTTTAACATATTTATTAATCTTACTCTACTCAAGATCTTTTGTGTGTGTGTGAATTGCTGGTCGAAATCGAAACTATTTATTTTGTAAAATTTATTTATTTAAAAAGTTCCAACATCGAGTTCGTTTCAATGAACAATAACGCGCAAGCATACGCGGTCAACAAGTAATAAAGTGAAAGTAAAGTATCGATCCCACGAGGAATTAGTTCTAACGATTTCCCAAATATCGAGCCTATCAAGTCGATCTTTGTACAAACATTTGATTGAATGAACGAAGTGGAATGTAAATGGACATAATGCAAATTAATATTTAAACTACTAAAACGGTAAAGATAGATGAACCTATGATTACGTTTTCTTCTAATACTTCATTTAAATCTCCTCACTCTCCCTATTTGGTCTTACGGTCACGATGACTGGTTAATCGAGAATACAAAAGTATTTACAAGCCTCTTTTGAAGGACATATAAACATACCAAATCCAAACCTATACCATTCGACAGAATTCAAACAAGGCCACCCAAGCTAAGCATTTCACTATATGTTTATGAGAAATAGCAACGCAAGAATTTGAAGCACGTATTCTCACATTGGTTACATGTGGAAAATAGGTATATGTATATCCTACGCACAAATTATGCATACGCTCCTAAGAACACATAGCATAACAAATGTTATCACATTCGGGTCAAAACACTATAATCCATTTTCCAATTTTATATAGGTTACCAAATTAACCACTTGTCCAAGCAATTAAACATGAAAAACTAAATGTAATAACCCAATTCACATGGTGCCATCCAAGAGACAACAAACCATAGCCAACGAAGCACAAAGATATGCAAAATACAAGACAAACTTCGTTTAAACATTTTATCGAACACTTGGCGTGCACAATGAAATCCTTCTTTCAAAGAACTCACAAATGCATCAACAACCAAATAAGAAAGAGAGATTCAATTAAACTACGTACTAGATAATCAACACAATCATAAATTTCATGCTCAAGCCATAGCAAATGAGTAATACCACATCCAACATGCATACAACATACACATAGCTAAATGAGAACAAACACAAATCACAATGGCTAAACATGTTATAGATTCAATACCCAACATAGATACAAGATCAATGGATAGATATTAATCCATATTTGTTCCAAAAAGTAATCAACAACAATGGAAATACAAATTAAAGGAAAGAAGAAGAAGATAGTTGTCACCCATCTCCAAGCTCCAAGCATTCAATCCATAGCTTCCTTAGATGTTGCATTTCATTCCTAACCTCCATGGAAGGTGGCTCTCTTCATCCTTTGGCCTCCAAGATCGCCTCTAGCCGCCTCCCAAATAAGAAGAAATGAGATTAAAATGTTTAGGGCTGCAGTTTTTCCTTTTTAAAACTGATTCTGCGCGTATGAACAGTGCACCGCCGCGGCGATCAAAGGCACTGCCACGACGGTCAAACTTTATGCTAAATTCAAGTTTTGTACCACCGCTGCGGTGGTGGAAACCACTGCTGCGGCGCTCATACATTCTGCCCATAAATGGCCCTTTTTGGACTGCTGCAGCCTCCTTCTGTGTTTTGGGAATATCTGCTTCATACAAACTCCGATTGAGATGATTCAAGATGTTTAGGAAAGGAGACTCGTAGAACTACAACTTTCATGTCTTACAAAATTGAATATTCGAAAAGGATCAAGGCCAAAATTGGGCGTGCATTGGCTGTTGCGTAAACGGAGCGCAGAAAATGCGAACTGAGCAATTCCAAGCCTTGTTCCACCAAGCCCTTATTATAATTCCTACAAAATGCAATAGAAACACATAAAAATAATACAAAACCACATCCTATACTATGTGGTACAAAAAACACATACAACTAAATCAACACTTAACATATAAATTACGAATAAACTACACAAAAATGACATAGAATACATAAAATACCTAAACATGATATAATTCACCATATTATACAATAACATAAAAACACATATAAAATCACATAAAACACTTAAAGATTCACAAATTATCAAGCTTAAATGTATTCAATTCGTAGGTATAAAACTCACTCATCATGAATCCAAATGTATCAAACTAATCAAAACTCAGTTAAGTTTAGGTTATTAATTACCTTATAAAAGACTGTTAGTTCCCAATGATACGATAGATATCTAGACCGGGGGGGGGGGGTTGAATAGATTCTTTTAAAAGTTTCTTTTACTTTAACAATCTTGCTTTAATTAATTCTTAATGAATAAGTTTAGCACGACGGAATACGATTTAGTTGCCCTTTTGTTGATATGTTAAAGTAAGAATTCAACAAGTAATTAGATGGCAGATATAGCAAATAAAAGACACAATAAGAAAGACTCCAGGTTTTAAGTGATTCAGAGCTCACAAGACTCCTACTCCACTGTTCTGCTCTTCCAGCAGCAAATCCACTAAGGATACTTTTACAATTTCAGAATCACTAAGATTCCTTCAAGACCAGTAGTCTTGGAACTCTAGTTCACTAAGAACTCTACAAGTCTCACAGACTTGGATACTCTAGTTCACAAAGAACTCTCCTGGAGTGATGTAGATTTGGATGTGCTACTAAGTTGCTTTTTGCTTGAGTTTTTTCGAAGGACTTAGTAGCAATGCAAGCTTTCTTATCAGTTTGATCTTTTTAACTTCTTGCATATATTTTTGTGTAATTCACTCTTCTTTTCTTTTGTCGATCTTGGTATTTAAACAGTAAGGTCTACTGTTTTCTTCCCGTTGGAACATCAGCTTGAGCTATTGTTTCTTTCCGTTACGTCACAGAGGAGAACTGTTGTATATTATATTATAGCTCATTAATGCTCTGATGAGATTTTATTTGATCTGACCTGTTAGTCCATGGAAGGTTGTTTTCTTTTTCCTTGTGGACAGATATGTTAGTCGTAGGTTCCTACCAACTTTCATAGAGTCATTTGGTCCTTCCATACTATCGGACTGATAGGACACAGTCCTCTGACTTTTCTACCTTGAAAGTCTTCTTTCTGTTGCATAGTGCGCTTAGGTTAGTCCCCTGACTTTTCTGACTTTGATCAATTTGCAGAAGTTTTTTGGTTATGTCAATGCAGATTGATTTCTTGAACGAAATAGCTTCTGATCTGCGAGTTGTGATATCTCTTGCCTTTTTGCTCAATGACCCTCCATAATCAACTCTATGAATATCCTAGCTATCGTGAATGACCTGTAAATGATCATTTCTTACTGTCATCGTAGAGTTTACTCAACTGTTAGACTGTTGATCGTAGAGTTTGTTTTATGGTTTCTCGCTTAGAACATAGTCTGTTGGTCGTAGAGTATTCTTGGCCAAAATCGTAGAGTACGTTCTACGAGTGGTTGTCTTAATCGTAGAGTCTGTTTAATCGTAAAGTCTTCTTGACTAAAATCGTAGAGTCCATTCTACGATTATATTACAACAAAAGATCAACCTAACAGTTTTGATCTATCTAAGTCTTAGTACAACACAAAAGACTTTTATACATTTATATCAGGAGATCAACCTAACAGTTTTGATCTTATCTAATATAGTCCTTGTACATTATTTCTTATCATCAAATTTAACCATTCAATGTTCAACAATCTCCCCCTATTTGATGATGACAACATAAATAACAGATAGTGATTTGAACACATTAAATAGGCAAAATGAAAGAGTAATTGAATGCCTAATCATATAGTGAGCAGCTGTATTTTCTTGTGAAAAAAATGAATTTTATTGATGTTTTAGTCAGTTGATACAATTGAGAAAACAACAAATAAACTTATCTCCTTCTGCTAGGAGGTCTTCTACTTTCTTCTTCCCTCTGCCTGAAGAGTGTTCTCCTTTCTTCATCTGCTTTTCTCAGTTCTTCTTCCCTCAGCAAGGCTTCTTCTTCTTTAATTTAAAACCATTCTTGTGAGCTAGATGGCCTCACAGTTGAGGAAGAGGGTCTTGCTGTCACTTCCTGTCTGGGACGAGATGGTACTGCTTCGAATCTAGGAGGATGTATTGATGTTTGAACCATCTTCATCCCTTAAGGTGCTTTTCCTCTTCTGCAGCAGTCTGAGCTCGTTCTTGTTTGTTCTGTTGTGCTCAGTTTCTTCTCCCCCTTGTTGGCATCATTAATTGTTGCTACCTGTTTTGAAAGCTGTTGTATGCCCTGAATAATTTCTTGAAGTTGAGTCTTAGTGGCAGCGACATCATCTTGGTGGGCTTGGAGTCGTTCGTCAGCCATTATTTGTTTTTGCTCCACTAATGACAAAGTGTCATTCGACCGATGTTGTTGTTCTATGAGAGAGTTCTTCAAGGCAATGATCTCATTACTGAGGAGAGTGATAGATCTGTCATTGGTTTCTTGAAGAACGACAACGGCCTTCTGATGTTTGTTTAAGGCTTCCAGAATTTTTTTATCCCTTTCTTGGAGATTTTCAGAGACTGCTACCGTTAACTTCCTTAATCTTGTGGATAATTGTTTATTCAGGTTGTTAGAGAGATCGTTGGCAGCATCAATGACATCGTCCATTCTACGTTGAATGTTGTGGGATTTCAATGCCAGGTCTTTCTGTATCTCTGTATGGATATGGCTTGTCAAGTCAATTAAGCCCTCAGTTGTAGGAAACCGAGATACCATGTCTAGAATTTGCTGGAGGAGTTGAGATGGTTGTCCCTTGTCAGCCGTAGAGCTTGGAATGTGAAAGTATTCATGACCAGAGGTGGAGGGAATATCCTCGTAGGTTAAGAGGAGTCTTGAAGATGGAACCGGAGACATTGTTTGCTGAGTAGGCAGAATTTCGGGAGAGTCTGGAAGGCACTCTACGTTTTGATTATTTGAGCTTTCATGACCACCAGTCGTGGAAGGTGGGGACTCTACGATCAGGGAAGTGTTGATCGTAGAGTTTGATGCAGAGTTGGTATTTGAGGACTCCTCAAATTTATTGAACATTCGTGAGGGCGAATGAATTTGAATGAGGGATAAGGGGATAAAATGTACCTTTTGCCTTAAAGAATGTGAAAAGGGGCTGCATAAAATGAGCTTCTGGGTAAAAAATAGGTTCTGAGGATAGCCTTGAGCTATAATCACCACATTTGGGTATGCTTTGAAAGTCCAGAAGACCTGATCCCATGCATTGTGCACCAGAGCTCGATGGAATGACATTAGTGGCAAAAAATTCAGCAGACAGTTGTAGTTAAGATGTCTTTGCTCATTTCTTCCGACGGCCACTATTTCGATGTCATTGTCTTCATCATTATTCATTGTGGCTGAAGGGACTGAAGTATCATCGTGAGTCTCCCCCTCAGCCAGAGCATCTGTTGGCTCAGAAACTACTGGCGGCTCCCCCTCAGTTTGAGCATCCATAGGCTCAGCTACTTTAGTCGACTCCTTCTCAACTGGAGCAATGACAGCTTTTTCAAGTAGCTCCCCTTTAGCTACTGAGTCTTTGTCGGCTAATTTAACTAGCCTTCTTCTCTTTCTTTGTGACTCTTTTGGAGTGGCCTCTTCAGCTTCATACTTGCTGCGAGTTTCCCTTCGCAGATCAGAATCTTCATCCTCTGATGCAGCCTTTCCTTCAGGAGCAGCATCAGGAGCCTCATTTGATGAGCCTTGAGGTTCTTCAATCTCAAGAGCTTTCTTTCCTTTCCTCTTTCTGATGAGACCCTGAGATTGCTTGCTGACTTCCTGAGATTCTTCTTCTGCAGGAGTGTTCTTCAATAGAGATGGCTTTGCCCCACTCTGCGTTCTTTCACTATCCCCTAACCGGGATAGTTTTCTATTTTCAACTGGATTCCTCCTCCAGTTGTCAAAGATTCTCTGGGTTATTCTCTTGTTAGTATTTAGAGCTTCTCCTTCATCAAGCTCAATCAGATCCCCTAAAGATGATCTAAGGAGAATGCTGATGAATCTCCCATAGAATATTTTTCTGGTCCCCTTTGCTTTTTCCGCATTTTGGACCCAGTTCCCTATCTATTCCAACAGCAAAAAGCCATAGTTGATTTTTATCTTCTTGACTATAGCTGTCATCAATTTCAGCTGCACCTCACTGACTGAGTCATGAGCCGAGTCTTTGCAGAGTAGGCATTTACATATCACATTTGCTAGGAACTCATATTTCTGAGGAAATTCTTTCTTCTTTAAACCTTTCAGTCCTGGATTCTTTTGGTGGTGCATTCTTCTCAGGCCTTCTTTGGTATTCACCATATTTAGAGATGTGAGGCATCCTTGCTTGAATCCTAGGGCAAGATTAAATTCATCCGCAGTGAGGTTAAGCTGTACTCCTTTTACAGTAGTGGTTAGAGTTTCGTTTGCTTATGATCCATTGATGTAAAACTCCCGAATAAGCTTTGATAGAATCCTCGTATTTTTTCCCAGAGCTTCTCGCAGACCCCCCTTTTCTAGTAACTGGATTATTCTTTTGAATTGCTTATCTGCCGTTGTGAAGGCTTCGAAGTTGAGCTCGTTTCCAGAAATGACTTGAGCAGGTGCCATTTGATAGTTTTCCTGAAACAGTAGGAACGATTTATCTGAGTATTGAAAACTTAGGGTTTTGGATTGAGATAGATAAATAGGAATGATAGATTTTTTATTTGAAGAAATAAACAACGTGAAGTTTTCAAAGTTTTTAAAACTTCCCTCTATGTTTGCTGAGATGTGTGTCATGTTCTGATAGGAGCATTTCAGTTGGTTAATGACCTTTTTGCCCCTAGAGCTTTACGATCCTTCTTGACACTTCGATTCTTTTGTTGATGTTCGTTGAGTTATCTTTACGATAGAGGAATACTCTGCGATCCTTGGCTTGCCAACCGTTAAGTGAGCTCTTCGGTTTGTAGTGTACTCTACGATTCTTGGTTTGTTGATCATTAAGTGATCTCTACGATCTTCAGCGTACTCTACGATCCTTTGCTTGACGATCGTTGAGTGTATTCCATGAATTTGTCTTTTACTTATTTTCCTTGCTCACTTTTATTCCTGCAGAGTTAGTATCTTCCCAAAAATCATGATATATATTAAGGGTCTAGATTTAGCATTCCTAACTCACTTATGAGTTTATTAAATCTTGATTCATCTAAAGGTTTTGTAAATACATTTGCTAGTTGATCTTCAGTTGGGATGTAGTGAAGTGATATATTACCATTTTGTACATGATCCCTAATGAAATGATATCTTATATCTATGTGCTTAGTTCTTGAATGCATAACAGGATTATGAGTTATAGCAATTGCACTAGTATTATCACAATATATAAGAATAGAATTAAGCTCAAACCCATAGTCTGCAAGTTGAGTCTTCATCCATAGGATTTGTGCACAGCAACTGCCTGCGGCTATATATTCAGCTTCTGCAGTTGATGTCGACACTGAGTTTTGCTTTTTACTAAACCAAGAGACAAGTCTGTTGCCAAGCATCTGGCAAGTTCCACTTGTGCTCTTTCTGTCTATTTTGCATCCTGCATAGTTAGCATCTGAGTATCCCATAAGATCAAAGGAGGACTCCTTGGGATACCATAATCCTAAATTTGGAGTTCCTTTAAGATACTTGAAAATTCTTTTCACAGCTAATAGATGAGACTATTTGGGCTTAGCCTGAAATCTAGCACATATACATATAGCAAATATTATATCTGGTCAACTGGTGGTAAGATATAATAGTGAGCCTATCATACCTCTGTACTGAGTGATTTTAGTGGATTAACCATTTTCATCTTTGTCGAGCTTGGTGGCAGGTGGCATAGGAGTTTTCATGATAGATGCAGATTCCATGCCATATTTCTTTAATAAGTCTTTGATGTATTTGGCTTGATTAATGAATATGTCTTCATCAGTCTGCTTCACTTGTAGTCCAAGGAAGAAGTTGAGTTCTCCCATCATGCTCATTTCAAACTTGCTCTGCACAAGCTTGGCAAATCTTTCACATAATTTTTCATCAGAAGAACCAAATATGATATCATCTACATAAATTTGAACTAGCAGTGTTTTATCCTTATGTTTTCTCAAAAATAAGGTAGTATCTATTCTTCCTCTAGTGAATCCTTTTTCAATGAGAAACTTAGTTAGGGTTTCATACCATGCTCTAGGTGCTTGTTTTAGACCATATAGTGCTTTATCTAATTTATAAACATAATTTGAAAAGGTTGGATTGATAAAACCTGGAGGTTGTTCCACGTAAACTTCTTCTTGAAGTTCTCCATTTAGAAAAGCACTCTTGAGATCCATTTGGAAGACTTTGAACTTCATGTGAGCAGCACGGGCAAGTGGTGTGATGTCGCAAGCACCCAAAAATAAAATCTTACTTTTGAAAAATATTAATGTAGTAGTGTAAGCAATAGTCGATCCCACAGAGAATGATTAATTTAATTTTATGTTTTTGCAAACAAAAGTTGGGGGGTTTTGTAACTAAAGAAATAATTTAAATAAAACTAATTAAAATAATTATGCAAGAAATACATAAGAAGAAAAAGTCTTGGTTTAAGTTAATATCCACCATCAAGAATTTACAACTGATCACTGATGCAAGAATAACTCAATTCATATTTTGAAGATTCACCGTAGAAAGAACTACTCGCAGGTGGAATAATTTTTCTCCTCTCTCCTTAATTTTAGATAAGTAGAGTCACTTGGTCTAAATACCTTTACTATTAAACAACCTCCGGCACTTGCTAAAGATTTAATTTAATAGCAGCATAAAGAATTAGAGAGATCGTTGAACTAAACAACACAAGCCACTTGTTTGCATTTAATTTAGATGAATATTCTTCCTAAGATAAAATAATCTTTTGATCTGCAAAACAATTATTAAACTTAGTTGCTTCACAAATAGCAATAGATTAATATGAATAATAAACTAGTGGCGCTCCTAGCAATTAAACAAATTAATCATAAAATTAAGCATAGAAGAATATTTAATAATCAAAATATAAATTGAACAATTAAAATAAATTAGATCTCACAGTGTATAAATCTTGATGGCTTCAATCACTTAAACCAAGAAAAATAAATTAACTACTCATAATAATAGAAAATACTAAATAATAGAAGAGAGAATTTTTATTCTAATGAGAGTTGTTTTTTTACAATGTGTCTCAAGCCCTCTATTTATAGGCTCCATAAACCTTCTAATTTGTCCAAACCCTAATAGGATTTACAATTAAAAATAAAAGAAAAGTAAAATAATTATTTTCCTAACCCTAATTGAAATTAAAATCCAATTTGGAATCAAAAAATAATAAAATTCGCGAAATAATCCCGTGGTGTGATGTCGCAAGCACCCAAAAATAAAAATCTTACTTTTGAAAAATATTAATGTAGTAGTGTAAGCAATAGTCGATCCCACAGAGAATGACTATTTAATTTTATGTTTTTGCAAATAAGAATTGGGGGGGTTTTAATTAAAGAAATAATAAAATTAAAATTAACTAAAATAATTAAGCAAATAATTTAATAAAGTAAATGAGAAGAAAAAGCCTTGGTTTAAGTTAATATCCACCATCAAGAATTTACAACTGATCACTGATGCAAAAATAAATCAATTAATATTTTGAATATTCACCGTAGAAAGAACTACTCGCAGGTGGAATAATTTTTCTCCTCTCTCCTTAATTTTAGATAAGTAGAACCACGTGGTCTAAATACCCTTACTATTAAACAACCTCCGGCACGTGCTAAAGATTTAATTTAATAGCAGCATAAAGAATTAGAGAGATAGTTGAACTAAACAACACAAGCCACGTGTTTGCATTTAATTTAGATGAATATTCTTCCTAAGATAAAATAATCTTTTGATCTGCAAAACAATTATTAAACTTAGTTGCTTCACAAATAGCAGTAGATTAATATGAATAATAAACTAGTAACGCTCCTAGCAATTAAACAAATCAATCATAAAATTAAGTATAGAAGAATATTCAATAATCAAAATATAAATTGAACAATTAAAATAAATTAGATCTTACAGTGGATAAATCTTGATGGCTTCAATCACTTAAACCAAGAAAAATAAATTAACTACTCATAAATATAAAGAACACTAAATAATAAACGAGAGAATTTTTATTCTAAGAAAAGTTGTCTTTTACAATGTGTGTCAAGCCCTCTATTTATAGGCTCCAAAATCTTCCTAAACCTAGGAGGAATTACTCTTTTCAAACCCTAATAGGATTTAAAATAAAAATAAAAATAAAAGAAAAAGAAAAAGAATTATTATTCTAACCCTAGTTGAAATTAAAATCCAATTTTGAATTAAAAAGTAGCAAAAATCCAGAATAATCTGATTTCCCAGCAATAATGCGCAGCCAAACACGCCTTACGCCCGCTTGACCTGTCAACTCACGCGCGCCCGCGCATTGCGCGGTAATTAGCACAAAACGACGTCGTCCGATTCCATTTCTTGCCACTGTTCGCTCAAGGCGTGCATTGCGCGGTAACTATGATGAAACGACGTCGTTTTATCTATCTGCAGTCCATCTCCGCGCATTGAGCGGTAGCCACTTTTTCGAGAAATTACGAAAATGCCATTCCATTGCTAATTTACCAATTTGCCACTTGATCTTTGCTGAGTTTACGAAATTGCCCTCAAAGCTTATTTTTCCTACAAAATAAAATATAAATTAATTAAAAATAATATAAAAATACTAAAAATAATAAAAATGCATAATGATTAATAAAACACCTAAAATACTAAAAATAAATAAAAACACATAAATAAAAATAAATATAAAAATACTATAAAATTACCTAAATTAACATAAATTAACTAAAATCCTATAAAACCTATTAAAACCAAAATATGTTAAATAATTAAACATTTAAGCACACAACAAATATAAAAACTAAGTATTAGGGAATAAAAATATCATATAATTTAACCCTATCATCCCGTTTTCAGCATTAATGTGTCAAACAAACAAGCCTTAACGCGTAGTCAAACCAAGTCAACGCACGCCCCGCGTCTTGCTGACGTCACTAGCCTCCTCCGCGCATTGCGCGGAGGCTTCTTCACAGACTCCAAACGACGTCGTTTCTTCAACTCTGCTTTAGCGTACATGCGCGCATTGCGCGGTCCGTTTCCATTCATCGCCAAACGGCGTCGTTTGGTTCTGCTACCTTATTCCTTGTAAGCGCGCATTGCGCGGTCGCACGTCCAAAAATTACCATTATGGCACTCAACGTTTGCAGAATTTGCAGATTTGCCCCCAGGTTTATTTTTCCTACAAAAATAAATATAAAATAATTAAAAATAAATAAAAATAATATAAAAATACTAAAAATAATAATAATGCATAATAATAAATAAAACACTAAAATACTAAAAATAAATAAAAACACATAAATAAAAAGAAATATAAAAATACTATAAAATTACCTTAATTAACATAAATTAACTAAAATCCTATAAAACCTATTAAAACCAAAATAAACTAAATAATTAAACATTTAAGCACACAATAAATATAAAAACTAAGTATTAGGGAATAAAAATATCGTATAATTTAACCCTATCAGCAAGGAAGATCCTTATGGCTTCCAACCTGGCAACTGGAGCATACGTTTCATCGTAGTCAATTCCTTCTTCTTGAGAGTAACCTTTGGCCACCAGTCTTGCTTTGTTTCTTGTTATCACACCATTTTCATCCATCTTATTTCTGAAAACCCATTTGGTGCCAATGACTGGTTTATGCTGAGGCCTGGCAACTAATCTCCAGACCTTGCTTCTTTCAAATTGATTTAGCTCCTCTTGCATGGCCTCTATCCAACTTGAATCTCCTAAGGCTTCTTCGATCTTCTTCGGTTCCTCTTGAGAGAGAAAGCTTAGGTAAAAGCATTCATTCGAGGTTACAGCTCTAGTTTTGATTCCAGTGTTTGGATCTCCTATAATTACATCTTGAGTGAGATCTTTGGTCCATTTTATTCTGCTAGGGACGTCTGTTTTGGTACCTTCTTGTCTGAGTTCCTCTAAATCAGCTTCTGGTTCTGATCGTAGAGTTTCAATGTCTGGTGTGGTGTGCTCTACGATTTTCTCTCCATGTTCAACGATTTCTGTTACTGGTTCTATGGTCGTAGAGTTAGACTCTACGATTTTGAGTTCTTCGATCGTTGAGTTTATGTCTGATGACTCGTTGAATGGTGATTTTTTCTTTTCAGGATCTGATTCATCGAATGTGACGTGGATGGAAGTTTCAACAGTTAATGACTCCTTGTTGAACACCCTAAATGCTCTGTTATCTGTTGCATAGCCAAGGAAGATTCATTCATCTGATTTTGGCTGGAATTTGGTTAGATGTTTCTTGTCATTGTTGAGTACGTAGCATAGACAACCAAACGCATGGAAATAACTTATGTTTGGCTTTCTTCCTTTCCATAATTTGTACGGAGTCTTCTTCAATGTTGAGTGTATGAATGACCTGTTTTGAGTGTAACATGCAATATTGATGGCTTCAGCCCAGAAATATTCAGGGAGATAAGCTGCTGCTAAAAGGGTTCTTCCTGCTTCAATAAGAGTCATGTTCTTCCTTTCTGCTACTCCATTTTCTTGAGGCGTCCTTGGGGCTAAGAAGTTGTGATTTATTCCATTTTCTTCACAGAACAGGTCCATATTTGAGAAATCAAACTCTCGTCCATGATCACTTCTGATGACCTTGATCTTTTCACCCTTTTCATTCATGATTAGTCTGAAAAGCTTGATAAGATGTGAAATGGTTTCATCTTTAGAGCTTAGAAAAGATACCCATGTATATCTAGTGTAGTCATCTACTACCACTAAAGAGTATCTCTTTCCTCCGAGGTTAGTTGTTGAGACTGGTCCGAATAAATCCATGTGAAGTAATTGAAGAGCCCTATCATTTGAGTTTACTGACTTGCTCTGGAATGACGTCTTTGTTTGCTTTCCAAACTGACAAGCTTTGCAGGGTTTTTCTTTGATGAAATTTAACTTTGGAAATCCTTTTACTAGATCTTTGGAGGCAAGCTTTGAAATACTCTTAAAGTTAAGATGAGATAACCTCCTATGCCAGAGCCAGCACATATCTTCAGAGGCTTTAGCAAAAAAACAGACAGTTTGTTCTGAACTTAATTTAGCAAAATTGACCACATAGACATTTCCTTCTTGAACTCCTTCTAGCTTTAGAGAGTTAGTTTTCAAGTCTCTAACTTGGCATTGGTTATTGAGGAAGGTGACTTAATGCCCCTTGTCACAGAGTTCACTTATACTTAGCAAGTTATGCTTTAGTCCCTCAACATATGCTACTTTACTGAAAGATATTGCACCATTTCCAATTGAGCCATAACCTCTGGTTTTCCCAGAGTTGTTGTCTCCAAAAATGACAACAGGTCCATCTTTTTCTTTAAACTCTGATAGAAGAGCCTTGTCTCTTGTCATGTGCCTTGAGCATCCACTGTCAAGATACCAGATGGATCTCTTTACCTGCATAACAAATCAATCTTCATTTTGGTACCCATATCTGTTTGGGTCCTGCTTTGTTAGTACCTTTTGGGACCCAAATCTGTTTGATTTTAGATCCTTGCAGTTTATGATATCTTAACAAATATTTATCATTTTTATGATGGTGCCTATGATTGATATGATATTGACGATGATATGTGTGCATTTGTGACTTCTTGTTTGTCCAGGATTTGTATGGATTATGATTTCTCATAGTCTTTTGATTTTGCTGATCTACATTCTGCTTCCATACTACTCTACGATTCTCATGATTCGTAGAGTGTGTTTTGCTTGACTTATTTTTTACTTTTCTGAACCCAAGACCCGTGCGAGTTTTATTCTAAAAAATGATAGTAGGTTTAGCAGAATGTGGATTCCTGGGAGATATTGAATCTGAGGATTTGATGAACACAATTCCTTTATTAAGATTAATGGATTTGCCTTCATTTATTTCCATTGACTTCTCTATATTGGGCTTTGAGAATGAATTCTCAAATCCTAATCCTGATCTATTAGTCACATCTCTTTGACTTGAGATCAGGGTGTCTATAGACGAACTAGACTTGTTCCACGTAAAAATTGTCTTTTCTAGTTCCTGAATCTTGGAGACTGGTGAGGATTCTTTATGAGTGCTTAATTCATTCATCTCTTTCAGTCTTTCATTCTCAGTCTCAAGATTAGAGTAAAGTTTTGTTGTTTGAACTGAGGCTTCTAATTCTATGCTTATTTTTTCTTTATCCTCTTTTAGATGAGAGTAGTCTTTAGATAATCTTCTAAACAATTTTATGTATTTGTGTAATTCTGTCATTAAGTCATGCATGCCTTCTCTAAGATCATCAATGCTTAATTCAGGAGAGTAGAAATCAAATACCTCATCTATGTTGAATTCTTTTTTGCTGCTTCCTTCTTTATTTGCCATTAAGCACATGTTGGCCTTCTGTGGCTCTTCATCGTCACTTGACTCAGAATTTAGTTCTTCTTCTGAGTCACTCCAGGAGCCTTCAGCTATGAAGCTTTTGTCTTTCCTCATTTGTTTGTGGAAGCTCTTGAATTCTCTTTTTGGATTTGCTTTCGTTTTGTCCCTCCTCAGCTCTTCTCTTAAGGGTTTTGGACATTTAGCAATGAAATGACCTGGCTTTTTGCAATTGTAGCAAAGGTCATTTGGTTGTTCTTTGCTGCTATTGCTTCTGAACTTCTGAGGTCTGTTCCTGTTGATGAATCTTTTAAAATGTCTGACTAGCATGGCAGCTCCTTCATCATCATCTGATTCATCCTTGTCAGAGTCAGAAATATCCTTGTGATTGCTTATGTGAGTTGAGGTTAAGGCTTTAAGAGCAATATTTTTCTCCTTCTTTCTTTCCCCAGATAGATTCTCTACTCTTTGATTTAGCTCCAGCTCATAGGTGAGAAGATTTTCGTATAACTGTAGTACAGTCATCTCGTGCAGGTTCTTTGACTCCCGGATGGCTGCGGTTTTGGCATCCCATTTTCTTGGCAAAGATCTCATGAATTTAATGATAAGATCTCTTCTTGGATAGATTTTTCCATAAGATCTGAGAGAGTTTAGTAGCAAGTTAAATCTCTCATAGGTGGTTGTAATGTTTTCGCCTAAGATGTGGGTGAACATTTCATACTGCTGAACAAGCAGTGATTGCTTATTTTCTCTGACTTCTTCTGTTCCTTCATGCATGATCAATAGAGTTTGCCAGACTTCTTGAGCTGTTTTACAGTTGACAACGTTCTCAAATAGATCATCATCCAGAGATTGAAATAAGATGTTCTTGGCCCTTTTGTCTCTTTGAACACCCTTCTTTTCATTGTCTGTCCATTCGTCTCTTTTCTTTGCTACTAGCTTGCCTTGATCTTTAGTTAATAGTGCAAGCTTCATTGGTATGATCAGCCCATTTAGCATTGTCTCGAACAGTTCATCATCTATAGCATCCATGTAAGCCTGCATACGAACTTTCCAGTTAGCAAATTTTTCTTTATTACACATAGGTGGTTTGTTACCTCCACCGAGTTCTGATCCATTCTTGTTGAGTGCCATTTGATCTACTCAAGCTTGTAAGGCTTTAGATGTGAGAACCTGCTCTGATACCAATTGTTAGTTCCCAATGACACGATAGATATCTAGAAGGGGGGTTGAATAGATTCTTTTAAAAGTTTCTTTTACTTTAACAATCTTGCTTTAATTAATTCTTAATCAATAAGTTTAGCACGGCGGAATACGATTTAGTTGCCTTTTTGTTGATATGTTAAAGTAAGAATTCAACAAGCAATTATATGGCAGATATAGCAAATAAAAGACACAATAAGAAAGACTCAAGGTTTTAAGTGGTTCAGAGCTCACAAGACTCCTATTCCACTGTTTTGCTCTTCCAGCAGCAAATCCACTAAGGATACTTTTATAATTTCAGAATTATTAAGATTCCTTCAAGACCAGTAGTCTTGGAACTCTAGTTCATTAAGAACTCTACAAGTCTCACAGACTTGGATACTCTAGTTCACAAAGAACTCTCCTGGAGTGATGTAGATTTGGATGTGCTACTAAGTTGCTTTTTGCTTGAGTTTTTTCGAAGGACTTAGTAGTAATGCAAGCTTTCTTATCAGTTTGATCTTTTTAACTTCTTGCGTATATTTTTGTGTAATTCGCTCTTCTTTTCTTTTGTCGATCTTGGTATTTAAACAGTGAGGGCTACTATTTTATTCCCGTTGGAACATCAGCTTGAGCTATTGTTTCTTTCCGTTAGCTCACAGAGGAGAACTGCTGTATATTATATTATAGCTCATTAATGCTCTGATGAGATTTTATTTGATCTGATCTGTTAGTCCATGGAATGTTGTTTTCTTTTTCCTTGTAGACAGATATGTCAGTCGTAGGTTCCTACCAACTTCCATAGAGTCATTTGGTCCTTCCATACTATCGGACTGATAGGACACAGTCCTCTGACTTTTCTACCTTGAAAGTCTTCTTTCTGTTGCATAGTGCGCTTGGGTCAATCCCCTGACTTTTCTGACTTTGATCAATTTGCAGAAGCTTTTTGGTTATGTCAATGCAGATTGATTTCTTGAACGGAATAGCTTCTGATCTGCGAGTTGTGATGTCTCTTGCCTTTTTGCTCAACGACCCTCCACAATCAACTCTACGAATATCCTAGCTATCGTGACTGACCTGTAAAGGATCAGTTCTTACTGTCATCGTAGAGTTTACTCAACTGTTAGACTGTTGATCGTAGAGTTCGTTTTATGGTTTCTCGCTTAGAACATAGTCTGTTGGTCGTAGAGTCTTCTTGGCCAAAATCGTAGAGTACGTTCTACGAGTGGTTGTCTTGATCGTAGAGTCTGTTTAATTGTAGAGTCTTCTTGACTAAAATCGTAAAGTCCATTCTACGATTATATTACAACAAAAGATCAACTTAACAGTTTTGATCTATCTAAGTCTTAGTACAACACAAAAGACTGTTATACATTTATATCAGGAGATCAACTTAACAGTTTTGATCTTATCTAATACAGCCCTTGTACATTATTTCTTATCATCAAATTTAACCATTCAATGTTCAACAAAGACATACAACAAAACTCAATATATTTATTTTTCACATCACTCTCAGCTAATACAGACAAATATAAATCAGAAGATCAAAAGGTTTTTAATTAATGAAACACACTAGGATTATTAATATCAATTTTTTAAAAAAAAATCCATTTTTTTTTCTTCTTTTAATGGGTGCATTCTATGCTCCATCCCATTTTCTTCTTTTTTTCTCTTATTTTTTTCTTTAATGAGTTCATTTTATGCTCCATCTCACTTTTTCATGTGTTTATGAGTGAGTGCGTTTTACGCTCCATCTCAACCCACCACATAATTCTTTTTCCTTCAATAATAATCCTAGAAAAATTACCTAAATGATCTCTTCCAAATTATATTTTGCCTTATATTTCACTTCGAATAATGGTCAAATAAGATATAGATTTCAAAAATATCTTTCATAAGCATTTAACCATTTAAACTTCCCTTAATTAAAACTAGCTCAAACAAATGGATATAAGTGCATAAAATTTAAAAGATCTCAAACAATGTAATAATCAATAAAAAGTCAAAAATTCAAACTAAGCAAAAATTTATTATTTTTCCAAGAGTTATTAACTAAAAATCAAAAAAAATTCATTGGCTAAAAATTTAAAATCAATTAACTCATTGCTCAAGTAACACATCCTAAAAATAAAAATAAAAAACTACCTCATTTTTGTAGGAAACACGGTTACACTTAGCATGTGCAACAAGCCTTTAAACCCCAAAGTTACCCCAAGTGGACGAGTTGTGTCTCGTGAGGTTTTGCAGTGAATATACCCACAAAATTCAAATTTTCAAAAAAATTTAAAATTTCCTAAATTTTTCAAAATATGACCTAAAAATAACAAAAATCCTAAATCCCTTCCCCCATACTTAAAATTTACATTGTCCCCAATGTAAAATAAAATGCAAAGAAAAAGGCAAAAATAACTAAACTATAAATACAAAAATAGAAAATTATACTCCCCTTGGTTTGCCTCCCAAGCAGCGCCTTTGTTTATTGTCATTGGCTTGACAACATGCCTAAAACACTACATCACTCCTTCCTCTTGAATTTTGACAATCTCATCCATCTTTACTCCATTTAGCATGGTCTTGTTCAAACTCCCTTGTAGGGGATATGAAGGTTCGACTCCCTCTTCAATGAACATACATTCGAGACGATTAGGGGGAGGCCGCAAATCTGGAATGTAATCCTGCAAAACAAAAGGTAAAGATTTCTTGGTAGGAATTGGTAAGTCAAAATATGGTTCATTACCTATTTTCGGAGAACCATCCACAGCCGCAACAATTTTCTTCAAATCAGCACTCAAGACTAACTCCTCTTTCTCTTTCCCAAAACTTTGACTGCATGTCGTTTTCAATTCACCCTTTCCATCAGTTTTAGAAACTTTTTCTGCTAAAGATTTAATCACATCAATAGAGTAAACATGATTATGACATTTCATGGCATCAAAAATATTAAACTTAACAATTTTGCCATCAAACTCCATTGTCAGTGTACCACTATGAACATCGATCTTAGTCTTGGAAGTCTTTAAGAAATGTCTTCCTAACAAAATAGGAGCATTTTGATCACCGTTTTCCATATCAAGCACATAAAAATCAGCAGGAAAAATCAAATTATCTACTTGCACAAGAACATCCTCTACTATACCCTTAGGATAAGTGTTAGACCTATCAGCCAACTAAATCACAGTACCAGTTCTATTCAAAGGTTCAAGTTTCAAAGAAGCATATATAGAATATGGCATAACATTAATAGATGCTCCTAAGTCTAACATGGCTTGTTCAAATCTAGTGTCACCTGTGAGGATCCGGATTTTCAGAATTTCTTTAATAATATCAAATGAGAATTTAATTGATTAAATTATCAAGATTGTTCAAATTAATTATTATTATATGTGATTTAATGTATGAGATGAGATTTAATTAGTAAATTAAATCTGTACAGAGATCATGATGAATGATATGGAATTAAAGAAATTGAAAAGTAAATAAATTGTCTTAAAACAATTTATTAAGAATAAGAGAAATTTCAGGTAAATGTACAATAAATGGTACAATTAAATGAAAATGCAGAAATTATGATTTAATTGAGGTTACGTGGTAATGTGAAATATATTAAATTAGATATGTATATTTATATATGTGAATGTTTAATTGATAATTATAAATGTTATTAATTATGGAAATTAAGGGATTAATAATTAAATTAATCCAATTTTTAATGAAAAGCGAATGAGAAAATTAATAAAATTGTAATTATTGATTTTAAATTTAATTAAGAATTATGGTGGAGATTTAGAAATTGATTGAGAAGAAATGTAATTATATAAATTATATAAATTATTATATAATTTATATAAGGATAATTATATAATTCATATAAGAGTATTAAAATAATGAAAGAGTTAATGAATGTATAATTATTGATTATATAATTAATTAATAATTATGGAGGAATTTAAGGAATTATTTAAAAGGAAAAATGTAATTATATAAATTATATAATATTAAATTATATAATTTATATATATAAAGAAATTAATGTGAAATGTAAATAAATGAAATTAAATGAGAAAAAAGGAATGTTTTAATTCATAAAAAAATTATGTTTATGCATAATTGAATTGTTATGACTTTTATGAATGATAGTATTTTAGAAACGGGAACATGTTAGTGTAACATGTTGTCCAAGTAATGAATTGAAAAATTACAATAAATAATTTTTATATGTTAGATTAATTATTTTATGAATTTTGAAGGTATAAATTACCTCATATAATTACATGCATGTCAGTATGCGTGTATAAAATTTGTCATGTAAAGTACCCAAAAAGGGTGTTAATATTATTTATAAATCATATTATGATTTTTAGTGAATTAAAATAAATATTTTATATACATTATATAAAATATTTATTACATGAATTAATTGCGTAATGTATTAAATTAATTGATTACGCAAGAATTATGCATGCGAATAATCTGGAAAATTCTGGTTGCATGAGAGAGATGGGAGAGAGTCGGTGGAAATTTTTTAATTCAAAAGTGGCTATGTGGGTTGCTTATAAAAAGAAAGGAAAGGAAATAAAAGCAAAAGAAAGGAACAAATAGACACAAACATAACTCTCTCTCTCCTCTCTTCTTCATCGTAAACACCATCACCGCCACTTTCCGCCACCAAGCAACCATCATGGTTACCAATAAGAGGGAGAAGAAGAGAATTTTGGTGCCTATAGGGTGATCACCAAGCTTCAAATAAGGTATAATCAAAATTTTTGTGATTTATTTTAGTATTTTGGTGTGAAAATAAATTGTGTAAAAAATTTGTAAATAATTATAATAATTATTCTAAATAATTATGGGATGTATATGTGTGAATTATATAATTTTTGGAGTATTTATGTTGTAAAAATAAGGAACAAAAATGGATAATTATTGTGCATGTTGGCTACTGTCGCGAAAAGAAGAAGAAGAATAATTAGGTCGTCTGCGCATTGCGCGGAGGCAAAAAAAATTCTGGAAAACCAAGAAGAAACGACGTCGTTTTGATGGCATGCGGGAGTAAGGGCCGCGCCATGCGCGAGGCCAATTTTCCGGAAACCGCGATAAAATGGCGTCGTTTTGGGATAAGGCTAGGGCCGCGCCATGCGCGAGCCCAATTTTCTAGAAGCCGCGATAAAACGGTTTCGTTTTAGGATGACGAAAGCATGGCGCGCGCAATGCGCTGCTGACTTTTGCACGGAAATTACAATTATACCCCTGGACTTTTTGGAAAATTTCGGTTGTGTCCCTAACGTTGCTGAAGTTACGGAAATGCCCCTGGGCTTTCCGGGAAATACCGAATATGTCCCTAAGGGCGCGGAAATTACCAAAATGCCCCCATAAGTGATTTTAATTGAAATAAATGTTTAAAAATTATTTAAAAATCATAGAAAAATATAGAAAAATACTAAAAATATAGAAATGATGTTTGAGCATTAAATTTAATATTTTTGTATAAATATTAAATATTGGGGTTTAATATTTAATATTAATCTACTTAGTTTAAAGGTTAGAAAATGATTAAATAAAATTTTTGGGACAACCAGATATGTTAAAATTTATTCGATGAGCCGGGTTGTCCGTAGTGAAGACATTGGTTATTAAGATAAGTTAATTTATTAAGGAAAAAGGTTAATATAATTAACCATATTAATTATTAATTAACCTGATACCCTAAAATAAATCGTCGGGTAGGGTTAATTACGGTATATATGATATTAATTAATTAAATTAATATCATGAGAGGATAAATAATTATTATTTGATTATTTTATGATCATAGGTTGATCGAGTTAAGGGTTTGAGCTATCAATTTATTAAGTGGACATCCAGGCAAGTTCTTCAGTCCTTTAATGTTAAATGTTGGACTGTTATGATATGTAATTCTTATTTTAAATGCATACAAATTATGTGCTATGTGATACGTGATTAATATGACCACAATGTGTACTTTGTGCAACGATATAAATATATATATTAGATATATTGTTCAAGTAGAAGCACAACACGTAATGTATGACACACACAGAGCATGTTAAACTATGTGCTACGTGAAGCATAAACTATTGAACTTGCTGAGCCGTTGTGCTCATTACTTGCTTAATAAACATTTTTGTAGGAAAGAAATGAATTCCAAGAACATCAGACTATATAGAGATGGATTTTTCTAAAAGGTTGTGAACGTTATTATTATATGTTTATATTAAGATTCAATATGGATATATTTGCAAAGTTGGTATTCACGTGATATATGCATGTACAAAAGTTGGTATTGATGTGATGTATGCATGTATAAATAGGATCCAGACTGATCAAATAAAGTTAAATGGTATATGATAATGATTTAAGATTGTTGTATGGTAAAGAGTAAAATAGGTTTAAAAATGTGAACAATGAAGCAAAGATGTTTGTATTGATATTAAATTATAAATGTTAAGGATTATGATACTTGTAAGAGAAAGAAAAAGTAAAGGTTGCGATCCAGGGGCTAGGATCAAGAAATGAAGATTTTAAATGAAAAAAATATTTTAATACAATGATTGATTGAGAAAAAAAAAATTACCGCAAAATTGATACTTGATGATTTTAAAAATCAATTATTGAATTAAAGAAGGTGATGAAAGATTTATTAACGGACTGAAATTTGGACATAAGGCAATTGATGTTTAATAAATACAAGATTTAAGAGAATAAAGTGGGTCGAATTTCGGGGTCGTTACATCACTTATCTTGCAAGGAATAGTAAACATTCCAGGATTTTGGCATTTTGTAGGGAGTTTTCTTTGAATTACGGCAGACACATTCTTTCCTACTTGTACCTTTTCATATCTTTTAAGTGCTTGCTTCCTCTTATGTGTACACAATTCTTTCAGAAATCTAGCAAAGCGAGGTACTTGTTTAATAGCATCTAACAATGGAATTTTTACCTCGCAATTATGAAAAGTCTCATATATATCTAAATTTTTCTCATATTTCCTTTTTTCTGTTAGAGCAAACAGAAAAGGGGGTACCGGTTTATACTCAGAGAGAGGTGAAAATTTATGCTTAGGAGTACCATTGTCGACTAGAACATTGTCGTCCTCTTTACTGTCTCCTCTGTCCGTGTTGTCTACTTCTGTTTTGCTTTGCTCTTTTGGTGCAGACTCTGTCTTTTCTGGAGTTTGTATCTCTTTACCGCTTCTCAACGTGATTGCACTAACATTTACTTTTGGATTCACCATTGTTTGCGAGGGTACTTTTTCAGAATTTGGTGCCTCCAATCTACAGATGGCAATTGTCATTTATCCCATCTGTGTATTTAAATTCTATATATTTGCCTTCGTTTCCTATTGAAATTGCAAAGTGTTAGTGTCAAGTTGTGTAACTATATCCTCCATAGACATATAAGAATCAGATGGTTGGCCATGTTGTTTGTTAGGATATGGCTGCTTGTATTTTTGGTAGCTTGAGAAATTTTGAGTCGCAGACGGATTCTCTTGTGGATTTCCATAGCCGAAATTCGGATGATCTCTCCAACCTGAGTTGTACATGTTCGCGTAAGGATCATATCGCTTTTGTTGGTGATCAGGGAAACCACCTACTGCATGCACTTGTTCATGGGACTCCTCTTGAAAAGTGGGGCACATATCCGTCGGATGTCCTACGTCCGTACAAATTCCACAGGCTTTGACTTGTTGTGTATTACCTACAGCCATTTGACAAACAAGAGAAGTTAGACTAGCGATTTGTTCTTTAAGTGAAGAAATTTCGACCTCATTGACATTCTGGGATGTAAAATTAAGCCTAGTGCCGAATTGTTGGGAGTTAGCAGCCATGTTTGCAATTAAGTTCCTAGCAGCTTCGGGCGTTTTGTCCACCAAAGCTCCTCCATTGGCAGCATCGATCATGCTCCTATCAGTAGACATGAGTCCTTCATTGAAGTATTAGATGAGGAGTTGCTCGCTGATTTGATAGTGGGGGCAGCTTGCACATAGTTTCTTGAAACATTCCCAATATTCGTACAGGGATTCTCCATGGTTCTGCCTCACACCACAAATGTCTTTTCTGATATTGGCTGCCCTTGAAGCTGGAAAATATTTCTCCAAGAATAATCTTTTTATCTCTTCCCATGTGGTGATGCTTTCGGAGGGTAAGTAGTAGAGCCAATCCTTAGCCAAATCCTTCAAGGAAAATGGAAAAACTCTTAAATTGATTTGCTCTTCAGTCACTCCAGAAGGTTTCAGACTTGTGCACACCATATGGAATTCCTTTAAATGTTTGTGAGGATCTTCACCTGCAAGGCCATGAAAATTTGGCAATAAATGGATTAGACCAGATTTTAATTCAAAGGAGGTGTTAGTATCTAAATTTGGAAAAGTTATACTTAAAGGTTGTTGATTCAAATCAGGGGCCGCAAGCTTTTTCAAAGTTCGATTTCTAGCCATGATTTCTATCTTCAACCTGCACAACTCAAATAAAATATGAAAACTAGAGAAAAAAAACTAAGAATATTTACTAAATTAAATAAATATTTACAAAATCACAAAATTAAATTAAAATCATTCCCCTGCAACTGCGCCAAAATTTGGTGTGATGTCGCAAGCACCCAAAAATAAAATCTTACTTTAGAAAAATAGTAATGTAGTAGTGCAAGTAAGAGTCGATCCCACAGAGAATGATTATTTAATTTTATGTTTTTGCAAACAAGAATTGGGGGGGGGGGGGTTTGAATCAAAGAAATAATTTAAATAAAACTAACTAAAATAAATATGTAAGTAATTTAATAAAATAAATGAGAAGAAAAAGTCTTGGTTTAAGTCAACATCCACCATCAAGAATTTACTACTGATCACTGATGCAAGAATAACTCAATTCATATTTTAAATATTCAACGTGGAATAATTACTCCCATTAGAATAATTTTTCTATCTCTCCTTAATTTTAGTTAAGCAGAAACAAGCGATCTAAATAACTCTTACTACTTAATAATCTCAGACAAGCGCTAAAGATTTAACCTAGTAGCAGCATAAAGAAATAGAGAGATCGTTGAACTAAACAACACAACCCAAGCATCTGCATTTAATCTAGATGAATATTCTTCCTAAGATAAAATAATCTTTTGATCTGCAAAATAATTATTAAACTTAGTTGCTTCATAAATTAAAGTGACCAAACAATTACGGATTTGATATTTAATTTAGCAATAGATTTTAACGAATAATAAACTAGTATGCATCCTAGCAATTAAACGAATTAATCATAAAATTAAACACAAAAAAATATCCAATACTCAAAATATAATTTGAACAATTAAAATAAATTAGATCTCACAGTGTATAAATCTTGATGGCTTCAATAACTTAAACCAAGAAAAATAATTTAGCTACTCATAATTTTATAAAGCACTAAATAATAGAAGAGAGAATTTTTCTAAGAGAAAAGTTGTATTTTACATTGTACATCAAGCCCTTTATATATAGGCTTCATAAACCTCTTAACCTTAATAGGATTTACAATTAAAAATAAAAATTAAAATTAAAATATTATCCTAACCCTAATTAGAAGTCTAAATAAAATATTAAAAATAAAATGAAGAATTATTGCTTCCTTTTTCAAATTAAAATTAGACTTTTATTCTACTGATTTGCTGCATTGCAGTGTAGAAAATCCAAAATAAGGAAGGAAAAGGAACAAAATCTGCCAATCACGCGCCTGAGCCACGCAGAGAGAGAAAAAGAGATTCTGCCCAGCCACCACGCGTAGAGAGAGAAAGAGGAGAGACAGCCGCCAGCCGCTTTTTCTTTTTTTACCGTTGGCGTGTGTCATCCACGCGCCCGTGCCAACCGAACACGTCCGCGCATTGCGCGGACTGCTTTTGCCTTTCCCTGGCCCAAAACGGCTTCGTTTTGATCCGCACTGCTATTCCATTCCCGCACAATGCGCGCCCACCGAATTTTTTGAAAATTACAGAATTGCCACCGGGCTGCTTAATTACCAAAATGCCATTAGATCTTTGCATAATTTACGAAATTGCCCCCAAAGCTTATTTTTCCTACAAAAATAAATATAAATTAATTAAAAATAAATATAAATAATATAAAAATAATAAAAATAATAAAAATGCATAATGATTAATAAAACACCTAAAATACTAAAAATAAATAAAAACATGTAAATAAAAAGAAATATAAAAATACTATAAAATTACCTAAATTAACATAAATTAACTAAAACCCTATAAAACCTATTAAAATCAAAATAAACTAAATAATTAAACATTTAAGCACACAATAAATATAAAAACTAAGTATTAGGGAATAAAAATATCATATAATTTAACTCTATCACCTGATGTAAGTTTACAGTTTATATCCATATGAAAAAAGTGTGTGCATCCCCAGTTTATATCCACATTGAAACTGGCGTGAATTAGTTGGTTTTGGGTGCCTACAACACCTTTAATATTCTTTGCACCAAATGGCTACACTTTGGGTTCACAACCTTACAGTTGGGCTGTCCTACACTTTTACCACTACATCAAGATATTAAACTCATATTGTTTATTACCATCGAAAGAGGTGTATTGCTAATCATGGTGCTTATTTAATGACCAATAAAATTGTAAGGAGTATTAAATTAATAAAAAGAGGAATTATTTGAAAATTTATATGTACTTATGTTTGATTAAGTGGTAAAAAGAATATGGAGATAGTATAATTCAATAAATTTGAATTAATTATGAAAATGTGAAAATGAATAATTAAATTATGAGATGTATGTAACAAGCTTGAGTTATAATTAACTAATCTTGGAGGATGAGCCTTGTATGGCAATATGAAATTTTAAGATGATTGATTATGATAATGAATTAATTATGTATTGAATTAATTCATGAGAGGAGTATTAATGAAAACCCAAAATAAGAGAATTTATTAATTTTTGAATTAGTTTAGTGATGAAAATTAAATAAGTACATGTGATTATGTGTGTGAGTCCAATATGGATTAATATTGGGTTAATATAATATATGTGTATTGTGGGAATGAAAGGAACATAATTTAATTAAGAGGAGTCCAACACATGTCTAAGCCTAAGATTGGAGTAAATTGAAGCCCAAGGTTAGCCCAAACCTCAATTAAACAGAAGCCCAACTTTTGACCCAAAACTTTGACCCAAATTATAGAATACTCCAATTACTAAAAAGTAATAAGAAAAAAGAAAAATATGGCTATGACTGGTCACCCCATTGGGGGGAGGGGGGGGGATTTGGAGTCTTGTGTGGTCAACATTTGGAATATTGTGTGATATTTTCAATTCCTTGAATCTTGAAATTTTTTAACATTGCAAAAGTTACCTACTTTTTCCCTAATTTAAGGAACTATATTAGGGGGAGGTTAATTAAGCTTAATTAGCAAATGTTGGATGATTTAGTGAAGGGCTAAGTATGATTAATTTTGCTCTATAAATGGAGAACCTCACCATCACTTTAGAAGGGTTAGAAAATTTTCTAAGTGTTGGTGAGAGCTAAGGGAGAGAGGAGAGAAAAATAGAGAGAAAAGGAGAAAGTAAAGAGAAGCTCTTAAGAATTCAAAGAAGAAAGGAAGAAGAAGGAGAAGAAGGTCATAATGGAGGCCCTCACAAATTTCTAGCAAAGAGGAAGTGTACATCTAAATGGTATAAAACCCCCTTGACCTAACTCCTTAAGATTTATTGTATATATATATATATATATATATATATATATATATATATATTTATATAGTTGATTATCATGCTTGGTTGTGGGAGGTTAATGTTGTGTTGGAGAACCATGGTGGGTTTCGGAAGTACAAGGACGGATTTGGATGGAGATTATGTGTTATATCATGATTTGGTAGCTGAAACATGCATATATGATGAACTTATACAAAAACCCTAGATAATGAGCTTGATGTGCAAGAAAATAAATCATGTTGTGTATGAAAACTTTAAGATCTAAAACTTGTATGTGTTAGATCTATTAAATACGAGACTAATCCAAGGGGAACGAATAAAATAAGAGCAAAGATAGATTTATAGTGAATATTGTTGTAAAACATGTCAAAATGTAACCCTGGCATGGTTGAGCCAAAATCTTGGCTATATAATATTTTTGAAAAATGATTTAAAAATTTAAATATTGTAAAAATATGAGTTTGCTATAACCAATGAACTTGGTTTGAACTCATTTGGATGTAAAACGAACAAGTTATGAAAGTTGAAATAAAAAAGAGTCAAAATCACAAAACTGAAAATTCAAACTTGAACATTCTGCCAGACAGCGTTAGGGCGCTATCTACAGTGTAAAAGACAGCCCCAGGACACTTGAATATTTTTATTTTAAAAGTGAAAGGACAGGTCAGGGCCTTATCCCTAGTGTATATAATTGCGTCGGGGTGTAATATCTATTTACCAGTTGACAAGACCGAACCCAATTTGATCGGGTCTAACCGGGTCAAATCGGGTCAGCCCGGGCCAGAAATAAGAATTTTTTTATAAATAAGAATAAAAATAAATAATTAATAAAATAAATAAATAAGGAGTAAGAAAATAAAATAATAATTAATTATTTGTTTGACCAATAAAAATAATAAAAATAATAATAATTAAATTATTTGTAGATCATAAAGAGGAAATTAGATGAACAAAAGTTTAAACAAATAAAATAATAATTAAATTCTTTTATTTGTAGATTAAAATAAAACAAATAAAATAATAATTAAATTATTTTATTTGTAGATTAAATGAATAAAGTTAAGCAAATAAAATAATAATAGAGATTATTTTATTTGTAGATGAATTAAATTTAAACAAATAAGATAATAATTAAATTATTTTATTTGTCGTTTAAATGATTACAGTTTAAACAAATAAAATAATTAAAAAATTTATTTTATTTGTGAATATTGAAGATGAATTTAATGAGTAAAGTTTAAACAAATAAAATAATGATAAAGTTTATTTTATTTGTGGAATTATATGTAAGAATTAAAATAATTAAAGCCTAAACAAATAAAATAAAGATTGTTTTATTTTTAAAATAAATAAGACTTAAACAAATAAAATAATAAAAATTATTTTATTTGTGAATAGTGAAGATGAATTAAAGAAAATAGAATAATAAGGAACATTATTTGTGAAGAATTAAAAGAAAAATTAAGCAAATAAAATAAGAATAGTTATTTTATTTACAGATGAATTGATGTAAGTAAAGAGCCAATGATATGTAATAATAAATTATACCCTTTAATCATGAAAAATAAAATGAGTAAAGAAAAGTGAGCAAATAGAATAACTATAAAGGTTATTTTAGTTGTAGCACTTGAAGATAAGTAAACAGTCAATAAAAAAGATTAAAGTCGATTGAACATGAGATCAATAATTAAACAAAGAAAATATCAATTGGGGTTATCTAAATTATAAGGCAGGAATGTGGATAACAATAAGGCAAGTTAAAGGTAAGAGTGAAAGAGATGAATGACGAGATGTTAAGGGATGAAGAAGAGGTAGATAGTGAATGCTTACAAGTTAGAATCAATTAATGTGGATTCAATAATAGTCCAGTAGAGACTAACCTGCAGATCGAATTACGACTTATGTAGGTCAAAGAAAAGTTGAGAAGCTAGAAGAATGAAAAGCAAACATACCACGAAAGTATCCCTTATTTGTACATTTTATTTGCTTCATACAAGTTTTATAGTGCGTGCTTAGACGTAAATTGTCATTACTTGAATGCAACCATTCATATGTAAATGCTTCTAATGATTTCCCAAACATTAAATTATAAAAGATGAGAATTTTAAACACAAACAAGATTGGTTGAAGAATGAGTCAGTATCACTTGATTCAATCGAACAAATGATGACATAAACAGTCAATTCTATTTTCTTAAGAAAGATATCCAAACCAATTATTTTGGTGCAGACTCTATTATGTTAAGATAAACAACCTTGATAAAAAGGAGAATTACTTTGTGTTTGTGGATTCCAACCTGTGCGTACATAAAGATTGAACGTTATGCATAATGTAGGGTACGGCAGGGCTAATCACCTCATATACTCATTTTCTTGGAGGATCTCCAGCTAAACACTATTAATCCTCTGATGAATTCAACAGTCCTTAGTGGCCACTCAGTAATAAGTGATATTCATGTTTTGCAAGTTCAAAATTCTTTTTTGTAAGATACATATTGTTTGATTATTCCAAATTCATTATGAGTACTGCATCTTCCAGATTTGAGGCCGTAATACATTAATCATTTATGCTTCATTAATTCACGTTATGGCTTATTTGAAATTGTTAAATCCTTGAACTTATGAGACTTAAACCTTAATCTTTCTTACTGTTGTTTATATACTTGCTAAGCAAAATCGTTGCTCATTCTTGTGTTATAACCCCATTTCAGTTAAGATGGACAAGGCCGGGTGTTTTGAAAAGGATAAGGGAAAAGCCAAGGCTACGAAGTAGTCTAGGATTGAAGGATGCATTTATATTTATGTATTGCAATCTGGACAATGTCAATCTTTTATAGTTAAGATTTATGATGTATGTAAAGGTCATTAGAACTTGAGAACTTATGTAAGACTTATAAGATGTATTAATCATATTTTGTTATTATGTATAGATTGGGTAGTTATTTGTATGATGTTGAGTTGTATGTGAGCACTGAATTCGAGTTGTATGTAAGCACTGAATTCGAGGTAAGAGTATCTGAATTTAGGGGTGTCACAGCTTCGATGGTCATCCCTCCATTACTTCACTTTTTATAAAGTAGTAAAACTATTTAGAACATCGATGCTCTCCATACGGAGCTTAAGGTAATATATAATCTCATAAAGCATTTGGAAGGGTGATGCTTGTTGTCAATTGAGGATGCAAATCATGTATTTGTACCAGACTGTCTGGATGAAAATTTTACTTCTTGTTGCATTTGCAAGATTTACACAATATGAGAACCTATTATTATTTAAGTTGTTGTTCTGTCTATCTATAATCTATCATATGTCTGAAAAAAAATGTTTTCTCCGAATAGAAGGAAGTACTTCATTTTTTTCTGAGTTAGCATGACAATCATCTTAATTATCTTGAGTTTGAAATTTGTCTAAGTTAGTTATGCAACATTAGTTATTTTTCTGTTATGCCTGTTATATAATTTTACCCTTAAAAATCTCTATTTCCATTTTAAGGAAAAAGAGACTGGATGAAGTATGTCTTGAAACGTTTCAGCAATATAGCCAAACCTTTATACAGTCATGGATCCTACAAGGTACACGATGTGTCTTAAATTGCCCATTTTATTTTATATATGGAGGGTGATCTGAGCTATTTTCATATTTCTTTATATGGAAATTTAACTCAATTAGATTAAATTATAATATTAGTATTTGCTTAAAATTTGCAGCAATAGTGATAGATTAGATATATAAGTTTGTGTTGACAGTTGAATTGCCAGACGTAAACAAAATGTGGCATGATTTATTTTAAGTAGGTATATGGCCTTCTATTTACTAATAAGATCTTTTCAAGTTGTTACAAGATAATATAATCTCAATGTTCATTCAAATTCTTAAACGGTTTATATATTAATTTGTGCTCTAAGTTAGATTCACTTATATGAAGTAACATCTGCATTCTTAATGTATATAAAATTGTCCTCCAACTTTATAGACTAACAAAATAGCAAAAAATTCCTTTCTTATTTCTTTAAATTAAGAGTCATAGTCAATATTTCTTGTTATCAGATTAATTGTTTTAAATTTGAGTTGTGAATAATATAACTGAAATCAAAAGGTACATTCTAATATTAATTTTAATAAAATGTAACAATAGTAGCTTCAATAATTTAATAATTCTTTTTATGGGGACTCAATTATTTCTATCATCTAGAACTATATACAAAAAGCTCCTCTTCACCTGATAATTTAGGCCACACTTAGTACACAGATGCAAATTTATGTGTCTGTGTGTTTGCCTCCGAGCATGTATAGTGCTTGAATATCTTATCCACACATTCCTGAAAACATTCGATTCTTTTAAGAGAAAGACCCCCACTTTTAGCCTCATCCCAACTCCATGCTTGTAATGCTGACCTGACATATATATATATATATATATATATATATATATATATATATACACACACACACACCTACAGCCTTAATACCCACAACTTAACAACACCTTGTGTGAAACTTCTTAGTTAGATTTAGCCTGAGATGTGCTTTGTAGGTTATTACTTATTTCATTTGATAAGTTTATGCTCTGTCAGTCTCTCATGTTATTATAATATTCCAACATAGAGCTTTATTATAATATTTATGTTCATTGATCAAGTATTTGTTCTAGTTTTTCCATTGTTGACCAATGACCATAAGGCTTGGTCAAATGTTGGGACTATTTTGTATATTAAAATATGCTTTTTTTTCTATGTAGCGAATAAAATTCATCGATATGAGCGTGTATTTGTTATAGAACGAACAAACGTAAGATATCTTCCTTAGCTTCCTCAAAAAGTCAATTTGGTGACTATGGATCTTTCATTCATATCTATTGGTGAGCTTTCAATTTGAGTTGAATATCTATTTTTTTTTTTTTTACTAAGTATTCATATTGTCAATTTTTTCAACTCTTTATCATCCTACTGATTTAACCAATGCATAAGCAAAATGGACCATCTTGTTTGTTGAGGTGTGTATTATTTAGTATGTGTGTGTGGTGTGTATTTTTGCTATCTTGTTCAAATATTGTGTGTGTATGTGTTGTATTTTTTCTATCTTGTTCACATGCTATAAAATTGTGTAAAAGGGTCCTCTTGAAATTTAAAACTTAGATTGGAAGTATCTGAACCAAAGTTGAAGATGTCAAAGAAGTTTCCTATTTAGATGATTGCACTTCTTAGTGGCTCTTTCAGCCTTCGCCTCTTTCACTCTCTAACAAAGCTTGCTACTTTTCAGAAAAGGGCTCTGGAACATGCATTATCTTGTAAGTTAGTGCCTATGCAAAAGTTCATTTTCATGTTGCTCTTACATTAGTCTAGTCCAAATATGTAGAGGTTAGTTAGTTCTAATAAATTGTAGTAACTTGCATTCTATTAAATGCTGGAAGGAATTTGGGCTTATTGTTTTTGTTTGGGTTGCATTTCTTGAGGTTTTTGTTTTCTTCCATAAGGGTAGGGGCATATATTGGTGATGGAGTAGATGTTAGTCCTCTTAGATGCTCTAAAGCAGTAAAGTCATGTTTGTAGCATGATAAGTTGGTACAATGAGTTCTTATGGTCAGTTGATTGCCATATTTCTTTCCTACGAGCGTTACTTACTCGGCATCATTTTCATTTGTTGTTGATTTGTCAAAACTTTTTTTCAGGTGTTGAAAGTAGTACTAATATGCTTGTAACAAGTGCTTTAAAAGATAGGAACCAAAAGTTATGGAAGGTAATAGTAAGCACTTTCTACTTTTAAAGTAGGATTAAGATTTTCTAGTAAGAAGACTACAATTATCTAATTAAGTACATTTTGTAATGCCCCCAAAATCCCTGTACTTGCTACGACGGACTTTGTGCGTTAAACTTCCTAACATCTATCAACTTAACCAATGATTCCATAATCATATTGGTTGAACTAGTCTATTACAAATGATTCAATTAAAAGATTTTTTTTACTTCGTCCCTGGATCTTAACTTGATCTCGATCTCATTATTTCTATAAGTTTTAACTTGTAGTTCATCCGTGTACTTATATAATACCATAAATACTGGTCAAATTTTAACCTTAAGATTTAAACATTCTATACGTCAATATATCCAAGATTAACGGCATTAAATAATTTGGATGGTTTTTGGGAACAGAAAATCTCGCGTTGAATGGTTGTATCTTCATCCGTGATAAATGTTTGTATCTTTATCCGTGACAAATGTTTGTCTTTGTCAAGTGCAATATTCTCTTTTCATAATGAACATACCAAATTACTAAAAACCCTTACTTGATTTACATATAGTTATAGCGATATCTCTTCATATCAATATTCTTACTTATCTAATATTCAGAATAGTAATAAAAGGCTTGTAATTGAGTCCGAAGGACCTAACGATGAATTTGACCATTTCACATTGATTAGTCCTATATAGCATGCTTACAGTACTCACAAATGTTATTTACCATCCTCATTCTGATAAATAGTTCATTATCAATACTATATTAATGTTTTACTATCTATCTGACGTTTAGAGTATCGACATAACATGAACAATCCATATTACCAATACCATCACTCAAATTTATAGTTCTTTAACAATTTTAAGTTATATCAAATTAAGGACATAACAATATTTGATAATAATATATAATATTATTCATATAAGATTCGGTTACATGGTTCGATTGTTCATATTACAATAGTCATTATGACTTTATACAAATACAAGTAAATCAAGTATGAAACCTAGTCTACGCTTCTTCTTTACACTCATGATCTTCTTATTATTCTTATTTAACTGCAAATAAAGTTTTATTCGCAAGAATGAGCTCGACGACTCAACAAGTCTAACAAATAACAAATAACACTTACACAATTTATCCTTTCATATAAACTTTAACATGCTTTAACTTATCATATATCTCATTTCATAATCAATTAACATTCAACGGTTAATCAACATATCTATTCACATAACAATTATTTACAAATTGCATATAAATACAATTGTACATAAAAATTTCATATAACAATTTAAGCAATGGTTAGAACTTGCCTGATTCGCAAACTAGAGTTTCTAGGTAAACGTTTAAAAGCCTACATAAAGGGTTACGCCGACCTGGCTGCTATTTTATCTAATTTTACTTCTTAATAAGTGTTTTTATAACTTAACTAGACTATTTCCATAGGTGAAATTAATTGAAAAGTTGACTAACTCAAAAAATCATTTTTTAAGGTCAAAATTCCAAATACCCTTTAAGGATTTTCAGGTTTGACCTCTTTTACGTGAATGACCATAACTTACTCATAATAATATATTTTGGTTTAATTCTTGGGTCTAAATTCATTAGCATTACATGATATACAATTTGCTTTTAGGTTGCTAATGCAGATTGAGAATTTAAAATTTCAAAAAATGGGCAGAAAGATCATAAATGCAAACTTGTTCACAATTCCTTCACTCCACTTGCTCCACTTCGTAAAACATGATACCACAAGCATCAATATGCTATGTTATCATATTATAACACTTAATTAGCTTCAATAAAATTAAAATAACAAGATCATAAACCTCCTTATATAAAGTTTTATAACTTTTTCACGAAGAACACGAAGAACTAAGTTTCATCGTTTCTTTATTACAACTTGATATCCTTAGCATATCAAGTTAGGGAATCATGCATTAGGACTCCATAATACTAAATTACAAATTCATAAACCTATTAATGTAGGAAAGTATGACTTTTACTCAAGAACACACAAAGAACGAAAAATTGTACATAGTAACGACTTATGTTCTTGAGCTTTTGGTTTTCATAATTGAAATAATATGGGCATTATAACGGCTTACATAAGTGATTTATGACACTTTAAACTTAAAATATCATAAACTTAACTTATATAAAGATTTGCTCAAGAACACATGAAGAAACACGGAGAACGAAAAATCGTACATGGTAACGACTTGTGTTTTTGAGCATTTCTACAGAAAATCGAACATAAAAACGACTTGCTCAAGAACATATTAAGAAACACGGAGAACAAGAAATCGTACATGGTAACGACCTATGCTCTTGAGCTTTTCGACTATAAGATGAAAAAAAAATCGAACATAACAACGACTAGGGATTTTACCTATTGTAGTTGCACGCTTTAACTATTTCTTTGCAACTTGAGATCACTTAAATTATAAATATTTAAATTATATCTAGAGAGTAATTTTACCCTTGAATTGGTAGGAAATAATGAATGGTTAGCTTCCTATTTATAGAAAAAACCAAGTTTCATTAATCGCACTTTTACCTTGACTTATTACACTTTGCACCTGTCTTATTACACTTTGCACCCTAGCATATTCTTAGAATATTCTCTCAAAATATCTAAGTAATCATTACATTTCACAAAATATCTAAAGCATATTCTTGGAATATTCTTTTAGGGTTTGTATCATCATTGCATCATGCCTACATCATCCATATTTTCTTCGTATAATTTTCTTATTATACGGTCTAACTAAATCAATTAGTCTTTTAGTTCATTTCTAACCAAGTTAGTTCATTCCTAACTAAGTCGATTTATTTCCAACGAAATTAGTTCATTTTTAGTTCTTATGGTTTAGTTGACCTTTACTGATTTATAAGTCTAACATTACTGAGTTTTATTCCGTAAAAACACTATTCAGTGAAGTGAAAAGTCCAAAAGACTTTACACATTTTTTTGTGAATAGTGTTTTTTGTAACCATTTCTCAAAAAATGGTTAAATAATCAAAAAGTAAAAAAAAAATTGTTTTATCCCTATTTCGTCTTATTCCCGTGTATGCTTTTTGAGAAAAGTTTTTATTGATTATTACGTATTTGTGTTTCATACAAACTCTTTATCTTCAAACGAAACGTTTAAAAATGAAAAGTGTTTCTGTATGAAGTGTTTTTCGTCTTATGCTTAGGAAAAATATTAGTGGCTCCATGGTATCTATTACCCGTATAAATGCTATGTAGTGAATTATAAAAAGTCAAAACGGCTAAAAGAACAGTCAAAAAGATGAAAAATATTTTCTTGTGAATCGTGATTATTCGTCTTTTTCCCAAAAAAAAATTATTGATTCCCTGACATCTAGACCTCATATTAACACTATTTTATGAAATGTGATATGTAAAAATGACTTAAGACGATTGACGATTCTACTAGGTTATAACCCTTAGGGTTTATGTTTTTAACTCTTTTCCAATTTAGGTGTTAGCCCTAAACTGACTTTTGAATTTTAATAAGTGCTACGATTAATTACCTAAATCAAAACACAAAATTCTACACATAGATAAATCACATACCACATTTAAAGCTCAATTCAAGTTTTACTAATCACATAACACATAACATAGGTTAAAAGTTTTAAGCTCCAGTCGTATACGATCGCATGTTTGAGTCGTATTTATTATTTTAGATAGCTCAAGGTATATTCGAGCAATCGTTCTTAGGTTTTGAAATGACAACCTTTATATAGATCTTTTCAGATAATATTTGGGATATTACACATTTCTCCTAAAAAGTTTGATTCAGATGAGTCTTGAGATCATCCTACAAAGATTGGAACTTTTAGAACACTACATGGGTGTAGTGCTTCTGTACAAAGCGTTTGTAGGACCACCGTCTGAAGATATGGTCTTGCATCGTATTCTCCTTATTATTATTGTTATTATTTTTACTTTAATTTATAATTAAAATTTATAATTCTATCATAAATTAAGCTTTATTAGATAATTATCATAAAAGAAGAGTAATTAAATCACCTCCTGCAATCATAACTTAAGCTTCATTAGTTTCAATTAAGAAAAGGAAAAATGATGGTGAAGATGAAGAATCTTTACCAGAGATCTTACATTCAACTGATCTTTGATTTAGAATTCATATATTTGTGAAATTGGACATATTTGTAGCATATGAGGCCAAAATTAAGTTTTCGTTAATTGGTCAATTTATAAAGAATACGAATCCTTCACAAAAAATGATTTTAGGGAATAATATAACGCTATTTTCTAATTGCATCTTACTTTTACTATAAGGGGCCTTGGTTTGAGATATAAGAACTTTTGTCCTTACTTTGAAATAAGCTTCAAAGTTTTCCCACGAATGCTTTCACTAAAACTCTAATTTTTCACGTGACATACAGGGGAGACTGTTTCTACACTTATAGGACATACACAATGTCTCTACAATGGTTTGGTCGCAACATGAGATACTTTATTCTAAATCATGGGATCATTCTATTAGAAGATGGGACGTTGAAACAGGAAAATATATATTAAACATGGTATATGAAATGTTTTGTTATTCTTTTTTGTTTTTTAGAAGTAATTTATTTGTTTCATGGTTTTTATCTTGTAGATACACGTTATTGAACATTGAGGAAACAAAGGCTTTTAAAATGTTCTTAAAGTTACGAGTGTCGCTTACTCTTAATGCATCAACGATATATGTAAAAAATGTGTAGTGAATGATGGATCGTTAATGATGAGTGTAATGTTAGTTGCTAGTTGGTATTGGCACATATGAGGATTATGATGTATATGTTAGATTTTGAGGAGTTGTTTTGGACTACTATTTTGTAATATGTCATAGAATATTAACATTATCATTCACATAATTGATGTGTAATTAATGATAATTGCAATAATATTATTTTTTTATCATGTTTTATTTTATTAAGTTTAAGTATTAAAATTATTTAGATGTAACAAATTCTAAAAATAAAAATTTATGAAAAAAGATGTTTTTAATTTCGAGACGGATTTAGAGATTGAATTTGGAACAATTTTTTTACATTGTAGCGCTTGAGATGGTTTAGAGACAAAAATAAAGCATCTTAAATATATATTTTTTCATGCCAAAACTATTTAGAAACGGATTAGAGACGATAATTTCCATCTCAAATTATGCGCACAAAAAAAAAAGGCGATAATGATTCCCACCAAATTTGAGACGGATATAAGTGGTTTCAAAATGTAACTCTCCATGGGTCAATTTGAGACGGACATAGAGCAATTTGAGACGAAAATATTCGATTTCAAAATATGTTTGAGATGGATTTTGACACAGATATTTTTCGTTTCTAAATAGTTTTTTGCGACGGATTTTAAGACGAACAGAATTAGCGGCGCGACTTACTGACACGACTTTTGAGTCAAATAAAATTCATCTCAAAATAGATTTTGAGATGGAATCTGATGTATTAGAGATAGATTTTTCCGTCTCAAATGCCCATATTTTTTGTAGTAGGGGTTCATCTCTTGCAATATTTCTTCTATATTCGGTACTACGAGAAAATGAATTTCAACAATCGAGGCAAATGAAACGAAATGAGGATTAATTCTAGGGTTTCTAATTGTGAATCTAACGGTGAGGGTGCGGTTGCGGAGTATGTTGATGAAGAATCGAAGATTGACATAGAAGAATTAGAGAAAGATGGAGAATTAAAAGAAGAGCATCATGTTGGTTTGTAAAAATTCATGCACATATAATCAAATTGCATAAAATAACGGAAGCATGATAAAATCAAATTTAAAATTTTACAAACCATAATCCAAGATCAACCTTTATGCGCAACTATTAATTAATAAAGAAGAAGCTAGAGAATTATACCATTATAGAATTCAAAGCTTCAACGGGTACAAGTTCAACTCCAAGTTTTTCGCATTCTCCTTAAATTTCACCAATTGGATTCCAATGATCAACGTTACCCATCCAAGTGTTTGACCTATAGATGTGATCCACCAAAAAATAATAATAATTCAAGAAGTGGGTGGTGACAAACCCTGGTTTTCTCTCTTTAGAGAATATGTGAGTACTCTCCCAAAACTTATGAAAATGTATGTAACCCCAATCTATAATAAGACTTCTCTTATTTATAGATATAGTCAATCATCTTAACACATTTAGGAATAGGGTTTTTAATTAAACTCTTAATCTAATTAAGAACTTAATTAATTTAATATAATAATTATAATTCTAAAACCTTTTAAAAACTTAATTATTATTTATGAGAGTACTCTTATTAATTGATTCCTAAACCATTTAGGAATTAAATAATAATGATAATAGTAATAATAATAATAATAATAATAATAATAATAATAATAATAATAATAATAATAATAATAATAATAATAATAATAATAATAATAATAATAATAAGACCCCTCTTATTAATTTATAATTAGTGTTTTTAAAATACTATATAATAAATATTAAGCTATTTAATTTATTTTATCCCTATGGTATGAATTAAATATATTTAATTCATTATTACGATTATGCCATTTACTTCTTAATTTATTTTTTTATTTTTTTGCAATGTGACCCTTTAGGTTCTCCATATTAAACCGATTATATAATAAATTAATTAGAACTATTCTAATCTTATTTATATAAATAAATTAAACTATTTAATTCATTTAAATAAATAATATTTATTTCATAATAAGGGTAAACCCACTTAGCGATCAACGACTTTCTAGATAATATAGATTTTAACATTTAATCACAAAAGAACCTATTCAGCGAATAGTTTATCGTACAATTCAATCCTCCTACCTCCCAACATCCCAATCAAATATAAGACATAGTATAACTATCAAGTCTTATTTTATTTGATTATATGCATTTCGATTCTTAAATGAATAACTCTAATTAATGTAAATTAGAAACTACTTTTCTGCCTTGGCCAAAGACTACTGAGTTGTCATTTATCGAATCGCATAGGACATTCTCTTCTTTTATTAGAAGTGGTGGATTCTTTATTGATCATTCACCTATCTCCATGTACAACTTATTATATCCTAGCATACCCTTTAATACACCCTACAAGTTTTAAGGAATATGTCAAAATATAATTCATCATACATATAATACTATGATGATCTCAAGTCCAATAATCACTTGTACTACTATCATAAAAAGAACTCCTATTGACAGACAAGTAAAACTCCATCAAGTGTTCCTTGAGCGAGTCAAGTTCAGTGAACTTATTCTCTAATAAGCATCTACATACTTGTTTTAGTGTCTCTACACAAATAATTATGAGATCAATCATCCTCTTCATAAAAGCAAACATAGTATGTGCTAATCTATCTGGATTCACTAATCCCATTTTAGTGATCCCACGATTAGGAACAATTTTAGTTTTGAGTTATCTTGAATTTAGATCTCATTAATCTTGAATTTAGATCTCATTAGCATGATCATTATTATGATTCTAAAAGCATTACTCAACAACTATGGGTTTATCACAATTAATGTCATCTATTAAATATGGATAAAGAAAATACATTTGAATAAATAAACTTTTATTAATAAACGAATACGATTACAAAGTACATGTTATATTTATCATGATTCTAAAAGCATTACTCAACAACTATGGGTTTATCACAATTAATGTCATCTATTAAATATGGATAAAAAAATACATTTGAATAAATAAATTTTTATTAATAAACGAATACGATTACAAAGTACATGCTATATTATATCAAATATGATTGGCTTGTATGCATACTACTTTCACATCAATATACAGAGAGAGAAAATAGGTCTTTCAATCACCACTTCATCCACTCAATCCCGCCCCCACACTCTCAAACTCAGATAAAGAAGGGAACTTAGAAAAGAGATAAAAACTCTAAGAAAAAAAGAACTCATATGACAAAAAGAGAAAGTCAAAAGCTTTTTTTTTTTTCTTTTTTCATTCTCACGTGGCTGCTAATCTACATGGGATTGACCACGCCAGTAAATGTTTATTTTTCTCCTCTTTTTTTCGTTGCCACATATGAAAATCTAGAATTCAATTTAACAGTCGTTCAATTAATTTAATGGAATGGTGTAATTTCATATTTTTAATTAGTTTAATGGGTTAATGCTTAAAACTTGACAAACACAGTAGTTCCTTATGTTAAAATATTTTATTTTAATGTATTTCTTTATGCGTCCTCTACTATTTATGGCATTATTCGGCTTCATATTACAATAATTTAATCACTTTATTTATGAGTTTGGTAATTATGTGGCTTATAAATACTATAACTAATAGTATTTGGTAAAATGTGACCTAGGGTTTTATAATGCTCCCAAATCTCAGTACTTGCTACTACAAATCTATTGCATCACGATACACATCTTTCATAATATTTATAAATATTTTTATTGATTTAACTAGTCTATTATATCACTTATCTCATCCCTAGATCGCAACTTAGGCATTACTTTTTTTATACTAACTTGTAACATATACAGGATTTTAAAATCTTCAACTCGTACACTTACTCTTCTAGACTCAACATTCCTTTCTACCTACAACATGTTAAGGTTTTTAAGAATCAGTATCAAATATGCTCAACAAGTATGAAACTGAAATAAACAGTTTAAGGAATAACTTCGAATCAATAATTCAATAGCTTTGAACTAATTTTTTTTATAAGCTTTAAGTTACTTGAATAGTCATAATAGACCAAGGGTTCTTTCGAATCGTACTGTAGGTGATCAACCTAATAGCACTATCATGACCTGTAACATGTTACCTCACAGTGCATAGTAATTTGTCAAAATAAGTTCATCAATGAATAAAAATGCTTTGAACCAATGAATAATTTGTCAAATAAATTTTCAATATTTAAAACTTTAAGAATGTGCATCAGCACAGAATTAATTAAAAAAATAGAATTTTAAAATTAAGTATTTTTAAATTTATGTTGAAGGGTCGTTAAGACTATGAACTCTTTATATTAAGTAGACACTATATGACCCATAAATATTTAACAATCTTACACACTAAAAACAAGAACATAAGTGTTCCACAGTTATATAAACTGCTGACTCTTCATAAGTGTCCCACAGTAATATAGACTACTGATTCTCCATAATATTCCCCTATATTATAGGGTTGTTCATCCTTAATCTGAATCAATTTCACTATAGAGTAGCTGAAACAATTGGCATACTATACAATTCAAATAAATTTAGGAATATTAAGAACGTGCAAATTTAGAAATAATATTTTGTCCAAAAAAATTATCTTACCTTATGAATTCAGGAACTTGCCATTATAATACGAATTCAAGAACTCGCCACAATAATATGAGTTCAAGAACAAATCAGGAGGATCTATTCAAGTTATTAAGCTTCGATCAAGAGAACCTGCTCTGATACCAATTGTTGTTCCATGATGATACAAAGGTGATTTAGAAAAAGGGTTGAATAGATCACTTTATTTTTCTTCTTAAAAAAAAATTCAAATTATTTACTTTGTAATTACAGTGGAATAGTTAATTTGATAAAACCTCTTCTAAGTCAAAGAATATAAAAGATTCAGCTTTGTTTTAAATTAGGCTACTGAAATGCTATTACAAATGATAAAGCAGTTAAATGCAATGATAGTTCATACAATTATAACATAAAGCAGTAAGAGACATGAAAGAAGGACACAGGGAATTTTAAGTTGTTTTGAGCATAAAGATCTCATATTTCACTCTTCTGCACTTCTGGCAGGGAATCCACTAAAGATATTCTTGCTCAGTACAATCAGATCACAGAGATCTATTATGCCCGAACCACTAAGGTTCCTTCAACTCAATAAGTCTCGGAACACCTGGACACTAAGTTCGTCCCACACAGGGTCAGATTCCTTCAGAATCTGGCAAGTCACTAAGTCTCGTCTTTCTGACGTCGTTGATGAAGATGGTTATCAAAGTGCTGCTAAGTTGGCATTAAGTTCTTCTTCATTATTGAACTTAGTAGCTGAGTAATTCTCTCTTGACGTTGATCTCTTAAGCCTTATGATATGTATACCAGCTTTGGGTTGATGATAAGTATATTTAGTATATCATTTTTTTTGTTCTCGTCTCTTTTATTTCTTGACTGTACGATTTAGAGATTTAGTTCATACTCTTTATATTTCTCTTACTCCTCCTCCTTCTCTCTCTCTCTCTCTTCAAAAAGTTTATATTTATAGAGAGATGTCTGCTAAAATGTCCATTGAAAAGTAACCGTTACTTTGGTCTTTGTGTCAATATTTTGAAGATTTTTAATATTGACATTTGATAATAAATGTCAGTCTATTTTTAGCTCTATCTTCATTTGTAGTTTGCTAAAAATGGCAATCACGTGAGTGACATCATATAGTATACTTTCTCTGATAAGCCTCCAACAGTTGACTGAAAACTTCAAAATTAAACTAGTTGGTAGATAATGTTATGCTTTAATTCACATATTTCAACTTTGATAGAGAGAGATTTCATCGAGCCCTTCATCTCATGAAGCTTCCATTATTAGTATTCTGGCAACTTTTACTACCATAAAAAATGAGCTAATCGTATAGAAGGTATATTGCTATACGATTAGACATGCTTCAATACAAACTGGGCTTCTATACGATCTTCTTCTGTTATACGATCTGGGCTTTTATATGAACTTTACAATACGATTTGACATTACTTTATGAATAGATCTTGCTATATGATTTTTAATTCCAATACGATTTTGATTTCACAATGAGATCCACCTGTAATACGATCTTTGTGACGCCCCCAAATCTGGGCCCACACAGCCCAAACTTGAGTCGTCAAAAGACTACAACAAAATTATTACAACAAAGCACAATGTACTACAATACAGTGTATAATAATACACAACTAAGTCTTTACTATTATTGCCACACTATTTTACAAAACGTGAAGACTATGATAACTATTCCTCGGACCCTCACTCCATTCCCCGGCTAGACCCTGTTATGTTTTCATTTCCTGTTGAAAAACAATGGAACAAAAGAAAGGGTGAGCTCAAATAGCCCAGTAAGAAATATCATGACTAAGATAATGACGAATAAATTATCATTAGCCTTCAACAGTTGAGTTCTTGATAGAATACAATAGAATACAAGGTTTATATGCAGTTAAATTCTTAAACAATGTTCAGATCAATAATAGCAGCGGAATGAGCAATCTATTAGAAGAATAATGCAGACTATAATGTCCACTCGCTTCTCTTTTTCGTAAAAACATCATCAACTTTTATCATCTGAAATACCATTAGTCATGATAATATAAATTCACAGTTCCTGATCATAATCATGCACATCAACAGTTCATCTTTGCACTACGGGCCAAAGATATTCAATATAGCACCAACGGTCATGATTATACCAGATTCAGCCTTTGGTCATAATCATACCAATCAACAGTTCATCTTTGCACTACGGGCCAAAGAGAACATTCACCACGTGCCATAAAAGACACCGAACAGATGTATCGCCTTTAACCTATTATATCGCCTTTAACCTATCATCTGTTCAACAAATATATCACATCTGTGCCCCCGGCCACAGATATTCACAACAGCTTGATTTTTGGATGATTAGAATGATATAAATGATGAACAGAAGAAATAGGATAACAATAAGTATCGGAAGTTTACTTTGTACAGATTCAAATAATGTCCAAATTGTCAACATGATGTGGAGTGAAATTTAAAAATGATATTCAAGATCCATAGTTCAGAATAACGGTTACAATTCAATATAAAGGTTCACGTAAACAGGAAGGTTCAGTTGAAATAATGAAGTTCAACTATTATGGAACATATAATATTTTCAGGAATTATAGAAGCAATAGTTCCATAATAAATTTCGATTTAGGAGTATGAAAGAAAATAATATCCCTTACCGTAGCAGATTTGATTAACAAAAGGTGAAGGAAATTAATACAAAGGGTTATTCACCAACAGGCGGCAATCCGCTCCGTAAGGTTATTCCCACAATTTAATAGAATTTGAGTACAAAGAGTTATTCACCAAACAGGCGGCAATCCGCTCCGTAAGGTTATTCTCAGAGATTAATAATGAATGAATACGAAAGGTTATTCACCAACAGGCGGCAATCCGCTCCGTAAGGTTATTCCCACAATTTAATACATGGAAATAAAAGGCACGTCTTATGAGTAAGGAAGAAACAATATTATGATCGAGAATCAAATAATGATAATCCCTTACCATAGTACGTTTGAATAATGGAAGATGAAAAAGATGGTATCCCTTACCTCAACACGTGACTGGATATTGATTTAAATGAGGTTGATTAACTTGAACAGTACACGTATACTTATAGATCTTCACAAATACTCAAGATGACTTAAGCACACTTAGAGAGAACTTTCACAAGAAGTATTTAGAGAGAGAAAGAAAGAACAAGTAAGGAAGTTTATGAAAAATCCTTAAGTTAAGGCTTCTATTTATAGCCAAAAATCTTATCATTCATTTAATCTAAACCATTCATTTAAAGATCATCTTTTAATCTACACCATCCATTTCAAATATTATATTATCTTTAATCTACACCATTCATTTCATATCACCTAATAATCACCTAACTTTATATTATAAACAAATCAATTTAATTATTCAACAATAATTCACACTTTAATCTACACCATTCATTTCATATCACCTAATAATCACCTAACTTTATATTATAAACAAATCAATTCAATTATTCCACAATAATTCACACTTTAATCTACACCATTCATTTCATATCACCTAATAATCACCTAACTTTATATTATAAACAAATAACTTTATCAATTCAATTATTATGACTAATTGTTATAAATACAGTATAGTTAGCTCTTAGATATCAAGTCAATAAATTAATGAAATACAACTGTTTAAATAACATCATAATAGAGATAACAATAATGTAAAATAAAGCATACGTTACTGTGTAATGACAATTATTGATTCAATAATGTGAATTACTGTGCATATTTTACTGTGACAATTATTAGGTTCAATAATTTTAAAAAATAGTGCAACAACAATTATTGACTCAATGATATAAAATACAGTGTAATGACAATTATTAAATCAATAATGCAAAATACTGTGTAACAACAATTATTGAATTGATAATATAAAATATTATGCAGTGACAATTATCGATGAAATGATGCGTAACAGTTACGGTGTCAATTATCAGACCAATAATATGAGACACTATGCAATACCGTGTGTTACTGTAGAGTACCGTGTGCTACAGAAAATACCAAAAACTACCGTATGCTACTATTCTTTTATCACCGGTATTTTAACAGTTCCGTTGACTATTTTTATTTAAAAAGGTTATTTCTGTCGTTTTCTATATCCGACAAATATTCCGTTGTGGGGTCCACCAATAATTTGTTATTTCGGCGCCGTCGGACCAAACGAATATTCCCCGACCAAACGAATATTGTCCGACAAAATAAAATTTGCACATAACATCCTTAACTTTTAACTTTATCGATTTAACCACTTACTGTTTCAAAAAAATATATATATGAAGAAAAATTAAATTTTGTATTTCATAAAATTCGGGGTCTTACAATCTTCCTAATGATATACGAATTTATCTTGCACTACGATCAGATCTTGCAATATGATCTTCCTGATGTAATGTGAATTTGTCTTGTACTACGATCTAATCTTGCAATACAATATTCCTGATGCAATACGAATTTTTCTTGTACTACGATCTGATCTTGCAATATAATCTTCATATTATCATTTCTTTTGGTACGATTCACTTTTATTGTATGATATGGTATTTCTAATATGATCCAGTTCCTTGAATGATTCTGATCTGACAACTACTGTTTAGGACCTAACCAGTGATCGTTTTGTCACTTTCATTCCTTTAGTCATTTCTAAGACAATGCTTTTGATTAATCCATTTTAAGATCCTTCGCTTTTTACTGATTATACAGTTCATTGACTCTTCTTGCCTTGTGATCCTTCGATTATATGATTTGTTAATTTTATGCTACGATTTTAGAGCAACTATACGATATTCTTCTGTAGTCTTATGATTTGCTTTGAAGGCTTTATAGTCTAAAGTCTTTACGATCTTTCCTTTGACTTGTTCTGATCGCATTCTATTTCCCTTCAGCTTTATGATCTACTAGATGAGCTTAGTTCACCTCCTGAGAACTAAAACTTTAATCTTCAAGCTTTCTTAAGCACATTCCATTTCTGCTTGATTAGCTTCCCCTCACCTAAGCATTTACTGTCTGTTGGAATTGTGCAATTTTTTTCTTCCTCTTCTTGATTTTATCTGAGCGGCTTTCCCTCACTTGAGCACCTGTCATTTGTAGGATTATGATTTCCAGTAAATATTTATTAAAGTATAGATCATTTCTTCTTCTGGTACACTAGCTATAATTGATTCATATTCTATTCCTTTAGCTAACTTTCCTCATAATCATCCTGATCATTTATCGTAGTGAGTCTATCTCTCAATGCCATTTGCTTTATGAACTCTGATATATAAGGCAATGAGGCGTTTCATCATCATTTTAGCTCTTTATCTTGAGGTAGCTCTATAGAATTTGTAACTCAACGATCTAACGATATTTTGTTCAGTTTCATTCTTCGAACTTGAGCACATTAATCCATTCAGCATCTGTGAGCTTTCATTTTTACTTCTTGAGAGCATTTTGATCTTTGTTATGCTGTAGTGAGTCTTCTTGATAGAACTCTACGAATTCTTCCATTGCATTGACCTTGTGGGATGACTTTTGCATTTTTATAGTTCTTTCTCCTTGATATATTTTCTTGTTCAAAAATCTTATTCTTCTTAGTCTGTTTAGTTTTATCCTTAGTGGCCTTGATAAGTCTTCTGCATTCTTCTTATTGACTCAAAGGTTTGAGGTGTTGCTAGTCTCGTCATACTTTCCAGCAATTGCCTTACTATCCGTTTCTTTTTATAATATCTTCACCATACGATTTGAAACTTGTGATATGATCTATCTTGGCTTTTTCATATAGTCTAGAATCTCTTTGTAGTTTTTCTTCCTTCTGTATTTCTTAAGTTACTCTGCCAGTTGATCTTTACTAACAAATTATGTACACAACTCAGCAGTTGAACTTGTTGCAATGTGATTCTAACTGATTTGTCTCCACAATTTGGTCTTTCTTCAATACGATTTGTTGTTACTGTATAATTTTTTAAAGCTCTATACAACAGTTTTCTCAATAGATCAACCTAACAAGTTTGATCTTTTTCTAAGCTAAGTTCTTGTACATTTATTGCATTATTAAGGACTGTACAAAAGATACATTTTACAAATATACATTATTATTCATGTCAGTTTCAAGTCTTTGTACAATATGATCTTTTTATAAGGACTGCACGATTTCTTAATTTAGTTGTAAGACCTATACGATCATAAGTTAACTATGTGAATGCCGTTACTGGATTATATGAACATGTTTATCAGTCTTTTAACTTTATGACCATACAATCATTATACAATCATCATTATCATTTATTTAACATTTTCCTCCTATATCATTATATGATCATCAACAAATCATTACTGTTTAACTAACATAGTCCCACAACAGAGCATACTAGTCCTTATGATTTCCCTCAATAGCCTGTAAGGATTTCACTTTTGCTTTGTAAGCCAAACTTCTTGATACCCCTATATTCATATCATTGACAACTTTGTTGTCAAATGAATCAAGCCCCCAAGTTGGATTCATTCTAAACTCATCCTCATAATGCTTCGTAATCTAATTGGAGTTAATGGCATAATTTTCCCATTGTCTGGTACATGTATGCTCGAGTTATAGTCTTTTTATTTGAAAAGTATCATCCCTTTGTAATTTTGAAGCATAAAAATACCATGCATAAAGTGGCTGAAACTTTGCTTGAATCTTATTTGACAAATTATTTTCAAATAAGACCTTCCTTGCATTTTGTATAACATGTTCTCTTACAACTGCTCTAACCTCTGTAGTATTAGCAAATATCATGTACAATTTAAACTCAAGATTTTGCATATCTACCTCTGTAAACTCAAGCTAAAGAACTGTATGTCCATCATCATCCTCCCTTGGAAGCCTCTTAATATCAGATAAATCATATTCACTTGATGAAGCCCTATTTTGATGTTCATTTTCCTGTTCTGCAGTTTTTTTCCATTTCCTTCTATCTTTGCTTTTATTACTTTGTTTCCCATACCATCAGTCTCCTCCCTAGCATCAGTTCCCTGCCTCATACCTTCAGACTCCTCCCCTGCATCAATTCCCTCCCTCATACCCTCAGGCTCCTCCCTAATAGCAGTTACCTCCTCCATTCCCTCATCCTCCTCTGCACCATTTTCCTCCTCCATTCCCTCAGCCTCCTCTGCACCATTATTTTCCTCCTCCATTCCTTTAGCCTCCTCCATACTCTCAGTTTCCTCCTCCCTAACCTCAATATCATCCCTACCCTCAGCCTCATTCGGAATCATATACTCAGATAGTTCTTAATTCTACTGGTACTCTGTTGTTAAAAGGAGTACCTTATTGATCATATCATCAGTATGCATGATATATATGCTAAACATAAACTTCAACAAGACTTCTACCACAAGAAGGGCACCCATCACCATGCATTCATCATCATTTTATAACTCCCATAACCCTCTTGAAATTAGTATGCACACAAGTCAATCATATTAGATATGATATAGCATATACTTTGTAATCTTATTTGTTTATTAATAAAAGTTTATTTATACAAAGACATTTTCTTTATTCATATTTAATTGATGATATTAATTGTGATAAACCCATAATTTTTTAGCAATACTTTTAAAATCATGATGATGATCATGCTAATAAATTCTAAATTCAAAATAGCTAAAAAACTAAAATTGTTCCTAATTGTGGGATCACTAAAAAGGGAATTAGTGAATCTGAATAGATTAGTACATACTATACTTGCTCTTATGAAGAGGATGATTGATCTTATAATCATTTGTGTAGAGACGCTAAAGCAAGTATGTGGATGCTTATTAGAGAATAAATTCACTGAATATGACTCACTAAAGGAATACCTAATGGAGTTTTACTCGACTATCGATAGAAGTTCCTAATGTGATAGTAGTACAAGTGATCCTTGAACTTAAGATCATCATAGTATCTTGTGTATGATAAGTTATACTTTGACATATCCCTTAAGACCTTTGAGGAATATCAAAGGCTATGCTTGGGTATAATAAGTTGTACGTGGAGATGGGCGAATGGTCAACAAAAAATCTACCACTTCTAGTAAAAGGAGATAATGTTATATGCAATTTGATAAATAACGACTCAGTAGTCATTGACCAAGGCAGAATAGAAATTAGAAAGAAGTTTCTAATTTACATTAAATAGAGTTATATATTTGAGAGTCAAAATGGATATGATCAAATAAAATAAGACTTGACAGTAAATCCATGTCTTGTATTTGATTGGGATATTGTATGGTAGAATGATTAAATTGTATGGTAACTATTTACTTAAAGATTCTTTTATGATTAAATGTTGAAATCTATATTATCTAGAAAGTCGTTGATCGCTAGGAGGGCTTACCTTTATTATGGAAATAAATATTATTTATTTAAATAAATTAAATATTTTAATTTATTTATTTAAATAAGATTAGAATTGTTCTAATTAATTTATTCTACAACTAGTTTAATATAGAGAACCTAAAGGGTCACACCGCAAAAGAAAAAATTTTATTTAAAAAGTAAATGGCATAATCGTAATAATAGATTAAGTATATTTAATTTATACTATAGTGATAAATTAAATTAAATAGCTTAATATTTATTTAGTATTTTAGAAATCCTAATTATAAATTAATAAGAGTATTATTATTATTATTATTATTATTATTATTATTATTATTATTATTATTATTATTATTATTATTATTATTATTATTATTATTATTATTTAGTTCCTAAATAGTTTAGGAACTAATTAATAAGAGTATTTTCATATTAGTTCCTAATTAGATTATAAGTTTAATTAAAAAACTTATTCCTAAAGGAGTTAGGAGGGTTGACTATATCTATAAATAAGCAGAATTTTATTATGAATTAAGATTACATACACTTCTATAAGTTTTGGGAGAGTACTCACAAGTTTTCTAGATCTAAGAAATTAGAAGAGAGAAAATTAAGGTTTGTCATCACCCACTTCTTGAATCTTTATTCTTCCTTAGTGGATCACCTCTAGAGGCCAAACACTGGGTGGCTAACGTTGATCAAATAAATTTAATCAGTGGAATTTAGGGATAACACGAAAAAAAATTGAGTTGAGCACGTATAATTCTCAATCTCCTTCTTATTAATTAATAATTGCGCATAAAGATCGATCCTGGTTATGGTTTTTAAAATTTAAAATTTTGATTTTACCATGTTTTTGTTGCTATTGTCCAATTTGATTGTATGTTCATGAATATTACAAACCAACAGTGGCATTAAAAGCCAAACTTTATGCAAATTATTAATTATTTTGATTTTGTATATGTATATGTATGTATTTGGAGCATTTTAATTGGGCATATATGTTGTATAAAATCATGGGTTTTGAAAATAATTACCAAAAATCGTTTTTTGGATACAAAAGATCAAAAATCATGTTTTTCAAGAAAAATTGAGAACTGGCAGCAACGTCTAACGCAGTTGTGTCACTCAATCACGCAGATGAGTGGAGTCTCTGATGCAGCTGCGTCACTCAGTCACGCAGCTGCGTGGGGTCTCTGACGCAGCTATGTCGAGACCTGACACAGCTGCGTGGCGAGGTGCTTTTTTGTCCATTTTTTAAAGTTCTTGCATTTTTCAAAAATTAAAATAAATAGTTATTTTAAATCTAAAATTGGATTTCATGCAACTTTAAATTGCCCATTAAATGATATCAATGCATATATGGAATGGTTTTAATTTCATGAGATGAATATTACTTATTGATACGTATGGTGATATGTATGATAATAAAAGAAATTGATTCTGGACTATTGATTAATATGATTGGATTTATTTTTATGGATGCATGAATGAATTAGTATTTATAAATGTGGTCTACACACCTCGTCTTTTTAATTTTTCTAATATAAATTATATCTCCCTTCTATGTACTTCCACTTGACTGTTGATCAAGGTTTCTATTTATTGTAAATAATTTTGTAATAAGATTAGTTAGAATTATTTTGAAGAATTGGAGCCAATAAGCAAGAAGTGCTTAAAGACTCATTTGTAAAATAGCCTGAGTTTAAATGTAATAGTTATATTTAATTTTATTCTTGTACCCTAGGTTTGACCTTTTGGTTCACCTAGTGGTTCTAGTGAACCAAACTATAATAAAAGTTCATAATTAATCTAAGCAGAATATAGTAAGTACCTTGTGTCAGAATTGATAAATTCTATGGCTCAAATCTTTAGTATTCTCTTATTTATTACCTGTGTCTACTATTTAGGCAGAATACCGTCACCCATTTTTACTAAGAAACTGAAAGAAACCCCAAAAACGGAAGAAAGGGGGGAAAGTGAGGAAGAAACAGATGTAGAAATAGAAACAGCTTCCGAAACGAAGGGGACTAAACAGGAACAAGAGGGATCCACCGAAGAAGATCCTTCTCCTTCCCTTTTTTCGGAAGAAAAGGAGGATCCGGACAAAATCGATGAAACGGAAGAGATCCGAGTGAATGGAAAGGAAAAAGCAAAGGATGAATTCCACTTTACAGAGACATCCTATAACAATAGCCCAGTTTATAAAGTTTCTTATTTGTATAAGAATCAAGAAAATTTTAACAAAATAAAAATACATCCTATATGTGGATGTTAATTTATCAAACATGTTTCGCATGTTATAAAATATGACGTGTATTTTCTATATGTGTGTGTGTGTGTGTGTGTGTGTGTGTGTGTGCATGCGTGCTAAACAAGATAAGACAATTAATAACAAACTCCCTAAAGGAAATTATATTAAGTTGTGACGTTTAAAGATATTTGGAATATCGAACTTTTCCTTCTAGCATGGTAAAAACGATAAAGTATCAAATAATCAATATATGTTTGTTGTGCACACACAAGGCTTATATCGATTATTTGAGATGTTGTTTTATCATATTTGGATGCTTATAAGGAATTGAACATTATTGTTTTGTTGTGCACGCACAAGGACAATATTTGTTTATTTACTTATTTGGAAGTGCTAAGTTGGACTTAACCTAGATAATTTTGATTTGGATGTACACACACATGATCATAATAATCTAAGAGGTAAAATACAAAGAGTTACATGTTGATGTAATTGACAAAAATTGTCTACCTATTAAATAAACTATAGTTTGTTGTGCACACGCAAGGCTATACTTATGTAGATAGAATCCTTATTCTCACTAGCAAATCTTTAACTAGAATTGTCGTACTATATGACAAGGGTAATATAATTTGATGAAAATAGTGGGAGAATATCAATTTAAATAAAGACCTAATTTATTTTGGCAATTAATTAACTAAATGTATGATAAAATGTTGTCTATTTTCACATGCAGAATTTTATAAATGTCAAACTCACTATCACTGCGTAACATACTTAATGCTAACAAATTGACCGGGCTGGTTAAGGAATCTGAGAATAGTTTTCACTGCTGAAAAAAAAATTATGTGTCCTAAATTCACCTGTCCCTACAATTAAGTTCACAAACATTACGAATATAAGTTATGAATATCATCAAAAAAAAAAATGTAGACGATAATACCTCTCAAACGGATACATCCATCGATATTGCACAGGTCCTCCATGCTTAAGTTCATATGGCAGATGAATAGGCAAATGCTCCATCGAGTCAAAAAAATCCCGGAGGAAATATCATTTCTAACTTGCACATTGTCAGGACTATATTTTTCTCCATTTGCTCCATGTCAACATACCTTATAACCGTTGAACATAGATCTCAAAAGAAATTTGAAAGTTCGGTTAAGGCGTCTACAATTTTTCTGGGTAACATCTCGCGAAATGCAATTGGCATCAACTTCTGCATGAATACATGACAATCATGACTTTTGAACCCAATAATTTTCAACTGTTCAACCTTACTACAACGACATATATTAGAAGCATATCCATCTGGGAGCTTCAATGCACTTATCCATTTGCAGATTTCTTTAACTTGTTGCTTGGTTAAACATAATTGAGCTTTAGGTTTTGAGTTGTTATGTCGAAGCCACAAATCAGGCCATATGTTAAGTGCCTCCAGATCTTTCCGTGCATTGTCGTTGTCTTTTGTTTTACCACTCGTATCTAGCACGGTGTAAAATAAGTTCTCAAACACATTCTTTTCTGTATGCATTACATCTATACAGTGACGGACTGAAAGCGACTCCCAGTACGGCAACTCGAAGAATATGGGCGAATGCATCCAGTTATTAGTCTTGTCGTAACCTTGGGCCCTATATTTACTATGTTCCTTCCCTGGTGGTGGAAATTTAAGATCGTTCAGCCAACCGAAAACCTCGTTGCCTGACAATTGACCGGCAACCCCATTTTTCTCTGTTTTTCTATTAAACTATGTCGACATCTTTCTGTAACTGTGATAAGAAAGCAAGAATCGACGAGCAGTACCAAAGAAACTAATTTTTTACCCATGCTTTAGATGTGTGCCTTGCACATCCCCCACACAAACTGGACATGACAACTTCCCGTGAGTCGACCACCCACTGATCATCCCAAGTGCCGGAAAATCAGTGATAGTCCACAATAAAGTTGTCTTCATCAGAAAATTTTGCTTTATTGATTTGTCATAAGTCTGCACCCCCGTCTCCCACAGCATCTTAAGTTCATCGACTAACGGCTTAAGATACACGTTTATGTCCTTTGCAGGACTCTTATTCCCCAGTATGAGTAAAGTCAAGAACAGATACAGATCCTTCATGCACATTGACGGTGGAAGATTGTAAGCTACCATGATCACTGGCCACACAGAGTATGGTTGACTAAAATTATTAAATGGACAAAACCCATCCGTAGTCATGCCAAGCCTGACATTCCTACTTTCCTCAGTAAATTAAGAAAAATTTGTATCAAACTTCTTCCACTCATCTCCATCTGTGGGGTGAGACAACTGACCAGGCACGACGTCCCTTGTTTTATGCCAAGTCATATGCACTGCAGTGTGGGTCGACATGAATAGACGCTGAAGTCTCAAGGCAAGCGGAAAGTACCTTAAGATTTTTTTAGGCACACGCTTAGTTTTCCCCCCACGTTTAGTTGTCTTGTAATGAGGCAGGTTACAAATGTCACACTGCAGTTTATCTATGTCAACCCCATAATATAACATGCAATCCTACTCACAAGCATCGATCTTTGTATACCCCAAATTTAAATCATTTACCATCTTTTTAACTTCATAATAACTTGAGGGCAGAGTGTGACCCTTTGGTAAGAACTCACTGATAAGCCTAAGCAACTCATTGAAGCCTCTCTCACTGCAGCCATGCTCATTCTTGAAGTGTAAGAGCTTCGTCACTGCAGATAGCCTGGTGTGCTTATCATTTCCATCGTACAATGGGACAGCAGATTCGGATAGTATATTGTAAAAGGTTGTTGTTGTGTCATTTGGTTCTTGATGACCAGTTATTGACGACTGCTCATTTGCACCCCAATCAATATTGTTAAGGCCATACGCATCAACCAACATCTCCACGACATCATAACTATCATCGTATCGATCGCAGTGAATTGGTTAGTCTATACTGTCACTTATTTCGCTGAACTCAGTTGACTCTCCGTGATGAATCCATAGAGAATACCCATCTACAAACCCACGCAAATACAAATCGTACTTAATGTTGTCGGCTTTCTTCCAAATCAGGTTTTTACATTTGAAACACGGGCATCTCATCTTTCCGTTAGAATTATCAGCGTGTTTATTGGCAAAATTTAAAATTTTGGACACCCCATCACGGTACTCAGGCAATAATCCTCTACCATCAACCGGTATTCTACGGTACATCCAGCTCCGGTCGTCTGACATATTTAACTGAACAATACGATGTATCAAATTAACCAAGGTGTTTAGCGTATGTGTGTGCATTCATGATTCCTGCATGACTTCACCTTCTAAGTATACAGGTCAGGCTTCTATCCCATCCCTAGATGCGTCTCCTCACTTGTGCCAACACCGTGAGCACGTTTTTTCTGTTTCAAAGAAATTTCGACAGCACCTCCCCATGGTCTCTAAGTACACGAAATAGACCACGTCACCGTAGGCTAAGTATATACTCAGAGAACATGTAGAGATGTCAATGAAAAGTCCCCAAAACAAATAAAACGTACTCAAATTGTTGGCACAAACCTAAGTGAGAGACATAACATCTAGCAACAGTCCCAGACGGGGGACTATTTGTTAGGGTTTCTACACAGAGAAAGCAGCGGAATTTAAAAAAAATTTCGAAAACCCTAAGCCAGGATCCATGCAAAACCATATTAATTCAGAAGTTTAGATTATTTACCGATTATTCGAGATGGACAGGAGACGATGGAATTCTGAAACGGCTTCGAATCTTCAACGCAATCCAGCGACTGCGTCTCTACAGTATCCACACGAACGCTCCGCGAACCGTCACACGATCTGCAGCAAAAGGGATCTATGGTACTAGCCACCAAGATCAGGATTTCTAACCTATTTTTCTCTCTAGCCTCTTTCTGAAAACGGCTAGGGTTTTAGTTTTTCTTTACGTGATTTTTAGACTACTGATATATCATATATATAGTAGTTAATAGGAATTAACTAAAACCTAAAATAAATAGAAAAATAAAATCCGAATTTATATATATTATATTTTAATTAAGTCTTACTTAATTAATATACATATATACAAATTATCCTATTAATTTAAATTCGTAATTTTAAATACTATCAATCATATTGACATATTTAAAATACTTACAATTTAAATTAATTCCCTTTTAATTACGTTCTAAGTGTGTGACCCTATAGGTTATTATTATGTTGGCAATAATTTTAAAATCATATTATAAAATTATAAATAGTGAGCGGCATCTAGTAATGCATCACTGCTACCCAAATAATAATAAGATCGGTGATTCGATACAACCTTTTCGTGACCAATGTTTCAATGTAATTTAATCCTTTTAACCTTATATCCTAGATTAAACTCGAGGCATGGAATGTGTCATACTCTTCATAATTTAATCTGAGTTTTCTTGATCAATGAGTAGACTATATGAAACAAATCAATATTTGAGCATGGTCATGCATTTCATAGTCCTACTCAATCAAGAGGCCTATGGATATCACAACTAATATATAGGAGGGTTAAATTCCATCTAGATCACTCATATTCCTCACACGATTCATGATGTACCCAATAATCACCTTTATTGTCCACCCTATTAAAGGTGACATTTGATGATATCAAAGTACACAAATTCTCGTGTAATAATATAGTGACTTCAGGTCGGAGGATCATTACATCATTGTCACTATAAGAATTTCTTATGACACTTTGCATAATGCTCCATGTAGAATTCTCATGGTGGGTCAGTCCAGTACATTGTTCTCTAACATGTACCTATGCATTGACTCAAATATCTCATATATTTATGACCAATGAGATTTGGCCATCAGTCAATCCACATACTAGTCTCAATGCATCATTGTTGTCCCATTAACAATGATACTCGACTAGGTACATTTAAGAGCAATGATACTAATTATAATTATATAATCTCATGTTCAAGTCACATACTTAAAGCTATAAAATTCGTATCATTATTCTAAGGGCTTTTATTATGTTAACATTTATATAACGCAGTAAATGAAATCATAATAAAATAATCCATTTATTCAATCAAATATAATATCAAAAATGTTAAGCAATTACTTCAAATAATTAGCCTCTAGGGCATAAACTCTAACACTATTTGACATTCACTCCTAGTGAGTGAATGTCAAACGGGTTTCTAAGCTCCTAACCAAATTACATGCACAAGTGATTGAATTTATTAAACGAATTTTTTGGGTACAGCGCAACTGAATTTCTAAAATCGTAACAAAACTGCATGTATAACTAATTTGATTAAATTGAGAGTATTCCATATTCACCCGTTACGAGTGAAAGCGAGGAACGTTAAATTAATGTTATTTTTTTTTATTTTTTTTTTATTTTGTTTTGTTTTACTTAATTTACTTTATTTTCATTGTATTTAATTTAACTTAGTCTTATTTAAATTAATTTATTTTATTTAGTTTATTTTATTTTACTTAATTTAATTTATTTTTTCTGAATTATATTTAATTTCACTTAATTTAATTTAATTTAACTTAATTTAATTTTTTTTAATTATATTAACTTAATTTATTTTATTATATTTTATTTTACTTAATTTATTTTATTTTATTTTATTTTAATTATATTAAATTTAACTTAATTTAATGTAAATTAATTATACATGATACAATTTTATTATATTAAATTAATTTAATTATATTTTATTTTAGGTTATTTTAATTGTATTTAATTTAAATTAGTTTAATTTAATTTAAATGTAATTATTTTATTTTATTTTATTTGACTTTATTTATTTTATTTTATTTTAATTATATTAAATTTAACTTAATTTAATTTAATTATATTACATTAATTTTATTATAATTTAACTTAATTTAATTTAATTATATTACACTAATTTTATTATAATAAATTAATTTAATTATATTTTATTTGAGTTTATTTTATTTTACGTAATTTAATTTATTTTTTCTGAATTATATTTAACTTCATTTAATTTTATTTAATTTCTCTTCATTTTATTTTATTAAATTATATTAAATTAATTTATTTTATTTAGTTTTATGAATTTAATTTATTTTAAGTATATTTAATTTAACTTAATTTTATTTAATTAATTTAATTATATTTTTATGTTAGTTCATTTCATTTTATGTTATTATTACAAAACTAAGTAAATATTAAGCTTATTTTAATATTGACAAATTAGGAAAATACATAAATAGATGTAGGGTCCACAAATATGCATTTGAACAATTTTAACAGAAATTCCGTCGGAAATACACAAAATAATAACCATCAAAGAAATACCACATACTGCCACAAATTAATTTCAGAATATATATATATCTCATTTCAACAAAAAAATTCCAACCGGCCGGCACAAATTTGCACATATATATTGTGAGTTATATATATATATATATATATATATATATATATATATATACCTTAGGATGCTACGGACGTAGGCGACGGAGGGCCAACGGACAGCAGCAACAGTCGACGGCGGCAACGGACGGCAGCAAGGTCGGAGGTGATGTGAGGTCGGTCGGAGGGACCGGAAGGGAGAGAGACAACGTTGAGAAAGAGAGAGAGCGCGCGACAGGAAGAGAGAGAAAGAAAAATAAAAACTGAAGCGGTTGGGGGAAAAAGACGATGAAAAGGGTTTTAAGTTATTTTCGACGGAGTATTCCGTCGATAATAAGGTCCGTCGAAAATAAACTAAACTCGACGGATATTCGGCCGATTATATGTTTTATTCCGTCGAACTTATATTGTCTGGACGCGGTAATTTTGGCGCCAACAGGGACCTACAATATCGACGAAATTCCGTCGACTATAAGTTATTATCGATGGAATTAAATACGACGGACTATTCCGTCGTAATTATGTTATTCACGACGAAATTAATTCCGTCAGAGATAATTCCGTCGGAATTGAGCCTTTTTCTTGTAGTGAGCCTCTGAGGAAGATATTGCTACTTTTAAGAAGTTGCAAGATGGTGCAATTGTTGCTCAATGCATCATGCTCACATCCATGAGTAACAAGTTTCAACGTCAGCATGAAAAGATGGATGCTCCTACTATATTGATGCACCTTAAGGACCTTTATGGTGAGCAAAGTAGGATTGCTAGATATTAGATATCTAAGGAGCTCTACCGATCTCGGATGATCGAGGACACTATCGTTGAGAATCATGACCTAGAGAAGATCAATCTAATTGAAAAACTTGGACAATTAGGATTTGTGATGGATGGGGAGTTAAGCCAAGATCTGATCTTGCAATCACTCTTGGACTCCTCATAATTTATTGTGAATTTTCATATGAATAAGTTGAAAGTCATCTTGCCTGAGTTACTTAACATGTTGAAAATTGCGGAAGGTCACTTTCCATCCAAGAAGGGTCAAGTCTTGTTGGTGGATGATTCTTCCAAAAAGAGGAAGAAGCCCAAGGGATCTTCTAAAAAGAAGAAAAACAAGAAGGCTAAGGGCAAGGCAAAGGCAAAGGACAATAAGAAAGTTGATCATGATAGCAAATGAATATGCTTCCATTGTAACAAACTGGGTCAGTAGAAATGGAACTGCAAGGAGTAACTTGCAGATCTAAAGTAGAAGAAGCTTGGAGAAGCTTCAACTTCAGATTAATGTTTGTTCATGATTGAAATAAATCTTTTCGTAAATCAAAGTTCTACTTGGGTATTAGCTACTGGTTGTGGTTCTCACATATACAATACTATACAGGGACTAAGCAGAAGTAGAAAGCTAAACAAAGATGAAGTCGTTATGCGCATAGAGAATGGAGCAAAGGTTACTGCATTAGCCGTAGAAACTTATTGTTTAGCACTACCTATCGGCAAGTCCATCAATTTAAATAATTGTTATTAAGTTCCAGTACTTATTAGAAATATTATTTCTACTCCTATGTTAGACAAGGATGGTTTTCATATTATAATTAAGAATAACAGTTATTTTATTTATAATGATAATGTTTTGTATGGTATTAATAAATTGAACAATGAACTTTATTTACTTGACTTACATGAAAATATATTATAAACTGAACAAACTAATAAAAAAAAAAGATAATATAAATTATACATTTATATGGCACTATAGACTAGATCATATTAATGAAACAAGATTAAACAAGTTGCATAAAGATAGACGTTTAAAGTTGTCTAATTATGAATCATATCCAACTTGTGAATCTTGTCTCATAGGTAAAATGACTAAATCTCATTTTAGTAGAAAAGAAAAAAGAGTTACAGAGTTATTAGAGTTAGTACATATAGATGTATGTTATTCATATTTTATTACTTTCACTGATAATCATTCAAGATTTGGATATGTGTATTTGATGAAATACAAGTCTTAATTATTTGAAAAGTTCAAAAAATTCAGAAGTGAAGTAGAGAAACAAAATGACAAGAGTATTAAGATTCTTCAATTGGATCGAGGTGGTGAATACTTAAGCAATGAGTTTCTCGATTATCTCAAAGAAAGTATAATCTCGCAATGGACTCCACCAGGTACACCACAATTGAATGGTGTATCTGAATGAAAAAATCAAACATTGTTGGACATGGTTCGTTCCATGATGAGTTCTATCGATCTTCCAGTTTCTTTTTGGGGTTATGCCCTAAAAACGGCTAGATATCTACTTAACAGGATACCTTCTAAATCCATCCCAAAGACTCCATATGAGTTATGTACAGGAAGGAAATCAAGTCTTAAGCATGTTAAGATTTGGGATTTTTCAGCTTTTGTCAAAAAGTTTGAGAATGATAAGTTAGAGACACAATCCGACAAGTGCAAATTTGTGAGATATCCTAAAGAAAGTTTAGAATATTATTTCTATCATCCAACTGATCAAAAGGTGTTTGTTGCGAAACATGTTTTCTTCTTGAAAAATGAGTTTATCCTCGAAGGGGCCAGTGGGAGTAAAATAGACCTTGAAGAAGTTCAAGAACCACAAAATACTATGGGTCAAAGTAAAGTACCTAATCAAGTAACACAACCTAATGTACCACAACCTATTTGTAAATCTGGAAGAGTGCCAAAGATACCTGAAAGGTATGGATTCATCATAGATGATGATGATGATGATGAGGTACACATCATAGATGATGATGATCCATGGACTTACAAAGAGGCAATGAGTAGTAAAGACTCAGAGAAGAAATGGCTAGCAGCCATGAAATCCAAGATGAACTCCATGTATGAGAATTAAGATTGGACTTTGCTTACTCCACCTAAGGGCATTAAGCCTATTGGATGCAAATGGGTCTTTAAAAGAAAGACTGGTTGCAAAAGGTTTCAAAAAAATACAAGGTGTTGACTATGACGAAACTTTCTCACTAGTAGCAATGCTAAAGTCCATTCGGATTTTGCTTGCAGTTACAGATTATCATGACTACAAAATCTAGCAAATGGATGTGAAAAAGGCCTTCCTCAATAGGAAACTAGAAGAGGATGTATATATGATACAGCCAGAGGATTTTGTTTCGAAAGTTGGAGCAAATCAAGTCTGTAAGCTACAACGATCTATTTATGAATTGAAGCAAGCTTCTCGAAAGTTGAACATCTGTTTTGATGAGATAATCAAAGAGTTTGATTTTATCAAAAAGGAGGATAAACCATGTGTGTACAAGAAGGTTAATGGGAGCACTGTCACATTCCTAGTATTATATATTGATGATATATTACTGATAGGGAATGATGTTCATATGTTTTTAGTCAATCAAGATATGGTTATATAAACACTTCTCCACGAAGGACTTGGGAGAAGTATCCTATATTTTGGGGATAAATATCTATAGAGATAGATTTAAAAGGATGATTAGCTTATCCCAAGGAACATATATTGATTCGATACTAAAGAAATTTAGTATGAAAGATTCCAAGAGAGGGTTCACGCCGGTGGGTCATGGAATAAATCTCTCCAAGAAACAGGCCCCAAAAACACCTGAAGAGAAAGACCGTATGAGTAAGATTCCCTATGCCTCGGCGATAGAGTATATCATGTACGGGATGATATTTACTAGACCTGATGTTGCTTATGCACTTATTGTAAAAAGTAGATATCAGTCTAATCCTAGAGAAGAATACTGAAAGGCAATGAAAAATATCCTAAAGTACTTAAGAAGAACTAAGGATGTATTTCTTGTCTACAATGGGTCTGATTTAAAACTAGAGGGTTATACAGACTCAATTTTTAAAACTGACCAAATTGACAATACATCCATTTCAGGTTATGTGTTTACCTTAAACGGTGGCACAGTGAGTTAGAAAAGTTCCAAACAACAAACAGTTGCTACTTCAGTGACAGAGACAGAGGACATAGCTGCAAATGAAGCTATAAAGGAGGCTATTTGGATGAAAAAGTTTATAACCAAACTCGGGGTGATTCCTAGCATTCAAGGACCAGTTCCTTTATTTTGTGACAATATAGGAGATGTTGCACTAACTAAGGAACCCATGTCTCATTAGAAATCCAAACACGTGTTGCGGCTATTTCATTTGATTAGAGCGATCATTGAAAGATAAGACGTCACCCAGGAACGAGTGGACTCTCAAGATAACATTGCATATCCATTTACTAAAGTGTTAACTCAATAGCAGTTTAATCGTCACTTAGAGAATCTGGGTATTATATACCATGACAATTGACTTTAATGCAAGTGGGAGATTAAAAGTAGTATGCACACAAGTCAATCATATTAGATGTGATATAGCATATACTTTGTAATCTTATTCGTTTATTAATAAAAGTTTATTTACAAAGGTATTTTCTTTATCCATATTTAATTGATGATATTAATTATGATAAATCCATAGTATTTTAGCAATGTTTTTAGAATCATGACGATGATCATGTTAATGAGTTCTAAATTCAAGATAGCTAAAAAACTAAAATTGTTCCTAATCGTGGGATCACTAAAAAGAAAATTAGTAAATCCAGATAGATTAGTACATATTATGATTGCTCTTATAAAGAGGATGATTGATCTCATAATCATTTGTGTAAAGACACTAAAGCAAGTATGTAGGTGCTTATTAGAGAATAAGTTCACTGGACAAGACTCGCTAAAGGAATACCTAATGGAGTTTTACTCGATTGTCGATAGGAGTTCCTAATGTGATAGTAGTACAAGTGATCCTTGAACTTGAGATCATCATAGTATCTTGTGTATGATAAGTTATACTTTGACATATCCCTTAAGACCTTTGAGGAATATCAAAAGGTATGCTTGGGTATAATAAGTTGTACATGGAGATAGATAAATGGTCAACAAAAAATCTACTACTTCTAATAAAAGGAGATAATGTAACGACCCCGAAATTTGACCCATATTCTTATCTTAAATTTTGTATTTATTATACATTATCTTTATAACGTCTAAATTTCGGTTCGTTAATAAATCTTTAATCACCTTCTTTAATCCATTAATTGATTTTAAAATCATCATTTACCCAATTTTCGGTATAATTTTTTTTTCTCAATTCAATCATTGTATTAAAATATTTGGATATTAAAATCCTTACATCTTGATCCTAGTCCCTGGATCGCAACCTTTACTTTTTCTTTCTATCATCATTATCGTGAAACTCAATAAAGCTCAACATTCAAATTCAATGTTGTTTATATCCATCCAATATTCTTTGTTTCATGATTTATCATTTAAACATAGAAATATAATCGTCTCTATCATAATAATCATCTTGAACAATTATAGTTCATAATATAACTCTATTCGCCCTATCTGGATCCCATTTATACATGCATACATCACATTAATACCAACTTTTGTACATGCAAATATCACGTCAATACAAACTTTGCAAATGTATCCATATTGAATCATAATATAAACATTTAGTACTAACGCTCACAACCCTTTTTTTTTTTGGAAAATTCGTCTCTATATAATCTGATGTTCTTGAAATTCTTTTCTTAACCTGCAAAAGTTTATTTTATGCAAGTAATGAGCACAACGGCTCAACAAGTTCAACAGTTTATGCGTCACGTAGCACATACCTTAATATGCTTTGTGTGTGTCATACATCATGTGTTTGTACTTCTACCATAGCAATATATCTCAAATCATTGCACAAAATACACATAGTTGTCATATTAGTCACAGATCACATAACACATAACTTATATGCATTTAAACAAGGAATAACATATCATAACAGACAACATTTAACATTAAAGGACTGAAGAACTTGTCTGGACGGTAGAATTAATTAATTGATAGCTCAATACCCTCTCTCGGTCAACCTATGATCATAAAATAATCAAATAATAATTATTCATCTCTTTATGATATTAATTTACTTAATTAATATCATCTATAATGTAATTAATCCTACCCGTCGATTTCTTTTAGGGTACTGGGTCAATAACAAAATTATATGGTTAATTATATTAACCTCGTCCTGTAAAATATTAATATAACTTGATATTAAATACATTCCATACGGACAACCTGGCTCACCGGATAAAATTTAGCATTTTCGGTTGTCTGAAAATTTTATTTAATCATTTTCTAACTTGTAACCTTATTAAATTAATATTTAAATATTTAAATATTAATCCCCAATATTTAATATTTTTACAAAAATATTAAATTTAATGCTCAAACATCATTTCTATATTTTTAGTATTTTTCTATAATTTTCTATGATTTTTAAACAATTTTTAAACATTTATTTAATTAAAAACTAATTTCTGGGGGCATTATGGTAATTTTTGCGCCCTTAGTGACACATTCGGTATTAAAAGAAAAGTTCAGGGGCATATCCGGAAATTCACGTAGCCAAAGGACACGCTGGTCCTTTCCGAAAAAAGGCCGGGGGCAAAAAGGTAATTTCCGCGTCGAAAACCACAGTCGCGCATTGCGCGGACCTTCCCTTGTCGTTCCAAAACGACGTCGTTCGCAGGCTTATTCCGAAAACTTTCGCCTGTCTAAACGACGTCGTTCGGCCTACAGATTTTGGTTGCGCGCATGGCGCGGACCACCCCAGACGCGGCCCAAAACGACGCCGTTTCGAGCCTGCGCTGGAAAAAAAATTGCTGCCGCGAATGGCGCGGTAGCCTTTTCTTTTCTTCTTCCTTTCCTTCCGCGAACAGTATGCCACCCAAGCAAAAATAACATCATTTGATCCAATTTTTCACAACAAAACCATTCCAAAAAATTACATAATTCATATATATATACATGCTAAAATTATTGGGAATAATTATTCTAATTATTTTCTATTTTTCCATAAAATTATTTTAACACCATAATACCCAAAATAAATCAAATAATTAAATTATTATACCTTCCAAAGCTTGATTTCTTTCCTTGAAGGCACCAAAAATTCATTCTTCCCTCTCTTAGTAGCCATGGTGGCTTGGGAGGCAAGGTGGTGGTTTCGGTGGTGGTCATGGTGGAGAAGAGAGTATGTTTTGTTCATTGTTTTGTTCTCTTTATTTCCTTTTATTTCTTATTCTTTTTCTTTCCTTTTATAACCAACAAAGTGAACCATTTTTGGAATAAAAAAATTTCACCGCCTTAGCCAATTCCTTTCACGCAGCAAACTTAGAAGTTTCCGGAAATTTCCATGCAAATTTAAAATTTTAAAGCATTACGTAATTATTTCGTATAATAAATATTTTATATAATAAATACAGAATATTTATTTTAATTTACCAAAAATCATAATATAATTTATGAATAATATTTAGACCCTTTTTGGATACTTTACTTGACAAATTTTGTACACGCATAATGACATGCATGTAATTATATGAGGTAATTTATACCTCCAAAATTCATAAAATAATTCATATAACTTATAAAAATTATTTTTCGTAATTTTTCACTTCGTTAATTGGAAAACATGCTACACTAACATGTTCACGTTTCAAAAATATTATCCTTCATAAAAGTCATTATAATTTAATTATGCATAAACATAATTTTTAATAACTTAAAACATTCATTTTCTCATTTCTTTACAATTTGCATTAACTTTTCTTATATAAATTATATAATTTATTATTATATAATTTATATAATTACCTTACTTTCATTTTTCACAAAGCACAATTATAACATTTTTCTTCCATCCTTTTTCAATTTAATCCTCTTATATAAATTATATAATTATCCTTATATAATTTATGTAATTATTATTTTCTTCATTCTTTATTTTAATTTTTTTATATAAATTATATAATTTATTATTATATAACTTATATAATTACTTTTCTTCTCAATTAATTTCTAAACTTCCTCCATAATTTCTTAATTAAATCAATAATCAATAATTACCATTTTACTAATTCCCTCAATAACTTTTCATAAAATTTTGGATTAATTAATTATTAATCCCCTAGTTTCCATAATCAATGAAATTTAATATATCAATTAAACATGCAAATAAATCTATATACATATCTATTTAATATATCTCACATTACCACATAACATCATTTAAATACTAATTTTTGTATTTCCACAATAATTTTTATTGTACAATTTATTGTACCTTTATCTGTACTTTCTCTTATTCTTAATAAATTATTTTTAAACAATTTATTTACTTTTCAATTATTTTAAATTAATACAAATCATCACTATCTTTGTACCAATTTAATTTATCAATTAAATCTCATCACATACTTTAAATCACATAAAATAATAATTAATTTACATAACCTTGATAATTTTATCAATTAAATTCTTATTTAACACTATTAAAATAATCCTGAAAATTCGGATCCTCACAGATAATGTTCTATACTATTCAATAAATAACAACTCAGTAGTCATTGACCAAGGCAAAATAGAAATTAGAAAGAAGTTTCTAATTTACATTAAATAGAGTTGTGCATTTGAGAGTCAAAATGGATATGATCAAATAAAATAAAACTTGACAGTAAATTCATGTCTTGTATTTGATTGAGACATAGAAAAATTAAATTGTACGATAATTATTCACTGAAAGGTTCTTTTATGATTAAATGTTAAAAGCTATATTTTCTGAAAAATCGTTGATCGTTAAGGGGGCTTACCCTTATTGTGGAATTAAATGTTTTAATTTATTTATTTAAATAAGATTAAAAAATTTCTAATTGATTTATTCTACAACTGGTTTAATATAAAAAGTCTAAAGGGTTACACCACAAAAGAAAATTATTTATTTAAGAAGCAAATAACATAATCTTAATAATAGATTAAGTATATTTAATTTATACTATGCTGATAGATTAAATTAAATAGCTTAATATTTATTTAGTATTTTGAAAATACTAATTATAAATTAATAAGAGGAGTCTTATTATTATTATTATTATTATTATTATTATTATTATTATTATTATTATTATTATTATTATTATTATTATTATTATTATTATTATTATTATTATTATTATTATTATTATTATTATTATTTTATTATTATTATTATTATTATTATTATTATTATTATTATTATTATTATTATTTAGTTCTTAAATGGTTTAGGAATTAATTAATAAGAGTACTCTCATATTAATTCCTAGTTAGATTAAGAGTTTAATTAGAAACCCTATTCCTAAAGGAATTATGAGGGTTGACTATATTTATAAATAAGATGAGTCTTATTATGGATTAAGATTACATACACTTCCATAAGTTTTGGGAGAATACTCACAAGTTCTCTACATCTAAGAAATTAGAGGAGATAGAAAGCTAGAGTTTGTCATCACTCATTTCTTGAATCCTTATTCTTCCTTAGTGGATCACTTTAAACACTTGGGTGGCTAACATTAATCAAATGAATCTAATCGATGGAATTCAAAGAGAACATGAAGGAATTGGAGTTGAATACGTATCTGTGGAAAGCTAGTGTCTACAAGGGTATAATTCGTTATCTCCTTCTTGTTAATTAATAACTGTGCATAAAGGTTGATCCTAGTTATGGTTTGTAAAATTTTAAATTCTGAATTTACCATACTTCCGCTGCTATTGTGCAATTTAATTGTATGTTCATGGATATTACAAACTAACACCTCTATCCATATCAACTCCAGGTAATTTGTAGTACAATTTTAGATCTCCTACTTTATACCTTTTATCCATCTCCTTCAACATATTATACATGTCTATGATTGATATGTAATTAGAGTGACACAAGTCATAGTAACAGATACTACCTCCCACATACTACTTATGTGGTTGTTGAATAAAATGTCCACCATGAAAATATTTAATTGTTAAAAAACCACCATCCACTGCACATGTGCATTCATAAAGTCAAAAAAAGGCAAATTGTAAATAATGGGACCACAATCTCTTAAAGTAATGCACCGCAAGTGTGATAATAATGCACAATACTCAATCCATTAACAAATGTACTAGTATACAAAATTTATGTTTGACACATTCAACACCCATACTACATAAAGACACCAATTATTCTCTTATGAGATCCAAAAAATCTCTTTTTCGAATCTTTACCAGACCATCGCGCATATAAACAGCATAAAGATGATTAAATGGGACCACAACAATACCAAAAAAATATCTGATTACAACATTAAATTCAAGAAAAACAGTAGTACAAATAAGATAAAATTCCCGCCTCGATGTACATAAAGAGAAGAAAATTATCATATTAAGGGGCTTCATTTTGTCCATAGATATCATTATCTGCAGCATCTCTCAGAAATCGATTACTGCCTGACATTTTGCTTCTTGATTGCACCCTAAAGTTCGCCTACGGTCGATGTCCTCCTCGTTCAATTTGGGATTTAGGGTTTGCAAATAAAGACACGCTTAGAAGATGTGGTCAGACTATTTTACCCCTTAAGCATGTAGTGTTTTAAGTGAAAATCGAAAATTCCAGTCAAAAGTGACCGATTAAAATCCCGGAGAGTGCAATTTAAAACTAACATTACAAGTTTGGGGTGCAATTGTGGACCTTTTAAAGTCTGTGGTGTGACAGGTGTCTGACGTGTAAAGTTTGGAGTACATATAGTACTTTAGTCATGATAATTCAAAAGCACTTCTATCTAATGGTGTTAAATTTCGTTGTTTATTTTAGGCAAGTCTAGTTTGTAATCAATGCTCGTTGGCTATATGTTAAGAATTTCAGTAACATTGAATGTTGACTTTATTGCTTTTTGAACAAATTCACAATTTTACGAGCATGCATTTTGCCTAGCGAATTCATGCAAAACGTATAGCTAATTGCAACAATTGCATACATATTTAGAATCTGCAGAAATGACCAGGGCAGCTGAAAAAGATCCCTTTTTTTTGGTAGGTAAAAATAGAGATCATAGATTCTTGCTGCCACAGAATGGTTCTTCATTAAGTGGGTCGAAGCTATTCCTCTTCCTCGGTAACATCAGATTGGGATCAAGCTGTAGGAATCTCTAATGCAGTTATGATTGTATTTTATGGTTTCCATCCCCAGCTACATCTGAAACTTTAGCTCCCTTTTAATGAGTAAGAGCAGGCTGATCTGTTTGTAACTATGGAAAGACTTGGAGAGGTTTTTTATTGTCATTACAGGGGTATATTGGCGACTTTTTGTATCTCTGTGCAACTGAATTACTTTATGAAGAATCAAGTCTATAAAGAGTTTGTTAAGATGTTCACTTTTCTTCTTTTGAGCTGATTCCAGCCAACTGATGGCAAGTTTATGTCACACCAACCAACATTCGCACAACTCTTGTAGATTTTGCACTAAATTCCAGAATCTGTGAGAAAACAGTATCGTATTATGATTAATCTTGGAGTAAAATTCAGATCATCACTTGGGAGTTCTTATAAATTCCACACGACCAACTATCGTTTAAAAATAGACACAAACCCCTAAGCTGTGAGGCAAGTGAAACTCGTAACTTTTTCATTGAAGATGACTCATTCCCTACGTGCTTTGCTTTGACATCATCGTACAAATGTTTTAAAGAGTAGTGGTGTTCATAATTTCAAAGTAAAACACAAAGAAAATGAATCATCTTGGATAGAAATATTAACAATTTTATTTAGCTTCACGACTACTTGGGCTTACTTAAATGTCTATTTTTAAAACTTTTAAATGAATAATGGTCATGTGCAATTTTGACAAAACCCTAAGTAGTCATCTGAAATTTACCTACAATCTTCACTCGGTCCCATGAGCCATATTACAGATCTCAACTGAGTTTTATTATTTATTGATGAAATATATCCACTTGCAAGACCCAATTTCGTCCTTATCTTTTCTAATCTTGAAAGATCCAAACCAATTTAAGTAATTTGTGTGAATTTTGATAGGACAATGAAAGATAATTAACCACGTTGAGAAAGATGAATGGAACTTTTCCTCTGGTATATAGAGAGCATACTCTACACAATTTTGATCACAAAGTTATGAAGCTGGATCTCAAATAATAGAAAGGAATGCTGCTAACAAGGAACAAAATGCACTGGCAGATTTTATTTTATTTTATTTTTTGTTATTATTTTTTGGGCTAAACATGCACTTGAAGAAGCTATCTACACATGCAGCTTACTTTGGTGCTGCAAAATTTTGCATCTTGACATCCACTCTCAAGCCTAGCTTACAATCATAATTGCTAAGCAGGGCTGTACGATCTTTACTCTAAATCAATAAACCCTTTCTTCTTTTATTGGAGAAATGTCTTATTTATTAATTTTTTTTCTTTTATTTATTTTGCTAATTGAACAAATGTCAATGAAAGAGTAAATTTAGATATTGAAATTTTATGACATTAGGAAATGACATAAAAATGTGAATACTAAGAGTAAGCAAGATAAACATGTAATCTGATTTTGACATCAACTGATCCTTGTTTCCAAGGAGCTGGAAACAAAACTTACACTCACCACATGCAACGTACTCGATTAGATTTGCTTGGTTACTTTAAAGTCAAAATGCACCGCATCACTTTCGCACTGCAATGCGTTTGAACTGCAAATGTTGAGAATTAAATAAGCTGCATCTGAAATATGTTGTTTTTAGGAAAACAAGATTTTAGAGTGCGTTTTAAAAGTACCAAACACACAAAATGGCCTCCAACCAAACAAGCACCAGTAACTACTCAAAATGGCTATATTGAACTCTCATACGACTCATATCATCATCCCACTTCATTTTCTCCCCCAAAACTTCATGTCCTTATCTTATAATCAATGCTCTGTTATCCACAATCTTCAATCACAACAGTTGATGATCCCTCCTTTTTCATCTCCTTGACCAAACTATAGCTGTAACACCCCGCAAAATCACAAGTTTTAAGAAAAATTAGAAAATAGAAACCGTTAATAAGAAATAGAAATAAAACACAAAAATACTAACCAGACAGATCTTAGAAGTTTCTTTTTACCCCTAATAAGATTCACGAAATTAGGAGCGTAATCCAAGAGGGAAAATAGAGGTTGACAAGATGAGAGCTTTTTCAAATAAACCACTTGCTTTTTATAACAATATGACCAATCTTAGTTCTCATTTTCCTTTTTATCTTCTATGGGTTGTTGTAATCAGTATCCAAGCTGCGACATATATCAGTACATCAGTAGAAGGAATTGTGGCATTAGCCAAGCCACTGTTCGGCACGACGGTTTCCACCACCACCAACAGCACGCCGAATGCTGATCTTCTCATTTGCATATTTTTCCTGAAGGTATTCGAAAGCATTCACGTCGAGTTTACCAGATACTGATTTCCCTTGCTTCCTACGTGCTTGTTGTTCACGTATCGAAACCCAAAGTTTCTCAATAGCATGTCTTTGTTGAGAGGTAAACCTTGAACTGTTGTCAAAGGCGTGCTTTACTAAAATGTCAATGACTGTTTGGCACCTGAAAAAAGGAACTTCAATATGTTAAAAGAGGAGAAAGTACCAAGTGTATATGGAATAGAAAAAGAAAGGGAGTATTTACAGGCAGTAGAGTTAGAACTGACCATGGAATTTTGTACCGTCTCGCAGCAATCTCTAAACAAAAAATTAAGGCTTCTCTCTGAGATTTGAGGAATATCTTGTTCTCGTCATCGTCTTCCTTCCTGAATTTGGCTGCTCCGTCTTTTTTACCCCTTGTTTTTTCATCTTTCTTCAAGTTTTTCGGAATCAGAGCATCAAGACCAAATGGATCAGATTCTTCCTTCTTACTTCCTTCAGAAGTAGGAACAGAAGGCATTTCCTCTTTTGTCTGATTATCTGCATCTCCTGCCTCCGTATCTTTCAGGGCAGCTGCTTCTTCAAGGTCGTCGTCGTTTGTGGCAACTGGAAGTTGTAATATGGCTTCTTTGATTCTCCCAGATGCTTTAGAAAACTAATTGATAACCCATCAAGGAGAAAATGGAAGAAAGAAAATCATCAACCAACCTGAGAATACTCTAAAACCAACACAAAACTTATACAGTTCATACTTGTAACAAGAAGTTCAAATCATGAGCCACAATCATATATTAAATGCTTGAAAGTGGTTATAGAGAAAATGTAATGGTCAGAATAAATCACATCACTTCATAGAAAAAAGTGAAGAAATAGAATTATAAAAGCTTCTAAACAAAGAATTAAAGAAATGACGCAATTAATTCTGCAAACTGAGTAAAACTTGCATAATAGCAGACACACAAACTGATTCAAACTACAACTGCACTATTCCTATATATATATATATATATATATACATATAGGACGGATCTAAAACATACCTCTCTTAAATAGCATATACTATTTAAGAGGTATGCTTTTGAACCGTCCTATATATATATATATATATATATCAGAGTTTTTAGTTACCCTAGCTAACAAAGCAAGTCTGCCTAGCTACCTACATAATCATAAAGATAATGAAGATCATGTAGGCCGCTAAAATCTGGATTTGTGAAAGAATAACTGCCAATAGTACAAACTGCCATAGTTTTTTTGCCTATTATTTCTTCCAAACACTCAAAAGCAAATCAATAACATTTTCCACCAATGCAGACACACCTACTCCTTCAACAATCCAAAGTAGAATTCCAAAAGCCTTGAGCAGCAAGATAATGCAACAATGAATGAGAAAGAATCTCACTACTGCTGGATAAAAACAAATGTTTTCTACAATAAGTAGCTAACTCAAAACAATCTAGCATTAAGCTCATTCCAAAATTTTCCATGAAACTTGGGAAAAAGAAAAGAAAAGAAAAGCATTCCAAATATGAAGGTCCAAGAGTTCCAAGCAACATGACAATGCAAAATTAAATTATTATGGGTGTTACTATTCTGTCTGGCATCTGCACATAAAAAAAATTGTTCATTGCCAAAGCCTTAAAGGTATACGATCCTGTTAATGATCATCAATATCCAATCTTTGTAAAGTCATAGATCACAAAAAAGTCTCGACTTTGGAAGGTACCTTGGCTTTCCAAAATATAAGAAGCCAATGGGAAATTGGAAACTGGAAACTGAGCAGCTGACACACAGTGAGCCAAGAAAGGAGGAAAAACTACCAGCTAAATATAATTACGGATGCGCTTGTTTCAAAAGAATAAAATAGCCATTCTTGTGCATAGGCATGGCAAAAAGTACTTTAGGTTGGTTTTGGGTGATACAATATAGGTTATGGGTCAATTTAAAACTAAAACCATATTACCCATTTATAAAATAGGTTAAATGGTTTGAACCCATATAGATATGGGTTGAATCTAAGTTGGACCCATATTTTAGTTTTTATTCACATCCCATCTCTATTTTCCAGTTCACTTTCCCTCTCTAACTTTTATTTTAATTTCCCTTTCTCTATCTGTTTCCTCTCATTTCTTCCTCTAAATTTTTATTCTCTCTCTCTAATTTTTTTATTCATTTTCTCTCTCTATATTTGCTTAGTTTTTTTTTCCATATTTTTCTTTTCATTCATTCTCTCTCTAAAACTATATCCATTTTTTCTCTCTAGATTTGTTTTATCTCAACTTTGAAGGAAAAAAATAGCAGATATTTGCATCCGACTGAAATTGAGAACTTAGAGGTAGTAAAACCTCTGATCTGTAGTTGATTGATGCTTCAATGTGAGAGCACAGAACTGATGCACTGACTTTGATAATTACGTACTTCACATTCCAGCATCCAACGAATGTCTTAAATAAATGATGAGTTATCATATTTGAAAATGGGATGAAAGTAGTTATCTAGTTTGGACCCATATTTTCCCTTTAAAAATATGGGTCCCAATTATATCTAATTATAACATACAAAGCAGGCATCCAAACCCAGTAGTTTTAGGTAGTTTTGGGTTGACCTATGGTTTCTGACTTATTTTGCCAAGCCTACTTGTGCACTTACCTAGTCATAAAAACCTTGAAGCTAGTTTCCTTAACCTAACAAATTCTGTGCATCTATCGTGGCCCTCACATGTCACCTAACAAATAGTAATAAACCCATAAATGATGAAAGTAAAAAATAATGACAAAAGAACTTTTCTCAGCTGCAAAAATCTATTCATGTTTATGCTTGGGCAAGAATTTTCTTGCGTGTTCCATATAGTTGTCATGGTGTCACGTCAATAAGACGCCCGCCATGGTGTCCATATGGCGACAAGTCGTTTATAGCGTTTAATTTATACATTATTTATTTTATTTCAAAAGTACGTTGAACTATGAAATTTATATACGTTAAAACCAAAACATAATAACTAAAATTATGAAATACCATTTAAAACACAATTATATCAACACTTAACAGTCAAACATAAAACAGTTAGCATTAAAAACTAGTAGAACAAGTCCAACAAACACCACATAAAAAATAAAGTATCAACCAAGTCATCGCACATTACAAGTCTAATAAGTAATAAACATACACCACATAGCAAGTCAAAATAAAAGTCTCTGCTCTCTACAATAGTCTCTAATCATAGCCCAAGCAAAACCATCAAGCATGAAGTCATAGTTCCTTTTTGATTCATGAGGCGCGGTCGACATAAGTCGTAATCCCTTTCATGGTAATTTCCCTCTTTTAAGCAATGGATTAGGGATTGGGTCAGTGTTCTAAATATCCTCACCGAGGTTCAATTAATCCCCGCATAGACGCAAGACAGACCTTTACCTCCTTGATTTGGCTGAGTACTTAGGCCCCTGCTTAAGCAAAATCAAATATCTACTTTGCAGCTCTAATACTTAAAATGAATTTTTTAAGTATTTTTTGGGCAATATTTTATGTAAATTTTAAAAAAAAAATTAATAAAAAAATTCTACTATATGCTTTGTATTATATAACAAGTGTTTATAATAAAGAAATAAATAAATGAGACTACTAAGAAAACACCTAGTCCACCTAGGCATTGCTTAGGCGGCCTAGGCGCTGCCACCTTCGCCGCCTTGTGACTTTTAAAACACTAGGTTGGGTCATTAGAAATCTCGATGGGTCATGATGGGTTATGGTTTAAATAACTTAACTTGCAATGCCTAGATGCCAACGCAAGTGCCTTGGCAGCTAGCCCCAAGTCAACACTCCAAGGCCAAGATGCCTAGGCATCGCCGCCATGACAACTATGGTGTTCCATAATCAGTTACATCGAAACCTCTTTCTATTATGAAATCCTTTCCAGTAACAACTAAAATATTCCAAACACCCGACAATCTAAAGCTATGTCATATACTAAATTTTAAAAGTGTGCTCCCAAAATCTCAGTTATTTAATAAAGAATAATCACCTCATATATAAAGACAGACACAGAGATAGAGAAGGAAAGGCCTTTTCCTTATCATTTGCTCGATAAGATCTAAAAGTTAGGTCCATCCCCTACATGCATTAGGTTTACCTGTAACACAATAGATGCACAAATGTAAGCCACAAAGTGTTGATGGATCACCTGACATAACCAGAATCTAAGGAGTCTTTTGTTCTCTCTTCTATTCCTCCAATTTCCACACCTATTTCTTGTTCTCTCTCTTTTTCTTCCTTTAAAGAATTCTACGACTTTAGTAAAATTTATTCAACTACAATGTTAGAGAGTAGCACAATTAACTTAAGGAGCTTGTTGTTTTCGATATTATATATATATTTTTCCCTCGGTTCTTCGAACTATACCTCTTCTTAAACTGTAAAATCTTCTCAGTTTATCTAAAAAAAAGTAGTGAAAAAAAACACCATGCCATTCCATTTAAATTGACACAGTAGAGAAAGGAATCAAATGATAACAATGCTAAAAGAAGTGAACAAGTTGACAATCTATGTAGTATATTACTATGCAAAGATTTGGTTTACAACATATAGAATGAGACCCACAGCAAGAGTAGAGTACATAGGTATAAAAGAAGGGAAATACAATCTACAAATGTGGAAGATGCAACAAAAAATATATTTAGACTAATTAACATATACCATTACAGTTTAAAAGAAATTAATAAAATATGATAACATCAGAATGGTTCAAAGTTTGCTAGGGTCCAAACAGTTTCAACTTAATGCAGTACCGAAAACAATGATAGAGTGTATCTTATAACACATGCTATAAAATAAAATACAAATTGGGACCATACAGTATATGATGGCTAATAATAGTGCTGAAGCCAAATAAATTCCTACAGAGTGCAATAAAACTGTAACATATGATTTTATGGTAATTTTAATGCTTAAAAATATGCAACCACATAATAGCAAAGGTCAAAGAAGTACATAAGCCAACAAACATAACGAATTACATCTCATAACATAAACAGATAAATGCTGATTGAGTGCACATCTCATTAAGTTGTATGAAAAAATTAACTACAAGATAAAACCTTACCACAAAGCTGTCATCAGTGAACAGATCATTCGCCAAAACAGCTCTGACTGTCCATGCTGTTAATTGATTTCTCTGCTTCTTGTTAAGGTACTATAATCAAATAGTAGTAAGATATAAGCCTTAATACAAGTTGTCCAGCCAATGTAAATGAATAGCACATTATTGCGATACTCTAATATAGAAACTAAATAATCACCTCAATGGCATCTTGTGCTGCCAAAAACAATGCATGGTAATCTGCTCGTACTGAAGGATCATTACACGCTGTCGGTGACGACATAGCAGATTCAAGTATGGAAAAGAAGTGATTGCTCGTACCAGGCTTGACACTCCCAGCCTGAATCAACTGTATAGCAAGCTTTGATGCCTTGCCGACTTTTGACAGGTTCTTTATGTGTGATGCTATCTTCTGCATGGCCTCTATAACTTGCAATTCTGAGGCATCAGTTGTTGTCTTAAACCTCAAACGCTTTCCAGGTACAATAGCTGAAAGGCACAAAAATCAGCCTCTTTGCAGCATCAAAGGTCACAGAAAAGAAAAATAAAGAAAAAAATAAAATCTCATAGAATTTTCTGCTGGCAAATCATATAAAAATAAATTTAATTTTTCTCTCTTTGTTTACTCAAAACTATAACTATTTCCTAAAAGAAACTCTATTGTTCTTTTTTTTCTCTTTGTTATATTTATTCAGCACAGCAAAAGCATCAGTCTAGTGCTGAGAGTTATTCAGAAAGAAAAATAAAATTGTGGGTTGTAAGTTGTGCCTTCATGTAATTACAAATTTGAAATCATAAAAAATAGATAAAAGAGGAATCTGATCAGATAACAGCCTGTGGAAAGAAAGCAAGAGAAAGTCATCACCAAATATTATATCTGGAAAAAATAGGTGCCTATTATTCCCATAGAGACTTCAGCCGAAAACAAAGTTGCCAAAGGCACCCACAAGGTTTTCCAGAGCCAGAATCACTCCTGCTAGGACAACAAACAAGGTCTCCCCAACTCCCCTAACTAAGTTTTTCCCACCACCCTCTCTAAAATCTGCCCTCATAACTTCAACAGATTTGGCCACACCAAGAGTAGTCAGGCAAGGGTACAAAACCGGAAGAAGAGAATAAAAGAATATTCTAGAAGTTAGCTTTATATCACGCAAAGGTAGTTAGAAATAGGTGAAGGATAAGAGCATGGTGTAGGAATTAGGATTAATTTTATTTTCCAGGAACTTACCTTTCTATAAATAGATGTAATCTAATATAATAAAATGCAAAGCACTTTGAATTTCCCCCCAATTTATTAAATCATCCGGACCGTTCAAAGTTTGGCATAAATCTAACCGTTCATTCACTTTATATCTCATCTCTCTTCCTATCTCTCTTCTTCATTCTTCATTCTTCATTCTTCATTCTTCATTCTTCATTCTTCATTCTTCATTCTTCATTCTTCATTCTTCATTCTTCATTCTTCTCCTTCTCCTTCTCCTTCTCCTTCTCCTTCTCCGCGTGTTTCAGTGCCGTAGGCACGGGTGTCCTCTAGTAGCCTTATATTTTTGCAAGTAATGAAATATATGAAAATGAGTAGCTTTTGCTCTCACTTACCTCCCTCCTTCTATCTCCCTCAAACTGGCTTCTATCTATATATTTCTCTCTTTCTTCTTAATTTATTTCCTCTATCTCTGCAACTCTAAGTAAAGGCCAAGCTTGGCCTGACAACTTGGTATCAGATCTTCAGCCGAAGCCTGGCACCATCTTCCTCCTCCTAATCTCTCTCATCTCAAGCTCATCTCTAATCCTTCTACTTCCCTCAAAACAACTCAATCCAGGTCCGATACTGTCTTTCTTCTCCACTAATTAAAACATCCAAATCCTCCATAATTTCCATTAAAACTCCATCTCTTACTAAATAACCAGTACCTACGCTCCATACAACAGCAAACGAAGCACAAACAATCAATCAAAACAGCCTAGAAGAAAGCATGCACATGAATCAAAAAATGGAGTGCCAATGCACTGTTTTCGCACCAACACCTGCAACTGATGATTCACATACTGTAATTATTAGAAGTATAAATATGTTACCCAGCCCCGTTTTAGTATAATTCAATAGCACAAGCATTTACAACTCTTAATTAGTCTGTTTCCTAGGATTATTACTCAAAAATCCAAAAAATACACTGTTTCAGTAGTGTTTTTTCAATGTTTGCATAATACCATAGTAAATTTACAAGTTTTTCATTGTTTAAGATCTCATCAGACAATTGAGTACCTCGCTGTTTCAAATATGCTTATCATTGGTAATCATTTCACTTCACCAGAATTTCGTAGATGCATTCCCACGAACAGTTTTCGCTGGTTTCAACTTTAACCAAGTATTAACACTGTGTTAAAACTCAGTTACAACTGGTTGGTTCATTGCATAGCCTAGCTTCAATTCTGTACTAAATACTCTCTTAATCCATGCTAAGCCTAGCGCTAGTCAGGATTAACCTTCATTGAAAATCGAACCCACAAATTGGTTCAAATTGGTTCTTGTAAGAGTTTAATTTCACACCACAAAGAGTACTCAAGCTCACTTGCTCAAATACCAAGTAGTGTTTTAAAAAAAATTCAATTCCAATTCTCAAATGTACTGAGAATTCCATGTATTGATTCTACTCTTGAAGGATGGGATCATTAAATCCTATTTCCAGTCAAATGTTTCAGCAGGGCTTCCTAAGCTATAGAGAGTACACCAATGATCAATTGGAAAACGTAGCTGAAAAAATGGAATGGTTCATGAATGGGATGAATGAGATGCTTAGACAAGGAGCTCCAGAGCCTAATGGAGACTTTGAGTATCCTTTTGCAGACAAAGCAAGGAGCAAGCGGCCTGCTTGTGAGAGCTACAAGGAAACCAAAGGATTTTTAATAGATCCTGAGCATGCTAAGAGAGAAAGAACAAGGAAAAATGAGGAACAAGATGAGAAATGGAGGAAGAAAAACAATTGGGAAGATGATGAAGGAGAAGATAGGGAACTTAAGCACCTTAAATTGGTTTTTACTTCATTTACTGAGGGTGAATGAAGTTTGACATTACTGGGATGCATCTGACTATGCTGCACCTCAAACTCAATCAAGTTAACTTAAAAAAGACCTTTACCTTCCTTCAAGCCCCAAACCCCTCTTCTTACTTATCCTAAAACCAACTTCAATAAGCCCAAACCAATTACAGATGCACAAAGAGATGAAAGGAAATCTCAAGGTATAGGTTTTTATTGTGGTGATAAGTATAGCTTTGGACATCAATGTAGGAACCCCAAGTCCTCCATGATAGAAGAAGATCACCCCAGTTTGCAAAATACTGAAGCACCCAAATCTGATGAGGAAGCCCTTTCAAACTGCCTGAATTGAGAGAATGGAAATCTCTCTCAATGCCATTGAATGGCAATCTAAGCCCCTAACAATCATGATGGTTGCCTTCCTCGGAAAGAAATCATTCTCCATACTCATAGATGGTGGCAACACTCGTAACTTCCTAGACCCTAAGGCAGCAAAATGGATGAAATGCCCCTTGGAACCCACACCTCCTATGATAGTTTTGGTAGCAGATGGAAGTAAACTAAACAGTAGCCTACAGTTAGCAGAGTTTCAATGGAAGATGGGTGAATTATACAATTCAAGGATGCAGTCAAAATTCTATCCCTTGGAGGCTGTGACATGGTACTCAGGGTACAGTGGCTGAGAAAGAAGGGCTCTACTACTTTTAACTATGAAGACCTCACCTTAAAGTTCAAGTATCGAAATGAAATGCTACAATTACAAGGGAAAACAAGGATAGGGAACCTACCCTTTAGATGGTCACTGGCGCCATTCAACATATTATAGAACATGACCAGGGGTACTTGGTCATCTCCTGCAAACTTAAACACCAGATATACTAAGCCAAAAGGACTACTCCAACACACTAGACCCAGCTGCAGCTCGATTACACCTTCAGAACTTCATTAACCCCAGAAATTCACACACCTTGGATAAATTCTCAGACTTTTTTCAAGAACCAAAGGAAATGCCTCCAAAGAGGGTCCTAGACCATAGCCCTTTAAAACCCAATTCAGTTACATTTTCCTTAAGGCCCGATAAGTGCTCATTTGACCAAAAGAATTTAGTTGAAAAGTTAGTTCTAGAGATAAGCCCCTATGCCTCTCCTATCCTACTTGTAAAGAAAAAAGATGGAAGTTGGAGATCTTGTGTAGATTACAGAAGCTACTGGATGAACTGGGGAATGCCCAGGCCTTCACCAAGCTGACTTGAGAGCTGGATACCATCTAGTAAGTACGGCAGAACATGACACTGAAAAGACTGCATTTAGAACACATCAAGGGTTATTTGAGTTCGCATTTGGGCTAACTAATTCCCCTGCAACCTTCTAAAACCTAATGAACCAACTTTTTCAACCTTTTATTAGAAAGCATGTGTTTGTCTTCTTTGATGATGTACTAATTTATTCTAAAAACAAGGAAGAGAATAACAAATCTCTAAGAGGTATTCCAAATCATGAGAGACAACCAACTTTATGCAAAACTCTGCAAGTACGCATTTTCAAAACCTTAAATTGATTACCTAGGACATGTTATATCCAGTTCAGGGGTAGCAATGAATCCCTCCAAGGCTCGAGACATCCTAGATTGGCCTCAACCTAAGACTATCAATCAACTAAGAGTCTTCTTGAGGCTCACTGGGTATTACAGAAAGTTCATTAAGCAATATGGAATCATTGCAAAGCCCTTCACAACTTTGCTACAGAAAAGCGAATTTGGCTGGAATGAAAGTGCTCAGAGGACTTTTGACACATTAAAAAGGACCTTTGAAATTGAAACAGATGCCTCAAGAACTGGGATTGGGGCAGTTATGATGCAAGGGTTTGGGACCAAATGTACAATCTTACTCTACCTAAGAAGGAACTAATGGCAATAGCTGAAGCTATCAAAAGATTGTCATCCTACATTGGTCAAAGGCAATTCATTATAAGAACCCTACTCTACAGCCACCGCCACCCGTAACCCAACAAATGCACTATGAGAATCCACGATCATGTCGCTTAAAATAAACCCAATCTCCAGGGAAGCACTTCAATCAAGATCTTAGACACTCTAATAATTAAACTAATGATTCTAAAACTTTAGTTTAATTAGTTTAATTAAATTAATCCCCTTAGCACCCGAATCCCAATGTTTTAAATTTGACGAACTCTCGTATCCCCATGTCGTGCACCCGTATCCCTGAAGCCAAATCCTTGCTTCTTAGGCCCAAACCTATTACTGCTGCACAAAGAGATGAAAGGAAATCTCAAGTTGTAGGTTTTTATAGTGATCGTAAGTATAAGTTTGGACATCAATGTAAGAACCATAAGTCCTTTATGATAGATAGTAGGAGAAGATCACACCAATTTGGAAATTAGTGAAGCACGCTCAAATTTGACGCGGAACCCCTTTTAGAGATAGATGAAGGACAGCCAAATGCTGAAAATGAGACATGGAAACATCTCTCGATGCCATTGAATGGCAATCTAATCCCTAAACAATCATGATGACTGGCTACCTTAGAAACAAATCGCTCTCCATACTCATAGATATAGGCAGCACCCATAACTTCCTAGACCCCAAGGCAGCAAAAAGGATGAAATGCCCCTTGGAACCCACATCTCCTATGACAGTTTCTGTAGCAGATGGAAGTAAACTAACCAGTAACCAACAGTTGACAGAGTTTCAATGGAAGATGGGTGAATTATAATTCCAAGAATACAGTCAAAATTCTACCCCTTGAAGGATGTGACATGGTACTTGGAGTACAGTGGCATAGAAAGCTGGGCCCTGCTACTTTTAACTATGAAGACCTCACTTCAAAGTTCAAGTATGGAGATGAAATGGTAAAATTACAAGGAAACAACAAGGATAATACAGCATATTACAGAACAAGATCATATCCTACAAACTTCAACACCTGATATAAGTCCAAAAGGACCACTCCAAGACACTAGACCTCAGCTGCGGCTCGATTACACCTTCAAACTCTTTATTAACCCCAGAAATTCAAGAACACCAAGGGACATGTCTCCAAAGAGGGCTTTAGACCATAGCATTCCTTTGAAACCCAATTCAGCTCCATTTTCCTTAGGCCATATAAGTACCCATTTGACCAGAAGAATGAAGTTCAAAAATAGGATTTCAATTGCTTAACAGAATAAGATTTTAAACTAAAACATTCATACTCAAATCTAACTATGTATGTATGCTTCCTTAACATCACATCCTCATGTGTTTTGTCTGGAATACTTGGGCCATGTTTCACACGAAGGGAATCAGGCACAGGGAGCCCCAATTCCAAGCAACACAGAACCCCCAAACCAAGGAAACATGAAGCACAAATACGAGCCCCAATTCCAAGCAACACAAAACCCCCAAACCAAGGAAACATGAACCACGCCACCTCTATTAGACAAGTCTAGTGTTTCCCCTTTGATCTTCATCCTCAATACCATTAATTAGTCTAAAAATTAACACAACATATCATCCTCATATCCAGGTGGTTAATAGAAGTAAAATCAAACAAATATATGTTAGATGTTGAGGAGTGAATAACAAAAAAATCAAGTTGCCCCAAAAAAATGTGTGAAATTGAGTATGCACGTGAAATTGAGTACTTCAAGTATCCACCATCATCTCCATCAACACTACCATTCACCATATTCTAATTTGGGGTTTTGGAACCCTAGTTTATAGGAATAAGAGAGAGAGAGAGAGAGAGAGAGAGAGAGGGATTAATTTTATTTTTCCAGCTCCAGCGCATCTCATCTCAGCACTCTGCATATATATGTTCCATGGAATCCTCCAATTTTGACGACAGTGGAGAAACGGTAATGAAAGATTGTCTTATGGGTCTAAAAGTGAACCTTATTTAACAGCCAACGACTTGATTGACGAAGTACAAAAACTTCCATGTGGAAAATTGTCTTATGAGTGGACCTGATTTACTACTTAGGTCAGGATCATTAATCAGCACCATTATTTCCTTTCCGATCACTTCTATGCTCTTCGTGGTTCAGGAGTAAAGAGAATAGAATACTACTATCTCAAACCCTAGAAGACTTTAACTAGGACTTGGCAAGAATGAAGAAGACTGACCCTCCACCTCACCCTAAATCCTTTCGTCTCCAACAAGCTATCCAAAAAATCCTTCTCAATTCCAGCTTAAGCATCAAGGCCTTACACTGACATCTCTTCATATCTTACACCACCAAGCTAGCAACTAAAGCGGCATCCAAAATCTGTATCCCCTCTACCATCACCACCACCACCCATAACCCAACAAATGCACTCTAAGAATCCACAATCATGTCGCTTAAAATAAACTCAATCTCCAGAAAAACACTTCATTCAAGATATTAGACACTCTAATAATTAAAATAATGATTCTAAAACTTTAGTGGACCTGTCCTTCCGAACTTAGGTAATAAAGGTTGAAATAATATGTTGTTTTCTTTTATTGTAACTTGTAACTGTGGAATTGATATGCATAGTCACAACTCCGGCATCTAAAGGATACAAACTTTTATATCCTCCTCAAAAGGTTCTTCTAACTGCCTACTCCTGCGTCTTGAAATTGAGTATAAATCCAAGGCATTAAATATCAGGTGTCACTTAATGTCGACATTAAAAATTGATTAACCATTATAAAACATAGGATCTCTACTACAATAAGACTACGGTTACGAAGAATCTCACCAAAATCATATTCAATCTCCTTAATGAAACCCCTATGCTAACCACCTCCTCAATTATGTCAAGCTGTTGTTTTCATATTGAAGATGGAGCTTCCTCTCCAAGGACCGTGCCAATTATCAATAAGCTCCCTTCATCCTCTGTCAATTCCACAAAATCTAATATTCTATTAAGGGAACTGTTACTTCCATAATTCTTCAATCATATGATTGTGGGACCTACTTACTAATCATGTTACAGAATACCTCGTTGGGGGGAGAGAGATAGTGAACATTAGTGATTAACTTTAATAAGATCCACGTCTTAGATTAGAACTAATTCTCAAGTTCTCATTTAAAAGGAAAAGAGGGAGCAATAATTTTGGATGTCCTAAAAATTACCCAGCTTGAAAATAATATACCAATCTCATTCTATTTAAATAGGTTTTGATCTTCATCATTCAATTGTATCGAAGTCAAATTTCCCATGAGAAGTTCTACTGTTAAACAGGGACATATTTTTGGGGAAGTATTGGCTTTATTCTCTTTCTATACTCAATTATATAAGTTTATACATTTGGAATACAAAAAAGACTGCAGTTCTTGTTACAAGTTCACGCTTAGTCAAATAGAAATATAGGGTTCTCTGTCTAACATTATATTCTTTCTAGTCAGATAACAAAAGTAGACAGCAATTCTGTAAGCAAAAAAACTAATTAAATGAAACAAGAAGAGATTACATGGAATTCTATCACATTCCAATAATAGAATCAGATATATGCAGAGTAATGAAACTTTTAATTCTGAAACACAATCCAAAGCTCACTAAAAACTTCAAATACGCGAAAATCACCAAAAACCCACCATCCCATAAACAATTAATACAGATCTATTACATAATTCAAACGTAAATCAATCAATCAAGATAAAAATATATATATACATAAAAAAAAGCCCAAACTGCTTAAATAAGTTAGTAAATTGATGTACCTTGCGATTGAGATTCCTCAGGAGGCTTGATGCGTTTGAGGGCGCTCTTGAGAACAGGAGGAGGCGGATTTGGCTTAGATTTACTGGCGTTAGTATCATTAGAATATTTTACTTGTTTTTCTTGAGGTGGAGAATTAGGAGGAAGAGGAGCAGAAGGGGGAGGCAGCCCTTGAAAAAGGCTATTATCGGCCATTACGTTCTTTCTCCCAGCAAATCTCAGGCTAAAACCAGTTCGCTTTCTTTCTGGGTGCGAGACAGGATTGTAAAGAACAAATTAAGTTGTTAGCCGGTAATTGGTATGAAAAATGTTCAGCAGGGTTATTTTAGACATTTGACTTAAAAGTTCGTCAAACTAACTTATAAGTCAGTTCAAAAGCATTTTGGCAAAGACTTATAGAGCCTGTTCGGGAGCTCCTTATAAGTTGATCAACCTAACTTATAAGGAGTTTTTACTATTTGACATGTTCCGTAATGACTTATTTGTGGACTTATAAGTTCAATTATTAGTCAAAAAAATAAGTAACATTTTGAAACTTATTAAAAATGACTTATAAGTCATTTTTAATAAGTTGGTCAAACATGAAATAAAACGTTTGCCCTCTTTTATTTTTCTAATGTAGTCATTTTTAATAAGTTGGTCAAACATTATGAAATGACACTTTTGCCCTCTTTCATTTTTCTAATGTTCTTATTAATGTCATTTTTAGTAATTTTTACATTTTACTTAATTTATAAGTCATTATTAGCCGAACATTTTTATTTATAAGTCTGACTTATAAGTAAAACTGATGCCGAACACTTTTACTTATAAGTTACTTAAATTTTAACTAATAAATCTACTTAAATTTTAACTTTAAGTCATTTTAAAATAAGTCATTCCCAAATAGGCTCTTATTTTTTGGCTTATAAGTTAAAAAAATAAGCAACATTTGCTAACTTATTTAAAAATGACTTATAAGTCATCTTTAATAAGTTGGTCAAACTACATGAAATGTCCATTTTGCCCCTCTTCATTGCTAACTTACATGTCTACCCCTTCAACCTAAAAGAAGCAGATCTCTTCATTCTCTTTATTCCGCCGCTGCTGCCTTTTCTTCTATCTTTCTCTGCTCTACTCCTTCGATTGCTGGCAATTTGTGTCTTTATTATGGATTCACCTTCAATTCAATTGGCCTTTTTGTTGATCAAGTGAGTCGATTGTTGATAATGCGCAAATTTTGATTGATTTTTTGTTATTTGTTTATTTATATATGATCCTAATTACATATGGTTATTAAATATCAAATGATGGATCATTGGTGGAGAATTTTAGGAGTGGTCAATTTGGGTGCATGAAATTATGTTTTTCACTGAATTTACAATGTATGGTCATCTGGGTGTAACTTTGTTTCTTTTGATTTTATCTTTGTGTGTTTATATATTTGTGAATTGTGGTGGTGAATTGAAGTCTTTGGATTTATTGAGTTAGTTCAGTTACCTTGAGTCAACCTCCTATTCTTTAGTCTATTAGAGTCAGGGCTAAGCCAGAGCTTTTTGTCGAAGGGCCCAATTTTTGGGAAAAATATTTCCAAAGTTTGGAAATTTTATGTGAATCTTGTATTGGATATTGTTTGGAACAAGTATATATCCACAATGAAGAAGTATTTAATTTTGACATAAATGAAAATTGTGCTCCAAAGTTTACAAGTTGTGCTTTATTGTTGAACAAAATTTGCTCAGTTTTAACATTTTAGTGAAGCTATAACTTTGAATGTATGCTTGGTTTTAACATTGCAGTGGAGCGCAAACAATAACTTTGAACGTGAGTCAATTGTTACTATGTAAATGTATAGCAACAATTGTAAACAAATGGCCAAATATATTTAGCATGTAGGCATATCGTGTCATTTGCATATAGGCATTGTTATTCACGTCTCACAATTAATCTATAATATACATGTCATTCTATTAGTGAGTCGTGTAGAAATATTTATTTGTTTTTAATAAGTTTCCATGTTATTACATAGAAAACATGTATACATTGGTGTATATACTTTTCTACATGTATATGATTTTCAAAGAAATCATGGATGGTGTTTCACTCTATAAAAATGGTTTATTATGTGAATAATGATATTGCAAAACATGATTTTTTTATTAAAAGGATTATAATTGTGTTTACTTGTAGAAATGCCAAAATATTTACTTTAATTGGGAGACATTTACTTGCATAGGGATAATGTATTCCCCTGACTACATAAAGGCATAACTGTTGGATCTTTTATACATGCTAAATATATTTAGCTAGGGTCGCTTGGATCTTCTTCCCAAATCTTTTCGCATCCTTGAATGGCTCCACCCAAGGTTTGAACATAATTAGTATGAACTAGAAAATGCTGTATTTAAGAACATTATAGAATTATTGGGTTTTAGGTTGTGTATAATATCTGTTATACATGTTTAAAAACCTTCAATCCTAAATTATTATTGTTTTGCACTATACATGAATGTAATGTTGTACTATGCATTTTGGTAGTGTGAGTATCATATTATGTTATTGTTTGGTGTTTATGAATTAGATTGAAGATGAAGGAACTAGGGGATCGGAAAAACTTCAAACAAGGGGTAGGGGGAAGGAATAGGGGAGATAAACACATTGATCTCAAGCCAAGGATCTACAAAATGGAATCAATATGCCCATCACTATTAGACTTTTGGGCTTCGAATCTCTTAAAACTTGTTATGTCTATTTACTGCTTTTCTATAAATGTTGTGACTTGTTTCTTTGTATCACTAAATTTAGAATTGTGGACTTTAATATAATCTTTGAAGGGTATTTATAAATTACATATTCTGTTGTGCTTAACGGAACAAGTTAACTAATTAATTAATTTGGTAAAAAACTTTAATTTGTGATTTTTTATATGGGGTTAATATATGCTTTGGTCACAATATTAAGGATCAATTTTTATTGTGGTTACCATCTCTCTATCTCTCTGTTTTTTGTTTTTTTTTTGTATTACAAACGCATTACTATACTCGAATTTTTTTATAAAATAATCATTACTTAACATTTCATCCAAAAAAGTGGATGGAAATGTTGAGTAGACTAGCGGTTAACATGTGTTAATTATGTTGCAGGTGACGTGGAACGAGTTAATTGATGTTTTGAACAATGTACTAGAGATCGATTTTTATTTTTGTTACTGAATTTTTTTGTTATATTCTCGTTATCGAAGTACGAAAAATATTACAAATTAAGGATTTTCACGGCAGCACTGAATTCTCACTTTTTTTTATATAAAATAACTAGTTTGAATATGTGATCTTACAAGTTAAAAGAATATATAAATATATTTGGTTTAGAATATAATTACTTTAAAATCACAATTGATTAACATAATTCCTCACTGCCCCAACTTTTAACTTGGTAAAAGTTAAAATTGTAATTTAACATAAAAATAAAATATAAAAATATATGAAAAAATTAAATTAAATTTATGAAGGTGGCTTTCAAATGTTGCAACTTGATTTTGAGATATCGTTAAATTGACTTTTACAATTGGTCTTTTATTTAAGTCATTTTTGTATCAGATAATAAGTTTTGTTTACTGGGTCCAGAATGATAAAACCATATTTGCCTTACTGCACGATACTCAACCGTTTCAAATAAAAAGAAATTACTTCGTATTTTGGGCACACAATTACATTCCTTGTTAATTAAAAAATGGATATTTCAACAAACAACTACTAAATAATAACTGGACTTTACATTTATGTGAGAGGAATTTTGAAAATATATATAAAAATTACTTATGAAAATATCAATTTCATTGATTAATAAAACCCTGTAGAGTCTTTAAATCATTTTTCTTTTCTAGAATTTTTAAAATTTTTGTAAAACATATTTTGCTATATATCCTTAAATGGTACATAGTTACACTCCTAATTAAAAAAATTAAAAAATCCCATAAAGTCTATTTTATAACTAATGTTTTTAACTAGTAAATTATATCTAAATACAGCATATGAGAACTTCAATATTTATCAAAGAAAAGGCCCATCATAGGATAATATTTTTGAATTTTGTTTTTAAATAAGTTTGATTATACATCTTCAACATATAATTTTATTTGTCCAGTTTTTCATATGTAGTCCTAGAAAAGCAATTTCATGGTAATAGTTTATATATATTAAAATTAAATTCTTGAAATTAATATACTTATACATATTTGAAAGCACTTGAAATTAGAGGTGGAGGAAAAATTATAAAATTACTAATTTATAATAGTTTTAGTACTTTGATAACGAGAATGTAACAAAAATATTTGACTAATCAAAATAAAAATCGATCTCTAGTACAATGACCAAAATATCAATTAACTCGATCTACGTCACTTGCCACATAATTAATGTGACATCCCCAAATTCGGGTCCCTTAAACCTCAGATCTAGTTTATCACTGTACAACATTTTTCTTATCATTTATGACTTACAATAATATTATAATTGCTAAATAATCATTTATTTAAAACTTTACAACATCTCTTTCTATTTCAGAATCGCAATCTTTATGAATTTCTAGCATGTCTCAATATCATACATGATATGGCATTCTATTACAATCAATTTGAGTATTTAAACACTCACAATTTATAATAATTATTTCTTTAATTACACAATTATTTTACCTGTCCAATACGGACTCATAACTACAAGAATTATTTAAACTTTTGGTGAAAGTAATACGCATTCCTAATCCTTGATCTTTAACTAAATCCTCAGATATCTTGCACTTATCTGAAAGTGTTGATTTTATAGCAAGAATGAGTACGACGGCTCAGCAAGTCTAACAGTTACACATAACTCCTTGCATGCTTCAAATATTAAACATACTCTGCATTTTATTCTTACCTCATGCTTTTCATGTTTTTCATTTTATGAATGCTTCATACATCTTATGCATCACATATAATGCACAACTAACTTCTATCAAATCATGCTTCATATTCTGTACATACTTCACATGTAATCATACTTCATGCTTTTCACATATCACAAATATCATCAATATCTTCATATCAATAATTTAATATATCACATTGTAGCATAGCAATGCACATAGGAGTAAGTTCTGAAAAACTTGTCTGGTTTGCTTCTACCATTTATGCTTATTTTGCGTCTTTCGTTCAACTTATAATTTATATATGAAATTGACATCATCATTAGTTACAATGATCATTACTTAATTTTTATATAAGACTTTAACTTTAAATTATTAACTCTTAAGATGTCCGACAAACGAACTCTTAAGTTTCGGACAAAAGCCCTAACCCAAAATATAGTTCAGACATGTCGAGTACGGTTAACCAACTTACGCTTTTACCACACGTCTTTCGTACGACCCACTTTTAATAAGTTGTCTAAATTAGTCATAAATAAACTATTTACATTGGTTTAATTCAATTAAACTTTCTTCTTTTATATAACTTAATGATTTGAACATTTAATAATGTACCAAATATCTCAAAATATTATCTACCTTTGATAATATACAACTACATTTAAATATTATTAATCATTTAATAATATTTTAATCACTTAATAATATTATTAACCACTTAATAATATTTTAATCTCTTACTAATGTTATTAACTATTTAATAATATTTTAATCATTTATTAATATTATTAACCATTTAATAATATTTTAAGCTCTTATTCATATTATTAATTATTTAATAATATTTTAATCTCTTACTAATATTATTCATCGTTTAATAATATTTTAATCTGTTATTAATATTATTAATTATTTAATAATATTTTAATCGTTTACTAATATTATTCATCATTTAATAATATTTTAATCTCTTATTAATATTATTAATCATTTAAAAATATTTTAATCACTTATTAATATTATTAACCATATAATAATATTTTAATAATTTACAAATGTTATTAATCATTTAACAAACCTTTTAATCTTATACTAATACTATTCACCATTTAATAATATTTTAATACACTTTAAATAATACCAATAGTTAACTTTTTAATTGTGTTAATCATAATTTTTATTTTAAACAATTAGTTACCAATTAGTCACTTCTATATATATAGGTTTAGTATTCAAACACATTCATTTTACACTTATTTCAACTTAAATTTTCATAAAAAACTCGACCCGGATCGACCCGACCATACCCGGACAGCTAAAACCTATTTCTGGCAGTGTGTTTCACCACTGCGGTGGTAGTACAAAAATTCAAAACCCTAATTTGGGGACTGCCCAACCCTCATTTACTAAAACTGTCATAACTTCTTCATTTCAAAAATTTTTGGGTGTTTCTTAAGTATCTCATCAGAATTTTTCTCTTTACAACTTCTCTTTATATCACAAATCCAGATTCCAAATGGAAGGAGGCTTAAAATTGCTTACAAAGACAAAATGAAAACTAACTTCATAAATTCTTAATTCGATTGGTTCAAACATGATATTACAAGCATTATTTGTTAGACCATCATGTTTTATTACTCTATATATATCATATACATAACATAAATCATATATAATGTGACGTCCCCAAATCTGGGCTCATACAGCCCAAACTTGAGTCGTCAAAAGACTACAACAAAATTATTACAAGATAGAATAACGTTCAACAATACAGTGTATAATAATACACAACTAAGTCTTCACAATTATTGTCACACTATATACAACATGTGAAGACTACAATAGCTATCACTCGGACCGTCACTCCATTCCCCTGCTAGACCCGGCTAATCTCTCATTTTCTGAAAAACAATGGAACAAAAGAAAGGGTGAGCTCAAATAGCCCAGTAAAGAATATCATGACTAAGATAATGACAAGTAAATTATCGTTAGCCTTCAACAGTTGAGTTCTTGATAGAATACAATAGACTACAAGGTTTGTATCAAAAACTGCAGTTAAATTCTTAAACAATGTTCAGATCAATAATAGCAGCGGAATGAACAATCTATTAGAAGAATAATGCAGACTATAGTGTCCACTCGCTTCTCTTTTTAGTAAAAATATCATCAACTTTTATCATCTGAAATACCATTAGTCAAGATAATACAAATTCACAGTTCCTGATCATAATCATGCAGATTAACAGTTCATCTTTGCACTACGGGCCAAAGACATTCAATATAACACCAACGGTCATGATTATACCAGATTCAGTCTTTGGTCATAATCATACCAAACAACAGTTCATCTTTGCACTACGGGCCAAAGAGAACATTCACCACGTGCCATAAAAGACACCGAACAGATGTATCGCCTTTAACCTATTATATCGCCTTTAACCTATCATCTGTTCAACAATTATATCGCATCTGTGCCCCCGGCCACAGATATTCACAACAACTTGAATTTGGATGATTAGAATGATATAAATGATGAACAGAAGAAACAGGATAAACAATAAGTATCAGAAGTTTACTTTGTACAGATTCAAATAATGTCCAAATTGTCAACATGATGTGGAGTGAAATTTAAAAATGATATTCAAGATTCACAGTTCAGAATAACGGTTACAGTTCAATAGAAAGGTTCACGTAAATAGGATGGTTCAATTGAAATGATGAAGTGCAACTATTATGGAACATATAATATTTTCAGGAATTATAGAAGCAATAGTTCCATAATAAGTTTCGATTTAGGTGTATGAAAGAAAATAATATCCCTTACCGTAGCAGGTTTGATTAACAAAAGGTGAAGGAAATTAATATCTCTTACCATAGTAAGTTTGAATAATGGAAGATGAAAAAGATGGTATCCCTTATGAGTATAAAGGAAAATAATATCACTTACGAATATGAAAGAAAATGATATTATAAACGAATATGCAATAAAAGTGTCATGTGATAATTCGTGTAAACAAATTATTTCCACAAGAGACAAATAAGAAATGAATACAAAGAGTAATTCACCAAACATGTGGTAATCCGCGTAGTCAGGTTATTCTCAGAGATTAATAAGGAATGAATACGAAAGGTTATTCACCAACAGGCGATAATCCGCACCGTAAGGTTATTCCCACAATTTAATAAAAATTGAATACGAAGAGTCATTCACCAAACAGGCGATAATCCGCACCGTAAGGTTATTCTCAGAGATTAATAAGGAATGAATACGAAAGGTTATTTACCAACAGGCAGTAATCCGCGCCGTAAGGTTATTCCCATAAATTAATACATGGAAATAAATGGCACGTCTTATGAGTAAGAAAGAAACGATATTATTTTTGAGAATCAAATAATGATAATCCCTTACCTTAACACGTGACTGGATATTGATTTAAATGAGGTTGATTAACTTGAACAGTACACGTACACTTATAAATCTTCACAAATACTCAAAATGACTTAAGCACACTTAGAGAAAACTTTCACAAGAAGTATTTAGAGAGAGAAAGAAAGAACAAGTAAGGAAGTTTATGAAAAATCCTTAAGTTAAGGCCTCTACTTATAGCCAAAAATCTTATCATAACCAATATTTCCTATTTTAATCCAAACCGTTCATTTCAAGATAATGTTTAATCCATACCATTCATTTCATCTTTTAAGATAAACCATTCATTTAAATATCATCTTTTAATTTACATCATCCATTTCAAATTCTATATTATCTTTAATCTATACCATTCATTTCATCTTTTAAGATTTTCTTAATCTAAACCATTCATTTAAAGATCATCTTTTAATCTACACCATCCATTTTAAATTCTATATTATCTTTAATCTATACCATTCATTTTATATCACCTAACTTTATATTATAAACAAATAACTTTATCAATTCAATTATTCAACAATAATTCACACTTTTCATTATTATGACTAATTGTTATAAATACAGTGTAGTTGGCTTTCTGAGTTAGATATCAAGTCAATTAATTAATGAAATACAACTGTTTAAATAACACCATAATAGAGATAACAATAATGCAGAAAGTATGCAAAAGAAAGATTACGTTACTATGTCATGCCAATTATTGATTCAATAATGTGAATTACTGTGCATATGCTACTGTGACAATTATCAATTTAATAAGATGAATTATTGTGTATGTTACAATAAAGTCAAATATTGTACGATAACCACTTTATCAGTTTAATAATACGAAACACTGTGCAATGCCGTGTGCTACTGTGCAATACCGTGTGCTACTATGCAATACCGTATGTTACTTGTAATACCGTATATTACTATTCTTTTACCACCGGATATTTTAACAATTAAAAGTAATAGTACCATTGACCATTTTAAAAATTGTTTATGTCATTTTCTATATCCGACAATTATTCTTTGTGGGATCCACCAATGATTGGTTCGTACGGCGCCGTCGTACGAATATTCCCCGACAGAACGAATATTCCCCGACCAAAAGAATATTGTCCGACATAATATAATTTACACATAACATCCTTAACTTTTAACTTTATCAATTTAACCACTTACTGTTTCATGAAAATATATATGAAGAAAAAAATAAATTTTATATTTCATAAAATTCGGGGTCTTACATATAACCTCTCTAATTCAAACATTTAACAACTTAAAATAAAAAAGATCAAGGTTAAGAAAACTTTTAACCTTCTAAGTGATCTTCTTCTTGCTATAGCTTGCTAAGACTCTTCATCTTCTTGAATGAACCTCTAGAACAATATTTCACACACATTAACACTCAAGGTATTTCACTCAATCTCTCAAGAACACTCTCAAGCTTCTTCTCTATTCTCTCTACAATATAAGAACACTAACAAATGCCAAACTCTAGCAAATGAAGTGTGACCTCCCATTTATAGAATTCTCATAATCTTGATTAATAATTACTATTCATCTAACATTGGTCAAATTAGGACTAATCTAGGCTTACTATAGCATGGAATGACCACTTGATCGACACTTTAATTGATCATATGAATGACTAGGGTGGTTAGGGAGTTGTTGAACCATTTTTGCACTCAAAATTCATTCAACAAGCAAGTTTTACATCCATGTGGGGCCTAAAATTCGGGAATAGCATTTATTTTCACCAATTTGGCTTCTTTTATTAGTTATATATATACATATATACATATACATCAACATCTATATATATACCAACACATATATACACAATACTTGCATTTTTCTCATATTTGACCTTTAAAATGTCACCCATCAACTTGATTACAAACAACATAGATGGTGAAGTGCAAAATAAGCAACATATCACCAACACTTAGCCCACATGTGGTTAACTCTTTAACTCCCATAAGATATAGGGTTAAAGTACTACACTTAACCTTGGTAACTCAAATACCCAACATTAGTTAAATCTCATCTTATTTATATTTTTACATATTTATACATCTTCCAGCAATTAACTACAATGTGGTTAACTCTCTACATTCAAATGACCTAGGTTAGTCCACACACCCAACCATAGTCCAAACTAATATACTTATTTTATCATTTTTCATCAATTAACACAAGGTTAATTCTCTATAATCAAGTATACATATATATTCAATATATTTATATATTTACTAACACTTAACTCTAGCATTGGTTAAGGTTTTATTTTTATTACCACTTAGGGTTAACAACTAACCCAACAATGGTTAGTTCTCTACAAACATAAATTCATAAGAATTGACTATCTTGATTGACTCGGGTTAATGATAAACAAGCTTTCTTATTACTCATGGTTAATTTATTTAACCAACATTAGTTAACTCTCTACCAATTCATATACTTACAACATGTATATCTCTACATATTCACCAATAACATTTTATTTAAATAACATCTTAGCATGAATTAAGCAAATTGACAAAGTGAATGACCATTTTAAATAGAATACAAGTAACATACAAACTACACTCAATCCCCAAATGGAACCCCATTGTTGGTCAATACTCCACCATTTTTTCTTTATTTTTATTATTATATACACACACACACACACACACACACACACACACACACACACACAATACTTGCAATTTCTCCTAACAATTAATCAATGTATGGTTAATTCTCTACAACATGCAACCCATGATTACCTACCAATTCTATTTTGGTAAATTATATACATACATAATTGTATTTATAATATTCTTCTACCAATTAACCCATGTAAGGTTAATTCCCTTATAACAATTTTACCTAGGGTGAATCTACTAACTCCCCCTTAATTAAGTCTCATCCATCATGTATATATATAATTATGTATCTACACATTTTGCTAGCAACAAACCCATGCATAGTTAAAGCTTTAGTTATTTACTACCTAGGGTTATTCAATTAATTCATCCATAATTAATTCTCATCATCGCATACGAGCCTAACAATTAACCAATGTTTGGTTAATGCCATCTCTTGCTTACCAACTAGGGTTATTCAATTAACCCTACATTAGTTAATTCTCTACATACTAATACTTGAAAAATATTCTCCCAACACATTGACTAACATTTGACTTTTAAGTTTGGACTCAATGTGTAGGCTACTAGTTTATTTTATTTGGGCTCATTACTTTAAATTGTTACATTAACTCCATTTGGCTTCCATATTAATTTTGTTTGAACTCATCATTTAAATTGATTGGCTACCTAATATTACTAATACATCTCACATGACTTGGGCTAGGTAATTAATTCAATTGGACTACCTTACTTAAATCAATTGGGCTACTTATAATACTAAGTACCTCATATATTAACTACATTTAAAATCATTTGGGCTTATTATTTAAATACACATCTTCATGCAAGTATTCACATATTAGACTAACACATATAATCCTTTTGGACTAGTCCATTAGTAGTAATTAAATTACTTGGACTATTCATAAGGCTTAATCCATAAATTTATTTGAACCTCTCTATAATTACCAACAAAACTTAAAATATTGAGCTTGTTTTAATCAATTATTCGATTATATACTATAATTTGATAATTAAGTTAATTACTTAACTTCTTATTATTGTCATCATAGGCAATCATTCTAACTTTTCTATAACTTTAACTCATAATTAATATAATTAACCTAATTAATTATATTTCTTAACATTCATTCTTGCTCCAGATTAAAACTAATTAATTTATTAGTTTTGTTGAGTATTAATTTACTCATCTTCTTATTTGGCTAAAAAACACATTTTAGGTATATATGTATCAATATAACCATCTTTACTTTTTAATTGAATTTATTTTCTTAATAAATTATCCACATGTATCATTATAATATTCTCACATTTAATCCCTAACAAATAAATTAGGTTAAAAAAAATATTTACTCATTTTCTACACATCTCACTTCTCCAACTCTAGGTTTTAAACCTTAACCTTTAAATAATTTATTTAAAATCTTATCTACAAATCTTGTAAATATCCGGGTATTACAATTAACACGTGTTAACTGTTAGTCTACTCAGCATTTTCGTCCACTTTTTGGGACGGAATGTTAATTAATGATCATTTTGTTAATTTTTTTCGAGTATAGTAATGCGTTTGTAACAATAAAAGAGTCAATAACCACAATAAAAATCGACTCCTAGTATAGTGACCAAAACACATATTAACCCTTTTTAAGAAGAATTTATTCAATCATCTTTCTAGATCTCTTTTATGCCCTTTAAGAATAACATAAAGGAAATAAAAGAAAATAAGTAAAAGAGACCTTGTTAGGAAGGACATCTTCAAGCTATATTGCCTCTCCTTACTCCTTAAGCTTCCAAATGGACCTCCTATGGTGTACGAATAAAGGATTGGGTTGAAGATAAAGTGTCTTGGCCTCCAAGTTTTTTGCCTAGATTTTTCTCTATATATTTTCGTGTGTTTTCTCTCTCTATTTTCACTGTAGACTTACTATATCCCTTTCTTATGCATTAAGGGATGAAGGAACTGGATTATATAGATCTAGGAGGCCTAGCGCCACCACATTAGTGCTTGGGCGCTAATATACTTGCGCCTGGCTAGCTGTCTCCTTGCTCACCAATTTTTGCACTTCAAACGATTATATCTTTTAACTTCGGAGCAATTAGAAAACTTGTGACCTCAATCCAAAAACCTCTTTTGAGATCTTCACAATGGTGAAAAATTTGAACTTGTTTGGAGTTGCCAAGAGGGAGAAAAAGGCCTACAACCATCTTTAGAGTCTCACTTTTGTACTTTAGTACTCTAAGATAGTTGGGTGCTCTCCAAGTAACTTTCCTTACCTTCGATATTTCTAATTTGTCATGAATTTACGTTGTTGCCCTCTTGTTACAAGAATCAAGAATGTACGCAAAATTTGGGTGTGTACAATCAAGAACTTCAAAAATAAACCGCTCATCCACATGACATCGAACCATAATCCTTTGCTTAATCATCCTGCACCGATCAATTGCATACTGTATGATCACCAAACTAAAGTTTCTATAGTCCACAAAAAACCCTAAAATACATCTTCTCCACAGATCTCTCCTTTGTTGTAAATTTCCTATCTGCTATTTAACAATCAGCCCCCTTCGAGCAAAAATGTCCACCCCTAATGTCATGAAGACAAAATTCTTCGAGAACGCAGGTTCATAATCATCTTATTCTTCCATTATTTTAACCCAAAAACAAATAAAGCTAAAAAAAATCTTTAGATCAGATCAATAGAAACAAAATGGCAAAAATGGCTTTCACCCCATTGTGGTTGTAAGTTTGTAAACATTGCACCATTGAACTTTAAAAAAATTAGAATTTTCCAACTGAACTTTCTAAAATAGATTAAATACCTCATTTCGTCTAATTTCGTTGACAGATGTCAAAAATTTTCTGACGTGGCTTTTTTTAAGAAAAAGAAAAAGAAATGGCATATAAATCCTAAATGGTCTATTTGGCTTATTAGTTGCATCCACAGTGGATTGGGAGGGAGAATCCAAGCTGGGTCTTTATATCATGGCGTAAAATTAAGGCATTTAGTGGGTTTTTGATTTCCAGGTTTGTGCGAATCAAGCGTTGATCTTTCATGGCTCCATCACATTCAAGATCTGTGTCAATTACTCTAACACAACGGATGTGTTTTTGTGGTGTTCGTTGCGTATTTTCTATATGAATATATACGTGCAAGTATACACGGTCAACAAGTAATAAAGTGTTAAAGTCGAGTGTCGAACCCACATGGGATTAAAAATAATTACTACGAAACACTAATTAATATCAAATTAATTCTATTTAAACAATCGCAATTTAATTATAAAATAAACTAATTAAAATTACTAACTAAATTAAACTAATGAAAAAGATTAAATCAAATTAAAATTATTTAAGATCACAATTTTTTCCAATGTTTCATTTAAATTTCTTTACTCTCTTTTCTAATTAATTAATTATATAAAATTGTTAACTGAAATTTCTTAACTATTTATTAACCTTTATCAAAAATTAATAAAAAGACCTATTTCAGTTAGTTCTTTTATGTTCATGCAACCACTTAAAATAGACTCATTAAGAATAAACTCTCAATATTTTACGTGCGGCATATAGATATATCCATCCTATACACTATCATGCAATCCTTCTTAAAAAGAATAAATAAATTCACATGTTATCATATCCGAATTTAAACCTATAATCCACTTTGATTTCATATAGATTATCCCAATAATTAGTCAAAATTAATTAATACATTAACGCACAAAATAATTAATTAGGCCTAAACACTACAATCCATTCGTCAACTTCATATAGATTATCACATTAATTAATGCAAATAATTAAATACTTGAACACACAAAATATGATAAACAATTCAATTATAATCAATTTAATTATAAAAAATAAATTAATTTAAACTACACATTGGGTTCAATTACAATCTCAAATAAAAATTAGTTCATAATTAAATAATAAATTATCCACAAATAATTCAACATCTTAAAATTATATTAATAAAAGGAAAAGAAAAGAAATCAAATATGTGTTGATATCCTTCTGTCACTCATATCACAGTTTCTAATTCCCAAGCTCCGCCTTCAATTCTTGAATCATTCGCGTTGAATATTTACTTCTAATTCTACTCCTAAACTACTCTAATATAATATTTTGCTCTAAAAACTATGTTAATATATTCTAATATGTTGAATATAAGAGTCTCATAGTGTATTTATAGGAGTACATTAATAATCCTAAGTAATTATGGAATTAAAATTCAATTCGGAATCGAATTAATGTTAAAATCGCGAATAATCTATTCCTGGGAATTAATGCATAGCCAAACGCAGCCTTCACACCTTAACAGGTCAACGCTCACTGAAATGCACGCATTGCGTGCCATCTGCTAATCCCAGTCACCATTAAACAACGTCGCCTCAGCTGTGCAATCCTTCGTCGCGAATAAGGCCCTACCATATTTCTGTAGTCATACCACATGGTGTCGTTTCTTTCTTATTGTTGCCTTAAACTTGCGTGCCATGCGCCCGGCCATTTATTTACAGAATTGCCACCTTGCTTGGCCAAATTACTATTATGCCATTCCTTTAGCTGCAGAATTATAAGATTGCCACCAGACTTTAATTAATTCCTTTTTTTCTATAAAATTAAATATAAATTAATTAAAAATAAAATAAATAATATATAAATACTAAAAATAATAATAATGCATTAAATTAAATAAATTACCTAAAATTAATTAAAATACTTAAAAACTAATAAACAATTAAGCCTAAAAATATATAATAAATAGGTATAGAATCCCATTATCAGTGTTGCAGCTCGAATTTGTGTTTTCAAGAAGAATGGATCAAAAGGAAGAAGATTCTATGGCTATAGCAACTATGGGGTAAGTGTCAGTCCTCTCTCTCCTCTGTTTTTGACAAGATTTTATTGTCGTGTACTCAGTCGTCTCCTCTGTTTTGAATTTTTTCCTTACTCCATTTTTTGTAGGAATCTGGAAGGTATTGTGGCTATTTTGAATGGTTGAAATTGCCTCCTAATGAAGATGAAGCAACGAGTGTGATGAATAATAAAAATATTGAAGATATGAGTTTCCTAATAGAGAAAAATATAAAGCTAAAGGACAAGTTGAAAAAAATGAGAAGGGAAACATTTAAATGGGAGATGGAGGTTGATAGGCTTAAAGAAGCACAATCAAAACTAATGTTGTGTAGTGTATTGTCATGGTTGATCACTTTAATAGTAATTTTATCATGTATTTGCTTTTCTATGATGTAATTGTAGTTAAATGATGATTGTAATGTGTAAGGACCAAGAGTTTCAAGTTACATTATAAATAAAATTGAGAATTTAATTTCTAATTAATTACATTACGCTGTGAATTAATTTAAACCCTAACGAGGTGATTTGATTTTGTATGATAATATTTGACTATTAAATTAATTTAATTAAAGGAAGTCCGATGAAGGGTTATTAATTATCAGATTAACCTAAGGTTGTATTTTTAATATCGAGTGATTGCTATGTTATTGAACCCTAATTAAATATTCAATTAATATTAAATATGGCAAGTCTAAATGAATTATGTAAATTAAATTAAATTTGATTATTAAAGTGTTTCTATAATTATTTAAACAGGCCCAAACAATTAATTAAGTGAGGGACTTGTGAAATTTGTTTTGTGGGTTGTTATTTAATTAAATTAGCCCAATTTATTAGGAAGTAAGTGAATTATTTTTGTAGCCCAATATTGATGAGTTATTACGCATTCTAGTGGCCCAAATAATTAAATTCTAAGCCCAAACGTTGATCCAATAAGCCTACCTTCTAGAAGATCCATTATTTACCAAATTGACTATAAAAATAAATCAAAAATGGGTCAAATTAAGGGATGTCCATGAACTCCAAATTTTATGAATTTTGTTTACTTGCATAAGTGTATGGAACACTCAACTTTTTGGCTAACAAATTTTGTAAAAAGGTTGAAGTCCAATCTATACATATATATGTTATATGTATAAATTTATACTTCTATAAATAGAGGCTAGTACATTTAAGTTAGAGTTTACAAAATTATTGCTAGAGTTCCTTATATTGTGAGTTAGTGAGTTGGAGTGAGTTAACTCGGTTAGTTAAAGAAAAAAATAGTGAGTTAGTGAGTCACTACCGAGTCAAGCTAGATTACTTCAAGGGGTGTTCTTGAATGTCATATAACTCTATCATCTATTTTGGAAAGGAGAGAAAAATAGCTCATAAGTCAAAAAGGTATAAAAATCCCTTAAAAACCCTAATCTTGGTTTTCTTTTAATTTTTATGGTAAATATGTTATCTTTGAGCTCTTTGTGCTTAGAATCATGATAGACATGTCTATATAGGATGCCATGTGGTTTAAATATGTAGAGGTATGGGTTTATGTAGAAAAATCTAGCTTAATGCTTGAAAATATTTTTACCGATGCACAAAACATAGGTTGTTCGAATAAATGGTACATTTTGAAATTTATAAATTATTTTGTGGTTTTATATTTTCTAGGAATATATGGATAAGTTGTGAATAAAATATCTTTGGAATCATGTGAAAATGATTTAAAATGAGCAAGATATGAATTTTTGAACCAAATGATCTCACTGTCAAAGGGCTGTGCAAAATAGTCCACTTCATGTCTATTTTCAGTAATCAAATCATGTCCAAATTTATATTTTGATGATGGAATCTTGTAGTTCGAAAAGATATGAATCCAACAAGACCAATTTGAAGTCCATCGGACTTGTAAATTTCATTTTCTTTAAGTTTTAGTGAAGGGGGCAAATTAAGAAATGTTAGAAGGATTCTGCTAATTTTCTGAAAAAAAATCAGTCGGTCCATTTTTGATTCAAGTTGTGGTCGGGTTCGGGTCTTTCTAGGCCGGTTCTTGTGATAGTTTCAAAAGAGAAAATGTTTGTAATTTAATAAATAATATTATAAAATTTAGTTTGGATAATTATGATTTCATTAGGTATTTATTAAAATTAATGATTGATTAATACCTTAATAAATAATAAAAATAGTAGATAATTAATTATTATTTTACTACTAAATAATAATTAAACTAATTATTTATTATTTAATTAATATTAAATAATAGGTAAGCATAATTAATTGATTAAATTATCATTTAAGTAACATTACATAATAATTAAGGTTTAATTAAGTTGTTAACTAATTATTTAAGATTAAATAATAAGTAAGTATACTTAATTAATTAATTAATTAATTATTTAATTAACATTAAATAATAATTAAAGATAATGAAAGTTAATAAACTAATTATTTATTATTTAATTAAGATTAACTAATAAGTAAGGATAATTAATTAATTAATTATTATTTAATTATTATTAAATAATAATTTAAGAAAATTAAAGTTAATAAACTAATTATTTATTATTTAATTAAGATTAAATAATAAGAAGGATAATTAATTAATTGATTACTATTTAATTAACATTAAATAATAATTAAGGATAATTAAAGTTAATAAACTAATTATTTATTATTTAATTAAGATTAAGTAATAAGTAAGGATAATTAGTTAATTAATTATTATTTAATTAACATTAAATAATAATTAAAGGAAATTAAAGTTAATAAACTAAATATTTATTATTTAATTAAGATTAAATAATAAGTAAGGATAATTAATTATAATTTAATTAACATTAAATAATAATTAAAGAAAAGTAATGCTAATAAACTAAATTATTTATTATTTAATTAAGATTTAATAATAAATAAGAATAATTAATAAATTAATTATTATTTAATTAATATTAAATAATAATTAAAGGAAAATAAGATTAATACTTTAATTATTTGCTATTTAATTAACTTTAAATAATAAATAAACATAATTAGTCATTATCTATTAGTAAATAACGACTAAAGGTAATTAATTAATTACTTTTTAACTAATATTAAATTATAATTAAATGAAGATAGAGTTAATAAAATAAAAAAGAATTTAATTAAACAATTATAATAAATTGTTTAAGAGTTTAATAAGTGTTTAATACTTAAGAAAAATAATATTGATTAATTAAATAATTAACATAAGATCAATTAAGTGTCTTATACGATTAATGATAGTATATAAAATTAATGTGTTATGTGATTGATTATTTCCTAGATAAATAGCATAAGTAAGTGTTTAAAGTGCACGATTATATGCAGTACTAATTGATAGGCCAATGTTATTAATGTTAGGTCATCAAGAAGAGTTTAAATTAAGCGAATTAGTTGTAAGTCGACGGACAAGCAAGTTCTTTAACTTTACTCAAATTTATATTGAGCAAGTTCCCTAACTTAAACTCGAGTTATATTTTTAGATTATGTTCTAAGTGGTTTACTTTTTATAAAGTCACTCTACATCCATATGATCATTGTCATTCGCACATAGTGCATGTTGGATTTAAGTTCTATTATCGAACTATAAATCATTTAAAGTTCTTTTATGCATGAACTGTTTAAAAAATAGTCTATGTTAATTGTTTCGGCTAGACCTTCCATTATACCTTGTTGCAAAAGCTATCCAACCCTATTGTTGGGGCAGATTTTTGTACTGAGATGAACAAACCATAATGAGAATTTTCTAAGTATCTAATATAAGATACAAAACAGAATTAAATGTTATGCATATACATATGGTACGTGAGGATGATCCCCTCAAGTACAGTTCTAAAAATGTAATCTAAGAGGGTAATTCATGTGACTGATTCCTCAAAGCATACGTTCATGATCTTTCGATCAATCAACATTTAAATAATCAATTTTCGTTTATTAAATTGTGCGTTGATTATATCAAATTCATACTATTGAATCTTTCAGTCATTATTCTTACTCATGACATATTTTATATTAAATTCAAACTTACTGGGAAAATTAGTTGCTCACCCTTGCTATGTTATGATATTATTGCAGCTAAACCTAAAGGTTCGAATAAAGATAAGGGCAAAGGAAAGATGAAATTCTAGCTAAACTAGATAACTGATTGCTTGTTTTTTACTATTGTTTTGACATTACTAAATGTAACGTAAACACTGATATCTTTTTATAGGTTGCGATGTATATATTTTTGTAAAGGTTGTAGACCTTGGGATTAGAAAGTCATTGTAATAGACAACATATGTTTATTAAAATTCCGTATTAGTATTAAATGTTATTTAACAATGATTGTTGTATTAATACGTGAGCACCAAATTCGAGGTAGTAGTATCTGAATTTGGGGGTGTCACATGTTTGTATCAGAGCTGTAGGTTATTAACTTTAGGAATGCGAAACCTAGGTTATAAGTTAGAATTAAACTCGTATAGAGTACGCAAGGTGGATGGGTCTAGGAAATCCATTGAGTATAGTTTTGTTGGAGGTGAATTGTGAAAATTCATTATGCCGATGTTGTACATAATGAAATATTGTTTCATTTCATTAATGAATATATTTTATTGTGATGCTAACATGCTATTGTTTTGTTTATTGTTGTGTTTGTAGGATGACAGATATAGGTGAGCCTAGTAGACTGATGGAGTATGCTCCAGTGGACAAACATATTGTCTGGATCAGGCCACTTACAGCAGGGCCTGTGATTGAGTCACTTGCTGTTGAGCCTGAGTTGGAGGTTTCTGTTAAGGAGGAGTAGATAACAGAGGCTGAGTCACCAGTGCGAGGAGGGGTTATGAGATTTGATGGTGATGATGAGTCTAAGGGACAACAGATAGACTCCGAGGAGGAGTCAGCTGAGGAGCCACTTTCTGAGGATGATCTGATCGGCTAGCCAGTCGAGTATGCTGACAGCATGGGCACCACTACCAGCGATATTATCAAGGAACTAACCAATGCTAACATAGAGCTGGAGTCTAAAGTCCAGCAGCTGGAGGGAGAGAATCAGACCCATCAGGAGATGGAGGATTGATAAAAGGATGCAGCGTATCAAATGTCCAATGAGGTGACCAAGCTAAAGGAGCGGGTGGTTGAGCTAGAGGCTGAGGTGCATGGGCACCGTCAGACTACTACCTCACTGGGAGTTATGGTACAACACCTCCTCGAGAGGAATGTAAATTTGGTTGGAGAGCTGGAACAATCTGAGATTCAGGCTAAAGGATTTCGAGCAGAGAGGGATGAGTTACAGATGCATTTAGCAGGGATGTCAGCTGACTTTGACTTAGAGATAGCAGATAAGATCCGCATATCTGATGAGTGGATGAGGGCATCTAGGAGGGCTGATGAGCTTGCAGCTGAGGTTAGGAGTAGTGCTATCAGAATCGAGATTGCTAGCTTCGAGTTAGATACCACTTTTGCTAGACTGAGGAGCAGGATCCGAAATTATCCTCAGGAGGATTATTTGAGTAGGCAGATAGTGAGACGCAGTGTGGTTGACAGGACCGCTCAGCAGGAGCACGAGGTCACTACCCGCCAGATTGATCGTTGATGTTTTATTTTTTTCTCTGTATATAGATGCAGTTTAGAACCCACTTTTTGTTCATAGGGTATATATATGTTGTAAACCTTAGACTATGAGAGGTGCTAGGTGTTTATGATACATCCCCACTTTTTGTGTTTTAGGAGAATGTAGTTCTTGTAAATCCCATCCATTGTTGTTCTTTGGGATAGGTTTCGTGTTATCCCGTCTTCTGTTGACTTGAGGGATAGTTAGCGTTTATAGAAATATGCCTGTGATGTAAGTGTTTGACACTACCAGTTGGTATATGAATATAAATGTGACATTATTATGATTACCTGGTCGGATTGAGCTTGACTTTTGTGTTAACTATTAAATGTCTAAACATTCATAAAATGTTGCATAAAATATAATATACGAAATAATAAATATATGGTTTTGTTTAATAACAGATAATGCCGCCAAGACGTGTACCTCGAATTCGACGTGTAGAAGAAGTCAAAAACAATGCTGAGATGCAGGAAGACCTAATGAGGGCTTTCGCAACCATGATGATGGAGATGATGCAGAATAGACCACCACTAGTAGTACCGCTAGTTGTAAACCAGTTAGGGACACACTTAGCAAATTTTAAGGATTTCAAACTAGTAGGACCATCAGAATTTAGTGAGTCTACAGATCCTATAGAGGCTTAGATGTGGATTGAGGAAATAGAAAAAGTGTTCGAGGTCGCATGAGTGGCCGATGAACAGCAGACGTCATTCGCCACCTTTATGCTGAAGGGAGAGGCAAATTACTAGTGGAAAGAGAATAAGGGTATGAAGGGAGAGGCAAAATACTGGTAGAAAGCGAATAAGGGTAGAGCTGGAGAAGGTACTGTAACATGGGCACATTTTAAGGAATTATTCTTCGAGAACTATTTCTCGAATATCATAAAAAATAGAATGGAGATGACGTTCTTGGACTTGAAGCAGGGAAACATGTCAGTGGCAGAGTATGTCGTAAAGTTCAACGAATTAGCTCGATTTGTTCCATATGCACTGTGACACCCCAGGATTTTATTAAAACTCCAAATGAGGATTATGATGAATTAAGTAAAGTTTAGCATTTAAAAACCTAGTGTTGAATGATAAAGGTATTAAGGAATGATTTATTATGTGATCAATGTGATATACATGAACTATGTGGTTGAAATCGTAAAAAGGAACCTATGGTGGTTAAATAGTGATATAATGTATTAGAGATGAATGACTAGTTGTAATGCCCGCAATAGGGTAATTTGAAGAAATTATTGTAAGACACGATACTAGGTGTTAGCAGGTAATAGATCGAATATAAAAATATGTGTATATGTATGTATATGTAATCGAATATAGAAAGAAGAGTAAAAGAAATAGGAATGTATAAGTGAATTGAGTATGAGTTATGAATGTTGATAACAAGCTTAATGAATAGGCCTAGAGAGGCGAGGGTATGAGGATGACAAGTTAAGGTAAGTATGTATGTGCAGTAAAGAAGGAACCGTATGATCAAATCGGTTATTAAGGATTTATAGAAGATTAAGCGTATGTGGTGTGATGTCGCGAGCACCCAAAAATAAAATCTTACTTTGGAAAAATAAATATGTAGTAGTGTAAGCAAGAGTCGAACCCACAGAGAATGATTAATTTAATTTTATATTTTTGCAAATAAAAATAGGGGGGTTTTTGAATTAAAGAAATAATTTAAATAAAATTAATTAAAATAAATATGCAAGAAATAAATAAGAAGAAAAAGCCTTGGTTTAAGTCAATATCCACCATCAAGAATTTACAACTGATCACTGATGCAAGAATAAATTAATTCATATTTTAAATATTCAACGTGGAATAATTACTCCCATTCGAATAATTTTCCTATCTCTCCTTAATTTTAGTTAAGTAGAAACAAGCGATCTAAATAACCCTTACTACTAAATAATCTCAGACAAGCGCTAAAGATTTAACCTAGTAGCAGCATAAAGAAATAGAGAGATCGTTGAACTAAACAACACAATCCAAGCGTCTGCATTTAATTTAGATGAATATTTTTCCTAAGATAAAATAATATTTTGATAAGCAAAATAATTATTAACCTTAGTTGCTTCGCAAATTAAAGTGACCAAACAATTACGGATTTGATATTTAATTTAGCAGTAGATTTCAACGAATAATAAACTAGTATGCATCCTAGCAATTAAACGAATTAATCATAAGATTAAACACAGAAAAATATTCAATACTCAAAATATAAATTGAACAATTAAAATAAATTAGATCTCACAGTGTATAAATCTTGATGGCTTCAATCACTTAAACCAAGAAAAATAAATTAACTACTCATAAATATAAAGAACACTAAAGAATAGAAGAGAGAATTTTATTCTAAGAGAAGTTGTGTTTTACATTGTGTCTCAAGCCCTCTATTTATAGGCTCCAAAATCCTCCTAACCCTAGTAGGATTTACAATTAAAAATAAAAGAAAAAGAAAATAATTATTTTCCTAACCCTAATTGGAAGTCTAAATAAAATATTAAAAATAAAATAAAGAATTATTGCTTCCTTTTCCAAATTAAAATTGGATTTTTATTCTACTGATTTGTTGCATTGCAGTGTAGGAAATCCAAAATAAAGAAGGAAAAGTAATAAAGTTGTCAGCCGCCACTTTCTCTCTCTTCTCTGACGCCAGCCGCCACGCGCTTTTCTTTTTTTTTCTGTTGGCGCGTGTATTACACGCGCCTGAGCCAAAGAACGCAGCCGCGCATTGCGCGGACCCTGTTCTTGCCGCCTAGATCAAAACGGCGTCGTTTCGTTTCTCGCCTGCTTATCCATTTCCGCGCATTGCGCGGACCAGCCAACTTTTCCGGAATTTACAGAATTGCCCCCTGACTTTACAGATTTTACGAAATTGCCCCCAAAGCTTATTTTTCCTACAAAATAAAAATATAAAATAGTTAAAAATAAATAAAAATAATATAAAAATACTAAAAATAATAAAAACACATAAATAAAAATAAATATAAAAATACTATAAAATTACCTAAATTAACATAAATTAACTAAAACCCTATAAAACCTATTAAAATCAAAATAAGCTAAATAATTAAACATTTAAGCACACAATAAATATAAAAACTAAGTATTAGAGAATAAAAATATCGTATAAATTAACCCTATCAAATACCCCCACACTTAGCTTTTTGCTCGTCCTCGGGCAAAACAAAAACAAAAACTATAAAAATAAAACTAATAACCAATCAACTTACTCGAGCAACAGATCAATATAAATTTCAACATCAGCCTCAATGATTTTTTTAAATGATAACTCAAAGAAAATTTTCAAAACCATGCAAAATCTAGAACTTTAACATATTTATCAATTCTACTTTACTCAAGATCTTTTGTGTGTGTGTGAATCCAAGTGTATCAAACTAATTAAAATTCAGATAAGCTTCGGTTATTAATTACCTTATAAAAGACATACAACAAAACTCAATATACTTCTTTTTCACATCACTTTCAGTTAATACAGACAAATAATAAATCAGAAGATCAAAAGGTTTTTAATTAATGAAGCACACTAGGATTATCAATATCAATTTTTTCACATATTTTTTTTCATTTTTTTTTTTTAATGGGTGCATTTTATGCTCCATCCCATTTTTTCTTTTCTTTTTTTTTCTTTTCACGGTGAGTGCATTTTATGCTCCATCTCACCAACGAGTGCGTTTTACGCTCCATCTCGCGTTTTCATGTGTTTATGAGTGAGTGCGTTTTACGCTCCATCTCAACCCACCACAAGATTTTTTTTCCTTCAATAATAATCCTAAAAAAAATTACCTAAATCATCTCCTCCAAATTATATTTTACCATATATTTCACTTCAAATAATGATCAAATAAGATATAGAGTTCAAAAATATCTTTCATAAGCATTTAACCATATAAACTTTCTCTAAATTAAAGCTGGCTCAAACAAATGGATATAAGTGCATAAAAATTTAAAAGATCTTAAACAAAGTAATAATCAATAAAAAGTCAAAAATTCAAACTAAGCAAAAATTTATCATTTTTTCAAGAGTTATTAAAATAAAAATCAAAATTTTATCATTGGCTAAAAATTAAAATTCAATTAACTCATTGCTCAAGTGACACATCCTAAAAATAAAATAAAAAAAATAAAAAAAACTACCCCATTTTCGTAGGAAACACGGTTACACTTAGCATGTGCAACAAGCCTTTAAACCCCAAGGTTACCCCAAGTGGACGAGTTTTGTCTCGTGAGGGTTTGCAGTGAATATACCCACAAAATTCAAATTTTCAAATTTTTTTTTTTTTAAATTTCCTAAAATAAAAAATAAAAAAAAATATGACCTAAAAATAACAAAAATCCTAAATCCCTTCCCCCACACTTAAAATTTACATTGTCCCCAATGTAAAATAAAATGCAAAGAAAAAGGCACAAATAACTATAAAAAGAAAAAGGAAAAGAAATGCAAATCTGTTTTCTTTGGGTTGCCTCCCAAGCAGCGCCTTTGTTTATTGTCATTGGCTCGACAGCATGCTTAAACACTACGTCACTCCAATTTCATGAATTTTGCGTACTCCATCCATCACGTTATTTTTCATTGGTAGATTCAGTCTCCCTTGCACGTGACATGAACGTTTTACTCCCTCTTCAACGAATAGACATTTAAGATGATTGGAGAGAGTCTTTATATTCGGAATGAGATCCTGCAAAACAAAAGATGAAAATTTGTCGTGAGGAACAGGTAATGGAATGGAAATTATTGCATTATTATCAATAATCATTGGCAACGAATTTAATGGAGCTTCATCCTCCTTCAAATTTTGTGTCAGCTCAATTGTTTCTTCTTCCTCTAACTCCAAATTGTTGGTAATTGCAATGTCTAACTTTTTCTTGTTTGTTTCCTCAACAACTTCCACCACTTTAGGCATGTCATCATAAAAAATAACATCATTGTCTATATAAACACTGTCCGCTTCATTGATGTTGTTTGCTTCTTCTTGCTTCGGTGATGGAGGGACCGTCTTTTCTGGATCTTCTATATCATTAGCATTTTTTAACACTTGTGCACTTGTATTCGCTGTTGGATTATTCACTGTTTGAGAAGGTAATTCTTCAGAATCTAGTTCCTCCAAGTGACTGAGTGCAATTGCCATTTGACCCATTTGTTTTTCCAAATTCTGTATATTTTCCTTTGTTTCCTGTTGAAATTGCAAAGTGTTAGTTTCAATTAATTTAATCATATCCTCTAAAGACATATCAGAATTAAATGATTGGCCCTGTTGTTGTTGGGGATATAGCTGCATGTATTGTTGATAGCTTGAAAAATTCTGATTTGCGGGCGGATTCATTTGTGGAATCTCATAGCCAAAATTAGGATGATCCATCCATCTTGAATTATACGCGTTTGAATAGGGATCATATCTCCATTGGGGTTGACCAGGGAAACCACTTGTTGTATTGACTTGTTCATAGGACTCCTCTCGAAGAATGGGGCACATATTAGTCGGATGTCCTACCACCGCACAAATCCTACAAGCTTCCATTGGTTGTGTACGATCTGCAACCATTTGATAAACAAGAGAAGTTAATGTATCAATTTGTCGCTCAAGAGAAGAAATAGTTACCTCATTGGCATAATCATGCCTCACTTCCATCCTTAACCTGCACAACTCAATTAAATTATGAAAAACTAAAATAATAAAATCTAACAAAAATTAATAAATTAAAATACAGTTTACAAAAACATAAAATTAAATTTAAATCATTCCCCGGCAACGGCGCCAAAATTTGGTGTGATGTCGCGAGCACCCAAAAATAAAATCTTACTTTGGAAAAATAAATATGTAGTAGTGTAAGCAAGAGTCGAACCCACAGAGAATGATTAATTTAATTTTATATTTTTGCAAATAAAAATAGGGGGGTTTTTGAATTAAAGAAATAATTTAAATAAAATTAATTAAAATAAATATGCAAGAAATAAATAAGAAGAAAAAGCCTTGGTTTAAGTCAATATCCACCATCAAGAATTTACAACTGATCACTGATGCAAGAATAAATTAATTCATATTTTAAATATTCAACGTGGAATAATTACTCCCATTCGAATAATTTTCCTATCTCTCCTTAATTTTAGTTAAGTAGAAACAAGCGATCTAAATAACCCTTACTACTAAATAATCTCAGACAAGCGCTAAAGATTTAACCTAGTAGCAGCATAAAGAAATAGAGAGATCGTTGAACTAAACAACACAATCCAAGCGTCTGCATTTAATTTAGATGAATATTTTTCCTAAGATAAAATAATATTTTGATAAGCAAAATAATTATTAACCTTAGTTGCTTCGCAAATTAAAGTGACCAAACAATTACGGATTTGATATTTAATTTAGCAGTAGATTTCAACGAATAATAAACTAGTATGCATCCTAGCAATTAAACGAATTAATCATAAGATTAAACACAGAAAAATATTCAATACTCAAAATATAAATTGAACAATTAAAATAAATTAGATCTCACAGTGTATAAATCTTGATGGCTTCAATCACTTAAACCAAGAAAAATAAATTAACTACTCATAAATATAAAGAACACTAAAGAATAGAAGAGAGAATTTTATTCTAAGAGAAGTTGTGTTTTACATTGTGTCTCAAGCCCTCTATTTATAGGCTCCAAAATCCTCCTAACCCTAGTAGGATTTACAATTAAAAATAAAAGAAAAAGAAAATAATTATTTTCCTAACCCTAATTGGAAGTCTAAATAAAATATTAAAAATAAAATAAAGAATTATTGCTTCCTTTTCCAAATTAAAATTGGATTTTTATTCTACTGATTTGTTGCATTGCAGTGTAGGAAATCCAAAATAAAGAAGGAAAAGTAATAAAGTTGTCAGCCGCCACTTTCTCTCTCTTCTCTGACGCCAGCCGCCACGCGCTTTTCTTTTTTTTTCTGTTGGCGCGTGTATTACACGCGCCTGAGCAAAAGAACGCAGCCGCGCATTGCGCGGACCCTGTTCTTGCCGCCTAGATCAAAACGGCGTCGTTTCGTTTCTCGCCTGCTTATCCATTTCCGCGCATTGCGCGGACCAGCCAACTTTTCCGGAATTTACAGAATTGCCCCCTGACTTTACAGATTTTACGAAATTGCCCCCAAAGCTTATTTTTCCTACAAAATAAAAATATAAAATAGTTAAAAATAAATAAAAATAATATAAAAATACTAAAAATAATAAAAACACATAAATAAAAATAAATATAAAAATACTATAAAATTACCTAAATTAACATAAATTAACTAAAACCCTATAAAACCTATTAAAATCAAAATAAGCTAAATAATTAAACATTTAAGCACACAATAAATATAAAAACTAAGTATTAGAGAATAAAAATATCGTATAAATTAACCCTATCAGTATGATACGTGAATATGTGGAATTTATGAAGAGATTGTTTATTATTGAGAGAAATGAGATGAGTAAGTATACGATTCATAGATGCAGAATGTAATACCCGAGAGTGTGAAGAAAGAATGTAGTATGCAAGCATGTTGCGAATTAACAGTATGTGTGTGATGAAAATAAGTAAAAGGACGTAAAAGTAGTAAATTGTCAATATGAGCATAAAGGAATAAAAGATGATGGATTTTGGTAATTCGGTTGAGGTTCGCATCTCGAGGAAGCAATTTATGGAAAAAGTGAGAGTTTTGACTATTGGAAATGTCAGAAATTGGAAATTTATGAAATATGGAACCAAAAAGGTTTGAAGGAAACAAGAAATATATTTTATGGTTAAAAGGAGGTTGTGTAGTCAAATTACGATTAATTAGCAAACGAAGCTATAAAATGAGACTACGTGGACGTAACATTACGGAAAATGGATGACCTAGTCGGTCGATTGAAAGAATAATTGATTGAAATGAGTATGGAATGAAGTAATGAAAGAGAGTTAGAAAATGTGCTCAAAAGGGAAAATGGTATGAAAATGCAAAATCTAGCAAAAATGACACAAGACCAAAATGCCCTCGACAAATTGGATAATGACCATTGTGTCCTAAATGGTAAAAAGACTAAAATACCCTTGACAAATTAGAAAATGTCTTATGTGTCCCAAGTGGTGGAATGACAAGAATGCCCTTGACTTAAAGTGTGAAATGACCAAAATGCCCTTGGGTTGGTTTAATCATGGTTAAGCTAAATTAACTCAAATTTAGTTAATTCTTTTATATTAATCACGCAATGCAAGCTCTTCCATCATTTTTGGCTGGAAAATAAGAGTAAGAATAACCTTAAGAGAGAGAAAACTAAGGAAGCCATGCAAGTTATGTAAAAGCTTGAAATCCAAGAAGCTATGGTGCTCGGTTGATCATGGAGCAAGAAGAAAAGAGGAAGAGCTCGTCATGAGGAAGCTTTATATATAAATAAGTTGTCCATACAAGAAGGTATAATTATGTTCTTGATTTAAAACTTGAAGATTTTGTGTTTAAGTGAGAATTTAAGGATGGTCATGCATGTATTTTTGAATTACATGGTTAGAAGTATAGAGTATATGTAAGTTATGTGAGATTATATGTTAAGGAAATGATTCATGTGAAACCCTAAGGGTTGGAGTTGAGGTTATAGATTTTATGAACAAGCATATGTATGATCATGTATAGAAATCATGGTGGATAGATGATTATGTGTAATAAGTTATTAGTTTGATGAAAACTTAGTTTGAAGAGTTGAACATGTTGGATTCATGTAATTTATTTTGTTAGATAGTATATAAAATGCTTTCATGGTTGAGAAACATATTTTGTTAAGAAAAGATTGAATATTAGGTTATATTTCTTATGTAAATCGAATCGTAATCTGTAAAGTGCATTAGAACGTGCGTACGAAAGTTATATGGACTTATAAAGTTGTTGAATGTGTTTGTAATAGCCTATGTGGTGTGTTGAGTTAAGATGTCAAGTGGAGTTAGGTTTTGGAAAATGAAAGTCTTGAAAAAGTTATTGAAAAATCCAACCAAAGAGTGATTTTTGACAATTTCGAGAAATTAAAGATGAAATGAAGACAAATGAGCCATTTTAATGTTAATACACGTGTTTAGGTTGATTTGGTAATCAACGGATTGAAATTTGATTGGATGAGCGATTCGAACAATCGAAATCGATCGTTTCGATTCGAAATGGGATTTTACGGACAAATATCGCCTCATGCGAAGTTTTATCATTTTGAAAGTTTAGATATGTTATTTATAACCTAAGTGAACTATGTCAAGTATTAAAATTGAGTTTTGAAGCAAATGGCCAAAAAGCACAAAGTTGCAAAAGTTGGATTCTAAAGTTCTGAATTTTTTTCAAAGTGTTGGTTTTGAGTTAAACAGCCCTCCTACAGGCTAGTTTTGCACTAATTTCAAGAAGCCATATGAGGCAAGAGAAAATTTTATAAAATACTATGTAGCGAGGTCTAGTACTGTGCCAAATTTGGTGTGAATTGGATTTGTGGTTAAGGAATTAAAAACCACCAAAGCAGTAGCAAAAATCAAACTTTGCTGGTTCAGGGATTGCGCCGGGGCGCAGTCATTTGCACTAGACACTGTGCCGGGGCGCAGTGTCACTATTCATCAGCCGAGGGCTTTTTGCGGCCAGTGAGATGTTGAAGAAGAAACACTGCGCTGGGGCGCAGTGTACTGTTCACTGAGAGCAAAATTTTCCGAAATGAGATAATTTGATACATAATGATAAGAATGGGTTGTGTAAACCCAAAATAGATAAGAATGGACTATATAAAGGATGTCAAGGTATAGTGAAATAAGAAATGACATATCATAGCATGCCTAAAGCTAAGCCAAAGTGAGTTATGTGTTATGAAAAATGTCAATAATGAGTTAAAATGTATTATGAACCTATATAAGGTTTAATACATCGAATGAAAAATGATTAGAGACGAATGGTCATGTAATTATGAGTTAAGTTCGTTAAGTTATATTAAGTTATGATTTTATAATGATAAATATAGATTATATGTTTAGAGACAAGGTGCGATCACGTAACTTGAGGCAAAGATGGATAGATTGGCCAAGCGAGGCAGCAAAGGTTAAGTTAATAAATACATTCCAGGCAAGTTTTTAGACTAAATGTACTGTTGTTCTAAGTGAACTATGTGGTAGTAAAGGAGTTCGAAATGTGCCTATATGCAATTACGTGAATTAATTGTTAAATGAATTACGTGACATTAAGCATAGCATGTTAAGTTAAAGAATGCATGACGCATAGTATAAACTGTAAGCATGAAAGGTGTTATCTGAATTACTTGCTGAGCCTATGTGCTCACTCTTGCTATGAACTAACATTTCAGGTAAAATACAAGAAGGCCGGAGGTTCCGGTGCAGCTAAGGTAAATGAACGTGAATGCCTAGATAAGCATAGAGGATATTTGATACATGTAAAGTTGTATAGAAGCAATTATGTACCAGTTTGGTTTTAATTGTTAAATCTAGAAGATAGAAATGAATGTATATGATTTGTATGATTAGAGAATGAAAAATGTATATATGTGTTATCCAGGAAAAATGATACATGTGATAAACTTGTATGTATGGTACAGAGATATGTAAAAAGATATTTTTGAGCAGGAACATGTATATATAAATAGGGCCATATATGGATAGTTCATGGCGAAATTTTAATTACAGGTTATGTTTAATCATTATATATTTGATTATGAAATTGAAATAGACTCGGTCGCAATTAATAAGTGTCGACCTAAATGCTAATGAATAGTAAAGTGAACGTTGCGATCCTGAGACGAATAATGAATGAAAGATAAAGTTTTGATAAAAAAAAGTTATATAAAAAAAATGTGGATCGCATTAAGGTCAACTAAAGTTATAAAGGTTAAAAATTAAGTTTTAACGCATGAGATTCCGGTTAATATGGGTTTAAAGTTAATGATTATGTTATCTAGAGATAATCGGATATAATTAAGGAAGGTGGGATCCCGGGGCGTTACATGCACTAGGTGGACACTGAGGCAAGGAAAGCACGAAGATTTGAGCAGGGTTTGAAGCCTTGGGTGTATAGTAAGGTTGCTGTTATGAGAATCGACACATTTTCAACATTATTGGAGAGGGCGATTATTCCTGAAGGAGGGAATAAAGCGTTAGGGAAATATAACCAAGACAAAAAGAAGAAAGGTCATGATGGGCCTAGGGAAGGAACTGGAGGTAGCAATCATAACAAAAGGAAGTGGAATGATAACCAGATGTCAGGAGGAAGTAAGACTGGAGGAGAAGCTAAGAAAGGCAACAAATGTGAGAAGTGTGGGAGGAACTATTATGGGGAATGCATGAAGGGCAAGGGGGTCTGTTATAACTGTAGACAGCAAGGGCATATTGCTCCCCAATGCCCTAAAGGGAAGAGAAACAAATGTTTTTTTACGGAGCGTCGGACCACCAAATTAAGGACTGCCCAAAGAAAAAGAATGATGTAGCTGGTGGAAATAGAAGCAACAATAGCAAGCTAACCATTGGAGGACCAACCAGTCAACCAAACAGACCAACCACACGCACCTTTAACATGAAGGTTCAAGATGCTGTGGAATCTAAGGATATAGTGTCAGGTATTCTTCCGATCAATAATATTAATGCTTATATATTATTTGATTTGGGTGCTACCTGTTCATTTATATCCGAAGAATTTGCTAAAAGATTAAAACTACCCCGAGAAAAACTAGAAAATCCTTTGAATATATAAGTAACCAACAAGGAAGTTATTACCGTAGAATATATTCATAGGAATTCTTGCGTTGAATTAAAAGGATTTAAACTTGGAGTGAACTTAATTTCAATACGCTTGGGAGAGTTCGATGTCATTCTCAGAATGGACTCGTTATCAAACCATGGGGCGGTGATTAACTGTCAGAAGAAGAGTATAAGTCTAAAAACTCTAAGTAAATTGAAAGTGATATTTCAAGGGAGTAAATTGCCGAGATAATATCGTTGTCTGACGATGATGCAAGCAAAGAGATTGCTAAGTAAGGGGTGCGTGAGTTATCTAACTCATGTAGTTGATACTTGAAGAGCAGAGGGTGAATTGGGTCAGATACCTGTGGTACGAAAATTCTCAGATATCTTCCCAGATGAGATATTAGGTTTACCACCGGATAGAAAAGTAGAATTCATAATTGAATTGGCACCAAAAATTGCACCAATATCAAAAGCACCATACATAATGGCGCCGATGGAGTTGAAGGAATTGATGATACAATTGTAGGAGCTGTTAGATAAAGGATATATTCGGCCAAGTGTGTCTCTGTGGGGAGCACTAGTATTATTTGTAAAGAAGAAGGATAGATCCCTAAGACTTTGTATCGACTATCGTGAGTTGAACAAAGTTACGATTAAAAATAAGTACCCGTTACCCAGGATTGATGATCTGTTCGATCAGCTTAATGGAGCAAAGTACTTTTGAAAGATAGACTTGAGAACCGGTTATCACCAGTTGAAGGTAAGGAAAGAAGATATACCGAAGACGGCATTTGTGAGGATCCAGATTTTCAGAAATTCTTTATTAATGTCAAATGAGAAAATTATCAGGATGGTTTAAATTAGTTGAGATATTTTATGTGATTTAAGATATTTGATGAGATTTAATTGGTAAATTAAATATGTACAAGGATGTTGATGATTTGTGTTGAATTAAATAATTGAAAAGTAAATAAATTGTTTAAAAATAATTTATGAGGAATAAGAGAAATTTTGGTTAAATGTACAATAAATTGTACAATAAAATGGTTATGAAAATGCAGAAATTATGAAATTAAATGAAGTTATGTGAAAATGTGAGAAATATGATGTAAATATGTTTATATGGATGCTTGGTTAATTGCTATAATTTAAAAGTTATTAATTATGGAAATTAAGGGATTAATAATTAAATTAATCCGAAAATTTTGAAAAGTTAATGAGGAAGTTAGTAAAAATTGTAATTATTGATTTTAAATTTATTAAGAATTATGGAGGAAGTTTAGAAATTAATTGAGAAGAAAGGTAATTATATAAATTATATAAGAATAAATTATATAATTTATATAAGGAAATTAAAATAAGGTATGAAGAAAATAATAATTATATAAATTATATAAGAATAATTATGTAATTTATATAAGTGATTAAATGAAATAAAGTTGGAGGAGATTAAGAAATTATTTAAAAGGAGAATCTAATTACATAAATTATATAATATTAAATTATATAATTTATATATAAAGAAATTAATATGAATATTAAAGAAATTAAATAATAAATAAGAAAAAGGAATGTTTTAAGTTAGTAAAAATTGTATTTATGTATAATGAAATTATTATGACTATTATGAAGGATAATATTTCGGAAACGTGAACATGTTAATGTAATATGTTGTCCAGTAACGGAGTGAAAAATTATGAAAAATAATTTTTATATGTCCTATGAATTATTTTATGAATTTTGGAGGTAAAAATTACCTCATATAATTACATGCACGGCGATATGCGTGTAGAAAATTTGTCAAGAAAAGTACCCAAAAGAGGTACTAATATTATTGATAAATCAAATTATGATTTTTAGTAAATTAAAATAAATATTTTATATTTGTTATGTAAAATATTTATTACACGCAATAATTACATAATGCTTTAGAAAGAAAATTTGCATGCGTTTCTGTAGAAAAATCCGGAAGTTTCATGATAAGTCGGTGGGAAATTTTTTATCCAAGATGGCTTGAGATATATATATATATATATATAAGGAAGAAAAGAATAGAAAAGTAAACAAGAAAAGAAAATAAAAAACACAAATACTTTCCCTTTATCTCTCCCATCCAAACATCACCGTGGCCACCACCAACTCCACCATAAAATCTCCATGGCCACCAAGGAAGAGGATTTGATGCCATCCAAGTGGGAGTAAGCCTAAAAGGAAGTTGGCAAACTTTAGAATGTATAAATTATTTATTTATGTATTTTTGTTGGTAAAAGAATTGTGTAGAAAAATTATAAATAATTAGAATAATTGTTCTACATAATTTATAGATGTGTATTTATGAATTATAAGATTTTTGGAACAATTTTGTTGGGAAAAAACTGATAAAAATGGTGCTTTTATTTCTAAGTTGGTGAACTGTTTGCGTTAAAGGCTGAGGAAGAAGAAAGGTCGGTCCGCGCGTTGCGCGGACCATATTTTTTTTCAGTCGCGCGCGTTGAAACGGCGCCGTTTCTTGGCGCGAAGGAAGGGCAGCCACGCATTGCGCGGAAGTCAAGAACCGGCAGGGGAAAACGACGTCGTTTGGCGTCGTCAGAAGCAGGGGCCGCGTATTGCGTGGTCGGTCACGTGGTGAAAGTTCGGTTATGCCCCTGGCCTTTCCGGATATTACCGAACGTGTCCCTGACCCTCGGTCAATTACGGAAATGGCCCTGGACTTTCCAGAAAATTTCGGATTTGTCCCTAACATTGCCGAAATGACGGAAATGCCCCTGAGCTTTCCGGAAAATGCCAATTTTGTCCCTTTGACCGCGGAAATGACTAAAATGCCCCCAGAATTAGATTTTAATGAAATAAATGTTTAAAAATCATAGAAAATTATAGAAAAATACTAAAAATATAGAAATGATGTTTGGGCATTAAATTTAATATTTTTGTAAAAATATTAAATATTGGGGATTAATATTTAAATATTTTAAATATTAATCTAATGAGTTTAAAGGTTAGAAAATGATTAAATGAAAATTCGGACAACCAAATATGTTAAATTTTATCCAATGAGCCGGGTTGTCCGTATTAGAGATAATGGATATTAAGTTAAACGAATATTTTAAGGAACGAGGTTAATATAATTAACCATATAAATTAATAATTGGCCTAGAGATGATATTAATTAATTAAATTAATATCATAAGGAGTTAAATAATTATTATTTGATTATTTTATGATCATAGGTTGATCGAGTTAAGGGTGTGAGCTATCAAATTAATTAACTGGACTTCAGGCAAGTTCTTCAGTCCCTTTTATGTTAAATGTTGAACTATTATGATATAAAATTCTTGTTATAAATACATACAAATTATGATACGTGTTTAATATGACCACAATGTGTTCTTTGTGCAATGATATGAGATATATTGCTATATTTGAAGCACAAGCACATGATATATGACACACACTAAGCATATTAAGGTATGTGTTACGTGAAATTTTAATCTGTTGAACTTGCTGAGCCGTTGTGCTCATTACTTGCTTAAAATAAACTTTTGCAGGTAAATAAATGAGTTTCAGAAATATCAGATTGTGTTAAAGATGAATTATCTAGAAGGTTGGATACGTAACTGTTATAATTTCGATGTCATGATTCAATGTGAGTGAATTGGTAAAATTTATGTGAATGTATTGTATCTATTTACAAGTTTGTCCGGATAGGACGAATAGAGTTACAAGGCGAACTATGATTGTTTAAGATGATTGTTATGATAAAGATTTGTTAAATGGTCTAATTGTGAATTACGATTGAACGAACAAATGTGAAGATATAATCATTATTAAATTTTAAATGTTGAGCTATATGACACTAGTAAGAGAAAAGAAAAAGGTTAAGGTTGCGATCCAGGGACTAGGATCCAGAATGTAAGGATTTTAAATATCCAAATGTTTTAATACAATGATTGAATGGAGAAAAAGAAAAAGAAAAATTTATATCGAAAATTTGGTAACCAATGATATTGAAATTAAATAAGGGATCAATTTAGGTGATGAAAGATTTATTAACGAATCGAAATTTGGACGTAAGGAAGATAATGTTTCATAAATATAAAAATTAAAGTAATAAAGTGGGTCGAATTTCGGGGTCGTTACAGTTGGTATCAGAGCCAGAGGTTATAAACCTTAGGTAAATGATACCTTAGGCTATAACCTATGTAAGGAAGAGTAAAGATAGTTGTGTGTTCTGAAAACCCAAGCGTATAATAAACTCGTGACTCATGATTGTATGGTGGAGCCCCTTTAGCGAATGGGCGACTATGGCCTGACTAGGACAAGCTCCTCAACCATATGATTATGGTAAGTTTATGAGTCCAAATACGTGATAAGTTTGATGAACATGGGGGGAAATTAAAATGGAGAGATGTAAGTTAAGAAATACAGATCTCAGATAGTGGCTAAAGGAAAGAAAATATGAAAGATATAAGTTAAGAGATACAGTTCTTTAATATGGGTTAAAGTGAAGGAAATATGAAATGTATAAGATTAAAAGAAAGAGATAAAGATGTTAAGAAGAGATTTGAATAAAGATAAGGAATTGAGAAAATTCATAAGTTTAGTTAAGAATAAATCTGAAAGAATATTTGAAATGATTCAAAGATGAATCTCAAAGATAATCAGGGGACACCTGATTTAACCAATAAAGATGATAAGGTAATTCAAAACGTATAGGAAGATATCATGATCAGGAATAGTGAGAGGATCGTACTACGATACGATCATGAGATAAGGGAAACGAGTAAGGAATGGATTGTAAAGCAAGGTCATGATGGAATCAAGTGAGAATGTGAAATAATAGAAAGACCTGTTAATGGTCAACAAGGTATAGCTTGATGCTATAAAGAGATATGACACTATGAAATAGTATAAGAAGAATTTAGAGAATGATGAGACATGAATGACAGAAATGTTATGATATGGGGGCAGGAAGCTTGAGTACGAAATTTCAATTGAGGACTCATGTGGTGACTGAGTTGCACAATCCTTTGTATGGGCGGGGGATTTGTGTTTACTTAGTTACTATGCGATAATCATTGAAATGTTAGAGTCGCGTTAAGAGTTTCTAATAGATAAATAATATTAAGTTTAGGCACAAGTTCTTAAAACTCATGCATATGGTAAGTCCATGACTCATAATCGTATGATATGTTTTGAGCCCCTCAGCATATGGATAGTCTTTGAATTGTTCTTAGACTACATATTGCTAGGACCATCTTTAAAACTCATATTCTTGTGGTAAGTTCCTGGACTCACAATGTGTGGCAAGTTTGATGAACTATACGGGGATATAGAAAAGTTGGAGTAGTTAGAAATTTTGGTATGATAAATAACAATAGTCCTAGCAACAAATAATATAACTAAGCGAAGAAGGGGAAAGTGAATGCTAGGGAATTTTGGATATTCCCATTCTTCTAGCTTTGCTAGATTTCGAAAATTTTGGCCTCAAGTTGATTTGGCACGTGTGTGCTTTGAAAAATATAAATTTTAAGCAATTTAAAAAGTGTCTATGCTACTTGTCTCGGCTAGACAAAAATGTTTTTACATCAAAATGTATTTTAAAAGAATCATCCACGCACCTTTTAGCCCGGTGCAGATGTGATGAATGACGGAATGCTCAACGTGTTGTTGAGACGGTGCGGTACTATTTCGTCATAAGATGATTCAACACTATAAAGTATGGTGTAGGAATTATTAACGACGGAATTGATAAGGAAGGTATTTTGGTGGACCCAGCTAAGGTAGAGACAGTTATAAATTGGGAGCAGCTGAAGACACCGACAAAAGTTAGAAGTTTCTTTAGATTAGCGGGTTATTATCGAAAGTTCATTCAAGATTTTTCAAAGATAGCAACATCGCTAACCAACTTAACAAGAAAAATAGTTAAATTTGTATGGACGAAAAAGTGCAAAATGAGTTTTATGGAACTTAAGAAGAGGCTTAGTAAAGCACCGGTGTTGTCATTATCTTACAATACCGGGGGTTTCGTGGTGTACAGTGATGCGTCACTCAAGGGACTTGGTTGTGTGTTAATGCAATATGGAAAGGTCATTGCGTATGCATCAAGACAACTGAAGGACTACGAGAAGGGATACCCAACTAACAACCTGAAATTAGCAGCAGTAGTATTCGCTTTAAAGATTTGGAGGCATTACTTGTATGGGGAGAAATGTGAAATATACACAGACTATAAAAGTTTGAAGTATATTTTCACTCAAAGGGAGCTAAACATGAGGCAGAGGCGATGGTTGGAATTGATCAAAGATTACGATTGTGAAATTCTATACCATCCGGGTAAGGCCAATGTTGTAGCTGATGCTCTGAGCAGAAAGGGTAGGAAAAAGTTATTGAAGTTGACATCTCAAGAGGAGTTAATAATAGACATAGAAAGATTGTAGTTAGAGGTGAAATATTCGAAGGATTCGGATGAGAAACTGTTCACAGGTCATTAACTCAATTGTTAAGGGTATTTTGGTCAAAAGCCCTCTTTGCTAGATTTTGCCATTTATGCAAATTTCTATTTAAGGAAAGTTTTATAATTTCCTCTCATTAATTCATTTCATGTTCATTTAAATTGATTTTTATTTCAATCGACCAACTAGGTCATTTGTTTCTCATTGTGCTACCTTCACGTAGTCTCATTTTATAGCTTAATTAGTTATTGAATCACAAACCAATTAAATAATTTTTCTTAACTAAAATTGCATTTCTAGTTTCTTATGAACTTTCTCGGTTCCACATTTAATGAATTTACATTCTCGTCACTTTAAATAGTTGAAATGCTCACTTTTTCCCTTAAACTGCTTTCTCAAAAAGCGAACCTTGACCAAATTACCAAAATGCATAATCTTTTATCCATTTAAGCTCATATTAGCATTTTATAATTTTTAGGTCATTACATTCATTTACATTAATACACATGATAATTTTTATCATACATGCAGTCTTCATTCCTTCTACTCATTTTTGGGAGTACTATCATCTGTATTTATACGTGGTATAAATACTCAGTACAATTCAATCAATTAATATTGACTTATTAATTAATTTCAGATATTAAATATCATAATCCTTATTATTAAATTAATTTCTAATATACAGATTAGGTTAAACTGTTATTTCATTTCTGCACACTCTACTATACCTTACATTACCATTCTCGTAACCTAGCCTCTCAAGACTTATTCATTAAGCTAGTCATGAATTTTCATAACCTAAGCTTAATTCACACATTCATCAATCATTTCTATTATTTTATAAGTCTAAATTTTTCTTTCATTATTATATATATACACACACACACACACACACACACACACACACACACACACATTCAACATATCACATTCTGACACCACACCGTGTTTTACAATAATTCCTTTCTAACTACCTAATCGTAGGTATTACATTCTATCTTTCGTCTTTAATCCGTTATATTTCCATTCAATTATAGTAAATTATATTTAATATAATTTTCTTATCTGTCAAGTCACTAATGTACCTTATATTAATGATTGATCTTTATAACCTCTATAGGGCCTTTGCTACATCAAGAGTCACATTTTATAAATTCAACCACATAGGACATTCTTAACACATTGATTAAATAATAAATTAAATTTAATAACTTATTTATACTTTATGTTATTCCAAACTAGGTTTTAACTTCTAACCTTTATTTAATTAGCTAAGATTCTTATTTAAAAATCTTGTCAAAAATCTGGGATGTCACAACATCCCTAGTGACTTGAAGCACATACCCCGCTGATTTCTCATCTTGTGCAGGTAACTCTTCATTGTCAACGTGATGACAATACATATTAATTGACCATGTTTTTAATGATTCTTCAACTAGTAGTCTTAAACTACTATCTTTAGAAATCAATTCTAACCTATCCAACATATTACACCCTGGCAATACAAAGTACAAAGTAAAGTCCTTTTTATATCCTACCCTGGCAATACAAAGTACAAAGTAAAGTCTTTTTTATATCGTAGGGTCTTAGGTAGATTCATCAACTTGTCAACATTAATGAAGTTTCCATCCACATTTTCATAGATTTTTTTTCCTTCCACCCTCATAATAAGACAGTTTATCATCCACAAACTGACCTCCATGGTGCAAATGAATTGTAAATAAATTCATGCTGCATAAAACATACATTATAATATTAGCACAACTATTACTAACTATGTCTTACTAATAAATAAACAATGATCAGCTAATAAATAAACAATATCCAACTAAAATAAAAAAATAATTCAGTCAGCCCACTGCAAATACTAACTATGTCCAATTAATAAATAAACTATGTCCAACTAATAGATAAACAATGACCAACCAAACTTGATGGACTTTGAGAATAAACAACACAATATAGCCATTGCATAACATAACCCATGACCAAGATGGAAGGACATGAAGATTTGAGAACCAGTACGATTTTGTTTCATATTTTATACAATAGTCACATTAAAAATCAAACTTGACAAAAGAACATAATGATCTGACACCACTTTAAGGGACATGAAGGACCACTTTTGCACAAAAACTACACGATTTGACTGAAACCAAATATGAAGTACTTATATATTTTATTGAAGAAACAGTACTTACATATTTTATTGAAGAAACAATGTCCAAAATCGCTTTTTTTCCACCAAAGGCTCACCTTCTTCGTCGCTTTCCCCTCTTGATTTTGTCTGAGTATGTTTGTATTTTAAGCCCTAACCCCACCTTCGTCCTTTTTTTGGTCTCAAATGGCTGATTAGATTTTGGTTCTCCCGCTCAATCCACTGTGGATGCAACTGATAAGCCAAATAGACTATTTAGGATTTATAAGTCATTTCCTCTTTTTTTTTTTTTTTTTTTTTTTTTTAAAAAGCCACGAAATCAGATGGAATGGGGTGTTTAATCTATTTTAGAAAGTTTAGTTGACAAATTCTATTTTTTTAAAATTCAATGGTGTAATGCTTACAAACTTACAACCACAGTGAGGTAAAAGCCATTTTTGTCGAAATAAAATAGAAAGAGAAAACCCTCAAACATCTTACAACCTCTTTACATGCAGGCTGCTAACTCTAATCTTAAAGAGCCAACAATAAAAGAGTACTCCAACAAAACTCACATTAACTCTATTTTCTAACACACCAATCGACAAAAAACTTCTCAAAAAATCTTCAGTGAGATTTAGAAGCCAGAAGGAACAATCACACCTCATTAAAGCCAAATCTCTAGATAATAATCTCACCATACTTTAAGGAATTAATGAAACCTACACTGATACAAACCTTCTAGATAGAGAGAGAAAGAGAGAGAACGACCATAGGCTCTGTAACATAATAGTATTATTAGTCATATGTAAGGTTGACAATGAACTAAAAATAAAAAATTTAATTATTTATCACTAAGCGAGATAGTTTAGTGAACTATCACTCCACAATAGAGAGTGGAGTGTTTTAGTTAGCTCAGACCAATGTTTTCAAAATCGGATTGGTAATCGAACTAAAAATGGTACTAGGTAGATGTATTACTGGTTCAACCAGTGATCGAACAGTTATTGAACTAGTGACGTCATAAATATATAAAAATATATATTATTAATAATTAATAAAATTTTAAAACATCTATTTTTTTTTAAGTTAAAATATAGTGAAATTATGTTATATTATTGCTAAAAATATTTCTGTAAAAAAAAAACACTTCAAAACTGGTTCAATCGGGCGAACTAACTGATTTTACCGTTTGAACCACCGGAAGAACCGGTGGTCAACTAGTTATTGACCAAATTGAGTGATCCGGTCCAAACTGGTCCGATCAGCGATTTTGAACCGATTTTCAAAATATTGGTTTGGACAACTTCAAATCCCTTAATTTCTTTAGAACATCCTGGATTATTTAACATACTGATTTTATATCGGGTGATGATAGGGTCTCAAATTTTTTTGTTTTAAAAAGTATTTTAAATGATGTGTTATTATAATATTAATGAGATAAATTTTATGTAATTGACTATACCATAAATTATAATTACAGGAAAACACTATTTCTACATAAGTTTTTGATATTTTTACATTGTCTTCTCTCATATGAATGTGTAACTCACTTTCTTCTCATATGAAAATATTAAAAATACATGTGAAAATATCAATTCTCATAATTAAAATATTCGATAATATATCATTTAAGAAAACTAAAAATTTAAAACCCCTAATATTAGTCTTTTATATTATTTATTCTTATAATACTTGTTTGTATTTAGATGTGTTATCTTGATTTCCTGTCCTTCCATATCAATATGAACATAACTGCCAAGCGCCAATTATCACTTTGTTTAACTTGAATTAATTTAGAGTTTAACTTGGTAATGCTCTATTCCCATGGAAAATGTTTCATTTACTTTTTTATTCTTTTTTTTTTTCCACAAAAAGAGACCACTTATTAGTTGTATCATAGTAGAAAATGATACAATATTCTCAAATTTTTAATCATAATCTTATATTATTACTTCACAATACTAAACTAATACTCATTTTGTTCCAAAATATAAATGCATTTGTAAAATGATAATTTTATGTTATCAAATATAACCCTGGTATTAGGTAAGAATTCAACTGTAGTAATTTAATATTAAAAATAATAGTAAAAACGTAATGACAAATTAAAAATATCATGTCACTTTATAATTTAAAAATAGAAATATATTTCTAATTTTATAACAGACTAAAAAGAAAAATGTATATCTAATTTTAAAACAAATTAAATAACTTACTATTTTTATGAGTACACATGCAATAAAAATATATATTTAACATTTGTAAATTCTGCTTTTTGTGGTAAAGAGAAACTATTAACCAATAAAGTCTCAAAAAGACTATTCACCTCTCTTCCCTATAGTCTATTTTGATGTCATTTTAAGATCCAAAAAAATTATAGCCATGTAAAGGGTAAGAAAACATCCCAAAGCAAACAATTATGAAAATAAAAGGAATTGAGGCATACGTGAAGAAACTGCTCACCAATCATTATGAAAACCTGATAAAAATAAAATAAAATTGAATAGCTTGAACTTTGAAGTGCATAATTGCAAGAAAAAAAAATAAGTAAAAAAATCTATCCAATATTATACAAAATTACAAACAAATCTCCAAAGATGTGAACAAAACATGTCACAACTGTTTAACCATCAAATAGTAAACAAACATATGAGAATAAGACTCACTATTCCACTTTATTAGATAAAAAGGTCAAGTTATGAAAAAATTGACTATTTATTTTTAGATGTAATAACTCTTTTCTCTATTCATTTTTGTTTTTTTTATATGTATGATGTGAGACTATAACCTTTATGTTAAATTTGGATGGCAGGAATGAAAATGAGAATAGAATAATACAATCTTATAAAATAAAAAAATTATGTTTAATTATTCTATTGAAACGGAATAAATCATTCTCATTCATACTAAATTTATAAAATTTCATTACTTGAAAGAAAATATGAAATATCGCATTCTGGCCACGAATGAAATGAATTATTTCGTTTACTATTTTATTCATTTCTCTATTATATTCTTTCACCAATTTCATTTCTCCGATCCTAAAACGTAACATTAATATATACTCCCCGGGAAAAACAAGGGAAAGAACCAACTATACTCCACCGAACGGATATTTTCTCATTCCAACATGACTCCCAACATAAAAAGGATTTCTTGTATCCATTTTCTGGGAAACCTGTAAAATGTATTTTAATAGTATTTATTTATACTCTCTGTTTCCAAACAATTATTTCTAAAAACAGCCTCGTTTCAAAGAACATCAGCCACCTGTTTTTGGATTTGAACAAGAAATAGTCGACTTAAACTCCACAAAAATATATAGAGATTTTGCTCGCTTAAGAGACTAGAAGTAAAACAACCATGTCATTTTTTTTTCTGAAAAATAACAATTAAACAATTGATCATGCAAAACCGAAAGGGTGTACTTGTTTCCAATAAAAAACTGAAAATAAACAGGCCCTATTATCCTACGAGTTTTTCCGACAAAAGTTCACTTTGCTGAGTAACCTTGTATTGGCTTCTGGAACTTCCCATGCACCCACACTCTTCGCATCATCTTCCCATTTCGACGATTCAGCGATTTAATACAACAATATTCAAGCTCAAGCTGCAAAAATATACAACTGATTATTGCCCAATAATCAAAGGAAAATGATATACTCTTTTGTTGTTAGTTATGTTGATAACTATTAGTAGTTATTCTTATAACAAATATGTAATGTGGTGAGCCAACTTACAATCCTATCAAATCACATATATTGATGTCGTAATTATAACTCAGCAGAAAAGTTTTGCAATACATAGCAGGACTTGTAACCAAAAAAGCTAGAAAAGCGCTTGTTGGAGTTCTAGCATCCAGTATATTAGCAACAAGGCCTGGTTATATCAGTTTCTGCTCCAATTCTTTTATCTTGATTAGCAAACATCCAGGGAAAATGACTCGTACAGAAAATGAACATTTCATCAATAGTACACCATGTTGAGATTTTAACATGAATCCTCCCACAACGAAAGAATTTAAGACTGATGGGTTAAAAAGTATTATGGAGCCTCAACCTAATAGCTTAAGCTTTCGTGTAATAAGGAGGTAGCCCAACATTCTTGTTGGTCCATTCAACATAGGTATACACTCGAAGTGATGTAGGCTAATTCATACAATTCCATTACTTAGTTTCGTCATAGGGGCATACATTTACTTGGAACAATTTGACAGAGAAAAGGAAAAAGAACAAGGAAACTTATTACACGTCCCAAAGACTAAATTTAGATCACGAACTGCAAGAAGATTAAATATTAGTAAAAGGAAAATATTATGAAGATTAATACCTCAATGAAACCAACGTCTGTAAAGAGAGCCCTTGCTCTATCTAAAGAGAAGAAATAAGATCCAGTTCCATCGAAACGCTTGTATTCCCTGAATCCCACCTTTTGATTAGACTCAAATCGAAGCATAGTCATGTCATAAAGGCCTGCATTCATCATACCGAAAGTGGTCAAGTATGCAATTGTATTGTATAAGACTCCAAATAAAGCATTTACTGATAATTCAAAATCCAGAAGGCCAATGAAATTAGAGATTATCCAAAACTCCACAACCAATTAGATATTATATTTCAGGCTATACCATAATCCCTGAATAAGAGTAGACCACCAGGCTTTAAAACTGAGAAGCATTCTGAGATTGCTGTAGGCATCCTGTATAGCGGTACTGCTGATAGAGTGAATATCTGGTGAATAGAACAAAATTAGTTGAAGTAAGATATCTGGAAGTATGTCTCACTATTTGACACATTAAAGACAATGGTGTGATTCAATCAAGTCTATGTTATAAACAAGTTCCAAAATCATTTGTAAATAAAACTATATGTTAGTATTTAATTCATTTTTTGTCACGCGAACCACTTCAAAGTTCAAATCAATCTAAGCATTAGATCACAACTACATTATGTGATACAACAATATTCGATAAAATTTAAAAGAATAAATTCACATATTCTTAAACTCATAAACCAGATCAACTACTTATTCTCCAAAAGAGCACTACAGCACTCCCCCGAGTCCAGAAATGAGAACCATCCTTCCAAGTTTTGTACGTTCCAAAAACAGAGTCCACCTTCTAAAACTGCTTTAATTTAAATAAAAATATTTTTAAATCTAAAATGCATGATTTTCTAATAGTGGACTATCATTGGGGCACAATGGGAGTACAAACATGAGATAATTTTTACTAAACAGTTATATGTACATAACTAGTACCATAGTGAAAATTTATTTTATTTTTAAGGCAGTCATTAATCACATCATACGAGAAGACTTTTATGGAGATTGTTAAGTAAACTTTAGAATAAGTCTTAATCAGGATGTGTAAGTCCTCATGCAAGCAATAATGGATAAAACTACAGTAAATATATGATTGTAAGTGCATTTAAGTGAAACCCACATCTATTTCACAACCAAAGACACTAACATGTACATGTGCGAGTGGTGTGGGTGTGCGTGATTCGATTCAACTAAGTATTGTTTGTCAAAATTTAATTAAAAAGTTAGTCGCGCAAATGTAGTAGAACTACAATCAACCAAAAAGAGGTGAAGGTGCGATAATTTCTAGATACATCCAGTCAGAATAAAAAAAAGGAAGAAAAACTTATTAAATTATTGAAAAATACCTTGAAGCCATTGCTCAGAATACCAACAGACATTCTTAGGAACTGGATAAGATATTTGCATAATATATTCTAATTAACATCCAGCTGACATAGAAGTACTATTTCAAGTTCTATCATTTATTTCAGGAGCAAAGACAAAACAGACCATAGTGCTTCAAGTTCAGAAAAATCAGTAACAGGAAATAAATTCCACAAGGTTATTGAGTTGGTCAGCTATTCAGGCATAAAAATACTTAAAACTTCAATATATAAATACTGAAAAAAAAAAAAGAAACTTAATACCGTTAATAAACTATTCCTATATTTCCCAATAGAAGCCCACCAGCTAGGAAGCACAGACAATTCCTGGAGGTCAATGAGTCGGTATCTGGGCCATCCTGAAAAAGGACACATCTTGGACACATTTCCGACACGTCCCAGCACTCTTTTTTTTTCTTTCTTTTTTTCTCTCTTTGACTTTTTACACGCTAGGACACATCTGGGATACACTGGAGATATATATACATCACGGATCTAAAGCATACCTTTCTTAAATAACATATCTTTATTAAAACTATATCGTTTCGGAGATTCTTTTAAAAAACAAAATAATATTAAAAGAGAGTAGTTCAACTTGCTTTCCCTTTATTTACAAAAATGCCACCCGCAGCCCCACTTGTTTTTTTAAAAGAATCTCCAAAACGACGTTTTAATAAAGATATGCTATTTAAGAGAGGTATGCTTTAGATCCGTCATTTCTCTCTTTCTCTCTCTCTCTCTCTCTCTGCATATATATATATATATATATATATATATATATATATATATATATATATATATATATATAAGCCTTAGCCAAGCGCTTAACAAAACAACGTACTTTTGTATAAAATTTTAAATTATAGATTTTATTTAAGAAAATCCAAAAATGGAAAACTTAACCTAAGGGTACAACTACGTGGCTTTGTTAAGTAGCCTTAACCAAGTTTAGCTAAGGCATTGCTTCAGATAACATATTGCGATATATATATATATATATATATATATGTTGACTTGGTCACACTCCATCCTTGTATTTTGATGATGACTTTCTATTTATAGTAAGTTCTTGTGATTATACTAACCATGCAACAGACCTATTCAGCATCCAGAATGTCAGATCAATTGTATGCATCTATACAGCAAGTTGAGAATTGAACTAGATTAAGCAATGTCATACAACAAGCTACAAACTAGATTGGATCAAGTCACACAAAGAACTGCTATACAGCAGGCTATATAACCAAGCTGGATCCGATCTGCAGAAACTTAAAAGCTGAACAGAAATCAGATTTGAGTTATCCAAGATCCATATAAGATCTTAGCTAGAGTTTTATTTCAATCAAGGCTCCTAGATTGCATTACATATATGGAAACTTAATTTGAAATTTTTCAAAACATTTTTAAAAAAAAAGGGAAACCATCATTCACGGTTTTGAAATTAAAAGTTAAAACAGATTTTTGAAAAGTAATTGCAGTTTCCTTCTTACATAAAATCTGTTATTGATTAATTGGGTCTTCCATAAATACGTAAATCATATTAATGCTCTCAATGGTAACCTAACTGATTGATGCTTTCCATGTTTGAAGAAATTAATTATAGTAATTGGTTATGATACAAATCTGTTAAGCTAAACACGTGGGATAAACAATATATATATAAACACCTTAACCTAGATTTGTTTCCATCTCAGTCAAGCTAACGGTACTATTATTAATGCTGAAAATCTTTTAGAGATTGGGAGTACTCTAAAGTGATAACATATTAAGCTGAATTCCTGCTATGGTTACTTAATCAATGAAGCATAACAATAACAACCTTGCTGGAAAATTTATGAATTGGCAGAAATCATGCTCATCATTGTCAAGTAAATTGATTTTATTGGTAACCTGCTCTATGTGGATATAACGGCTAGTAGAAATTCTCTAATATATATATATATATATATATATATATATATATATATATATATATATATATCATCTCCTCCTCTAGCCAAGATACACTGAAGATATACACATAAGAATATATTTTGTGCATAAGATCACTATTATGTTCTTACACTCTTCACTCTCAGTCAAAAGTATTATTTTCATTGGTGAAGTTCTAAATTGCTACAGAGTCGTAACAGAAACAAATTAATTCAGTTTTCAGCATAGTTAATTTGAACTAAATTGGTGATATCTCTATCTTTCATACTTGATCATTGCATATAGTGTTTGAGCCTTGAATTGATTTATCTCTCTTGCTTTGATCATAGTTATTGTGTAAAATCTTTATATCAATTATTGTCTAATCCAATTTAATTCCAAGGGAGCCTAAAAGCTCAGTGAGTAATTGTACTCAAGGGGTGCATTGGTTTGCACAATGAGAGCATAAGTGCTCAAAGGGGAAAGGTCCTCAAGATTGAGAATTTGAATTGTAAAAGTGTTATTTATAAATCAAAGTTAATTAATAAAAGGAATTTTCAATATTACTTGGTATTGGACGAGGAGGATTAGGTCACTAGAATAGAGGTTAATGCCGAACCACGTAAAAATTATTGGTGTTCATGTGATTGATTGATCTATCTATCTTGTTACATGTTTTAAGTTTCTTAACACAAAAAGTTTTAACAGGTTCAATTGTATCTTATAAGGCTCACTGCATTGATTATATAACAAGTTGCATTATTAATATAATGAAATGTTTTCATATCCAACAGATTAAATTTCTGATATAGTAAACTGTTTTCATATTCAGTAGACTAAATTTCTGATTAAGTAAACAGTTTTCATAATCTAACAAACTGCATTATAAATTGCTTTGTTAATTTGCAAAAATTGGACATTGTTTACTCACACTTACTCGACCCCCCTTCTAAGTGTGCCTACTTATATATATATATATATATTTACTTTTCCTTGATTCTTTTTAACTTTGGTACAGTTGTAAATGCATATGCTTGACTTAGATATGTTTATTATATAACATGGTCGTGGTTTTCACTAATTTTGCTTTATATTTATTCTGCTCTATTAGTAATTAAATTTATTTATTATAGAAATACGTTTATATTTATTAAAATATATATATAATTCAACGTATCATATCCTCTTTCTTCTTCTTTTTTTCCTTGAGAAATGTGGTGTTAGGTGTCATGTCACGTATTTGTGTCAGTGCCTCATAGTTCAGTAGGCTTTTATAAGGGTAATTAGAGAAAAAAATCCAGTGACCAAATTATAAACCATCACAATTTAAGTGCAAGTTTTATTTTAAAACTAAAAATTATAACATACTAAAAGTGAAAGTCTCATATCGACTACACTAACAATGGTGTGAAAGTGTATATTCTATTTTGGTTCAACAAGAAGTGCTTCTCAAAAATTGGTTAAAAATTTAATGATGTGAACGTAGAACTCAACCAAAACGAAATGGGGATAAACGTAACCTCTAGAAAGGTCCAGGCAGAGGAGAAAACAAAGAAGAAAAACTGATCCAAATAGCAAAATATCTTAAAGCAATTGTTTAGAATACCAAACCAACAGAATTTCTCAGTAAATATATAAAAACATAGAGGACCTTTTTATGATCCTAGGTACTAATTTCTATTTCCATAAGCATACGGAAAATCAACACATTCAATTAAGCATGTAGTGAGACTGATTTAGGCATAGAGCACATACTAAGGTAACAAAATCCACCCCACCAATGCAGCATTTACTTTCCATTGAATAGGCTGCATCATTTAAATCTCTCGGAGAATTGTTGTAAACATCTAGAGAGGAAAAAAATACTCTATGTTCACATTTTATCCAGAAAAACTGATAGTTACCATAGAATTGATTTATGCTTAAAGAATTCTAGTTGGTTAACCTGACGAGCCAATTTGCTGCTTTTGTAAAAAAGTTTCTTTGCAAGAATTACAGGCCAACCATTTTGGGAACCCATTTACACAGAAATCACAGCAGAACGGATGAAAACGATGTTTAGGTGAGCTTCCATTAGCAGCATGTATAATCTCTTTAGCCCTCTCAAGTGCCTCACTGCTGCAATCACAGGCATATACAATAGCACTATCTTTCCCACTACAGCACAAGTAGTAGAGGTGTTTTGTTAGGATAATAGGCATCTGGAGTAATAGGACTAATTATGGTGAAACATTGACCTTGAAGTCTGCAAACTTATGAATAAATTAATGCATTCACAGTTTCTCATTTAAGAAGGAAAGCTAGTCTTGGAAAAAAAGGGGGAAAAACAGTTTGAAAATTAGGATCCATATAACTCTTATGAGCAAATATCTGATTAGGAACACGGAAAATATTTAGTAGTCACTATCTAAAGTCTAAACACGAGAAAAGGAGAAACAGAAGTAATTACCGGAAATAATTATGCATCATTTGCATACCGGCGGCTAGCACCGACTTAAATCTTCAAATATGTTATTCATCTATACACCGAGATATCTGCTTCTACTCTGGGAATGCTCCTTGTCTTTTCATCTTCTTTGGGAAATAGTAACTTTTCTTGCTTAGTTGTGGACTAACAAAGTGGATGCATTTGGGGGTGCCTATTTCTGACTTACAGAGAAACAGGCAGGCTGGCTAAATTAAGGGCTTTTTGTTTTCACATATTTAGTTTAGAGAATTTCTCGTCCTACCCTTTTTATGTATGCTTTTTCTATACTAAAAAAAAATTCTTCGTTTATCCAAAAAGAAATTAAACTAATTGAGTTACATTCAGAAGTGAATTTAGGATGTCAATGACTTAAAATGAATTCACAGTAATGCAAGTCTGGACATACCGTAATATAGGTAGAATGCTACTGCCATTACCACATCCCACCTCCAAAACAACAGAATCTGCATCACAAGATGCCAGTTCAGGAAACTCCTTCAACAAATATCGTCTCTCCTGCACAGTAGGAATCAATTTGCAGGGGATCATATAGCAACTCGATTAAAGCCAGAGAAAAGGGAATCAAAACACATAATCATGAAATTCTTGAGCAAGACAAAACCAGAGCTGGGTATCCTGAATTCTTGATTACAAACATTTTTAAGTTAAAAGAATAAATATAATTAGTATGAAGAAGAAATTTTATTAGAAATAAGAAGGATTACAAAGGAGGACAAGGAGTACTCCAAGAAAAATGAAGTCAAATCAATTTGCAGCATTGTGATCTTATAGCAACTTGATTAAAGCCAGAGAAAGGGAATCAAAACACATAATCATGAAATTCTTGAGCAAGACAAAACCAGAGCTGGGCATCTTAAATTCTTGATCACAAACATTTTTAAGTTAAAAGAATAAATATTATTAATATGAAGAAGAAATTTTATTAGAAATAAGAAAGATTACAAAGGGGGGCAAGGAGTACTCCAAGAAAAATGAAGTCGGACAAAATTAGAGGGCTAAGGAAGAGAAGCCCACCAATGAACATCCGACATTGTCAACCCTCTAAAAGCTCTCATTGACATCAGTGAAGCCATGAAAGAAACATCACAGAAAGAGAAATAAACCTATCCTCAAAACCCTAGTATTCCACTGTGCCCAGATGCCCCAAATAACACAAGATTTTGTCATGGAAAACACCACTAAGAGAATCTACTACTAATAACTAACTTTCAATTATACCCTTGCTTGACATAACCTCTGCCTTCCAAAGGAAATAAACTAAGGAAAAGTTTTTAGGAGTTTGGTTGCGAATAATAAACTCAAAGGACTCACAAGTAACATTGTCTGAAGAATCTAAAGTCCAAAATCTCCTATTGCCAAAAATAGGAAAAGGAGACTGAGCTGAGGAGGGCCAAGAAAGAAACCATGTCCTCAAAGTCTCTATCATACAACTTATAGAAAAAGTGAAAATACCACTAAATATATTCCCCATCTCAAACCATAAAATCAGTAATAAGATATTTGTGTAAAGAAGAAAAACAAAACAATTGCAAGAAAGATTGAAAGAAAGAGTTATCACCTAATGAAATATCTACCTAGAACAGAATATGAGAGTCGTTGCCCACCTGTAATGTCATGTTTCTTTACTTTTCTGAAGATCACCAACTCAAATTAACGTACGAAGATTTTAACAGACGGAAAACTAAAAATCAATAACTTTGAATTAAATACTCAAATCGTAACCAGGTCAAATTTCCTTTTTCCTTAGTATCGTTGTTATGGTGACAAAATAGATAAAAAAAATTAAACAAGCATGGAGTGACATGGGGCAATAAATGCACCTAAGAGACTGAACTAAAGTAAGACTATAACACCACAAGAATTGCATGGCGGTCCAATGAAAGATAGTCCAACATAAAATCTATCAATAATGTTATTATCTCTAAAAAGGAAAAGTAAGAAAGAAAACATCCCACTTTTTCCATCTTCTCATATCAAAGCCACAATTACAAGGTTAATAGCACTGAATTTAACTTCAATCATTAAAAAATCATATTCACACTAAACAATACCGTATCAATGAAAAATGAAACTAAGAAAGATAATATATCCTAGACTACTAGATAACTAGTATGCGTGGAGATATAAGATACGGAGAAGTCTATATTTGCACTAGAAAACGGGAGGGGCAATAGGATTGGAATTTGTTCAATATTCTATCAATACACCATCCATTTCCCCAAAATATTGACTTTAGTCAAGTTTTTCATCCAACTTATTTTTGTTTGATATGAGTGTTACCTGAACCGCAGTTTGTTTTGATTCGTAAAACTAATATGGGTAAGTTGAGAGCTACATAGGCTAAAATGTGGTACGCTAAGGTAACTTTACATGAGTGCTTATAGTTAGGGATTCTCTACTCATCTAAATGCTATAAAACAAAGTATAACAAAAGATATTTAGTTAAATCAACAAGTTGATTGTTTTACAAATAATTGTGTACAAATGTGATATTTGAGTATCGATATTAAATTGGAATATTGATATTTGTGTAACTATAGGTAAAATAACAAAGAAATAATTTGGTACGCTAAATTTAGAGTATCAGTAAGAGTACCACGTTTGGGAACACAGTTATCAATATACAGTTTATTGATCTGGTGACTCAGATTATTATGATATTCTTTTAGGTTTAACAATATTAAAGTATTAACTATAAAGGCTTGTTTGACACACTTTAAAAAGAAACCAAGAAGGATAAAATATGTATTCTAAATATAGAAGACAATTTGTCAAATCCTGAACACATTGAGAAATGCTAGACAAAGTAAAAAGAATCAAATTCGTAAAGAAAGTAGAATGGATACAAAAGAAAAAGATGTCCAGCAAACACTAAGCAAACTAAAGGTGAAAATATAAGTAGACTTTAACAAACGTTGGCTCTTAAGTCCCTGTAAATATTTGAAATGTTCAGTGTTCTAAAATGCACTAGGCAAACTTAGGCAATAAAGGGACCTTCGAGTGCCTAGGCATGTAGTCGAGGCCTAGGCGTTTTCCTAGGCCCGCCTATGCGATTTCTGTAGGCAGTGTAGTATTATTATTAGTTTTTATATTTGTAATAAAAAATAAGTCTATTCCTTTGTATTTATAATAAAATTAATGGTATATTTATAAAAAGTGAACGTATACGGACTAATTTAATATATTTTCAAATTATGGGGCCAAGATTAAATTTTGATAGAAATTTGGGGCACTTAATAGTAATTTTAACAAATTAGAAGAGGAGGAAACAAGTTGTAGCAATGGTGGTGGATGGAGACAACAATGACATTGCATGTCTGCATGGTCAGCTCCTAGGCAGCCAGGCGCCTAACACCTACTTTCTAAGGTTGGGCAGCTTCTGGCGCCAAAGCAGCGACCTTGTTTTATGACATTGAAAATGATACTCGAGAAGTTGTAAAATAAAAATAAAAATAAAAACACAAATAAAAGTTGTAAGAGAAAATTTTCTAATGTAAATTTCTATTTGAAACTTGCTCTCCGAGGAAAGCTAAAATACAAACTCGTATTCCTGATTTCAGTAAGGGTTACAAGAGAAAATGCATCAATAACCCATTAAAAACATAAGTTAATTCACTTCATTACAACTAACATAAAGCCAGACACTGCCTCAATGAACAGGACATCCAAGAGCACTGCCCTACTTGCATTCACTACCTTCCACCTTCAAATATTGCATCAGTAAGTGCTCTACTAGCTCTATACATCTCCCTAGCCAGGATATAAATATAATGAGAAGATGAGGATTATCGGCTCCACAACCAAATAAACCTTAAATAAATTGGCTTCCTTACTAAACCCTACACCTCAATTGCTTTATTCTGCCTTATGCAAATCAGAAATCCATCATGCTACCTCTCTTCTATACCTGCTCACCATTTTTTTCTTTTTTTCATAAGAAGAAAACAATTTAAAGTAGAATGATCCCAAAGCCCAATTTTAATAAGTAAATAATTCATAATCATCAAGTATTTATACACTTTGGCATATAGTTCACATTTTAATAATTCGGATTTAGTCCCCATGTAAACTTTGCTACTTGCACTACTTATTCCAGTCTTCATCATAAAATTCATTCCACATTTCCCACTCAAGATTCATTACTGGACAAAATCCCAGTACATAAGTGACCAAGCCTTAACTCTATACAACTACAATCCCAAGGAGCCTAACAAAAATGCAAAATTTACCATCTATCTTCTGAGAATCAATGTTGTAATTCCCCCACCCATTACAATTCAATCTCTTAAAACAAAATTTCAAAATTTAAAACGTTTTACTTCAATAAGCCCAAATAGACTCAAAAATTGATCATGATTAACGATTTCAACATCAATATCTATTAAAAAAAAAAAAATAACCATTTTATTAAAACAGAAATATATATTACCTTGAAGAATTTGCCGGTAGAATGACGGGTGTGAAACTTATTCCACGCATCAGAATCTTGTAAAGGGAGTGATGGAGAAGAAGGGTTATGATTATCAATTCCATCCTGAAAGGGGACCAAGTGGTACCCGAGTGAGGGATCGTTTTCGATTTCTTGTCTGAGTTGATCCCATTCAAAATCTTTGGAGTGGTACTCTATTGCCTTGTTGCTCATGCTATCCACCGCTAGGAACGCACAGAATGGAACCGGGATTTGGGAGACGAGCAGACAATTTTATGCTTAAAAAGTAGCATTCTGTTAGTCAGTTTTGAAATGCATGAAAAAGAAAAAAATTGATCCAAAACTTAAATTTTTTGTTATTAAGTTTTTGAACTAATAAAAATAAGAAAAATTATAAATTTATCCGAAAAATTATCTGCTAACCTTATCCGATAAAAGAGTATGGTTCCACTTCATTTATTTTTTACAAATAAGGTGGGACCATACATGTTTGTCTTTTTTATGATGGTAAGATTTGTAGATAATTTTTCCTGATAATTATAAAAATACCCTAAAAAAATAATGAATTAAAAAATTTAGCTATTTTATAATCTCTATTATATACTTAGTAATTTAAATATTAAATTTAGTTTTTTTTTTCTTTTTCTTTGTAAACTCAATAACATCACAAAAGAAATATATAAATTTGTTATTCTTTTTTTCTTTTTTATGAACTCAGTAATAAATGAAAGAAAACATACAAATTTTCTGTTTTGTTCTTTCTATTATAAATTAAGTTTTTATTTTTTGTCTTTCCGTCCCAAACTTAAAAACAGAGTGTAGCTATGTACACAAGTCGATTAACAATTTAGATGTATTATTTTAGATCAAATTAATATGATGAGTATGAAAAAATATAAACCTAAACCAAATCATATACATATGTAACCCAAACTAAATTACACTATAATTGACTGTTTATTTTAGATTGGTAAAAGGTTAATATTAATCAAGTGTGAGATTGAATTGAGTATTATCAATTTAAAATTTCCCTTAACCCTTTTAAAGTTTAATTAAGAATTATGTGATTAATTAAAATATAAAAAAGATAAAGAAACAGAAATAAATCATACAGAAGACAAGTATTTAACTAATTCGCAACATATCAAACAATAAAAATAGAGCTTGAGAGATAATTAATTTGTTCTTCTTGAGCGTTTCTAACATACAAAGAATGCATATCTAAGGACGAGCTAGACGCTGCTAGAAAAATGTCCCGTTTGCATAATAATTATGCGGACTGTCCATTTTTGTATAAGAGGGGTATTTTTGTCATTTGCAAAGTGGGACTCCAATCCGCATGGCTGTTTGTGCTCGTCCTAATAATAATTATGCTGACCGATCGAATTTTGGCTCTTGGATCACGAAATGGACTGCTGAATTTGTTGGAAGATTAATCCATTTCATCCAACAGTTATTATGGATCATATATATGTGTGTGTGTGTGTGTATATATATATATATATATATACATACATATAGTGAAAGAGAAGAGAAGAGTAATTTTACACCACTGATATCATAAAACCACTTAAAAGCAAATATGAAAGCATTTTCCAACTCAAAAACTAGAGATTGATCAGCAAATATACAAGCAAGATGAAGAAAAAACAAAGATAATGCACATAAAAAGGGAAGAAAAATGTAACAAATGAAATCACCTCCTCAACTGGTGATGTATAAGAGCCTCCAGTAGGTACAAGTCATGATTTCAGACAAGAAAAATAAAACGACACTTCAGACATGGATTCTCATGGATAACTATAATACCAACTGCTGCTAAAAGCATTCATATAGTTTTGTTACAATTAGATGGATAATCAGCAAGAAATAGACTCATAGTTCTATTCCCATGAAGCCTTGATAATTCTGAAACATTTTTAGAAAAACTAAAGGTTTCAGTTTGTTAACTCCGACTAAAATTGCTAATAGCTCAATGCTGCTATGTATTTGAAGAAAAGTGAATCAAACCATTTACGATCACAACCTTTCTTTTTTGGTCCATGTAAAATGGGAGGTAGGTAAGGTCTCTCAAACTCTCGGCAAGCCACATTGCGCCTACAAGTCAACAAATACACACAATCACAACCTTTCACCTACCCGTTGTATAGCTGACCGAAGCTCGTTTGCCAATCCTTGTAAGAGAACAGGTTTCCGAATGACTCCATTCATTCCCACCAGCAGGCATTTCTCCCACACATTTTCCTCTGCGCTGGCAGTCAGGGCTATGATTAACGGCCACTTGCTATGGTTCCTAAACTTCCGTATTCTCATTGCCACCTCGAAGCCGTCCATTTCCGGCATGTGAAGATCTAAAATAATAACTTGGACAGAATTTGCAGACGGTCGTAGAGCACTTAGGCACTCAAAACCTGATGAAACGGCTGACACTAGGAAACCCAGCTTCTCGAGCAGCTTCTTAGTTACCATTCTGTTTGTGCCATCATCATCGGCTATAATTACATGAAGACCGCTGAACATAGAGTTAGGTATTGGCTGCTCTGACAAAATGTTTAGTTTATTAAAAGGTCTAGGCTGGCTTTGAAATCTGAGAACAAGATTCATGCTTTGCACCAGTCCCTGAGAAGTTGAGGATAGCCTGATATTACCCTGCATCATCTGCATTTTTTTTCTTTACAAGTGAAACTATATTCAAGAAAAATCAGAAAATTAATCAAACTTTGCCCTTTTTGTTCCCAAAAAAAATTGATTTTCTATATACTCATGAGAAATTTTGAGAAATCAAGGCATGCATACTCTTATTTAGATTGTTTAAAATCAGTGAAACTGTTCAAGTAACTTCAAACAGAAATCAAAACCAAAAGGAACTAGTTACGAGCTTGAAAAATAAAAGCAGGTTTTTCCATCCGAAATGGTTACAATATATCCATTGTCATAATCAAAGATAAAAGTGATTCATGCATAATTGTTAAACACAGTAAACCAAACCTCACAAACTATATTTGCATTGATCTCAAAGAAAGTATAATTTATACAAGGCTAGAGCAGAGAGGAAAGAATGACAGAGAACATCAACTCAAAGATCGTCTTTCTATTTATCAGGGGCTATGGTTTATACAGTTCCTTTAAAGATCAGGGGCTACACATTTTTTTTTAAAATCTCCTCTAATAATGTATTAACATATTGGAGGCTGATTTAGTGCATACAAAAGTCCACGCTAGTAGACTGGGCTACTTAAAATGCCATAGACAGATCCAAAGTATTACAGAAAAAATAAAACATATATATACATATATAAATGATCTTCACAAATATAAGTTCTGGAACAAGAATTTATGTTTACATGTAAAACAGGGTTTCAAGGCATGATGCATATGTGATAACCCCACCAATTTGTTTTATTATTTTACTAATATGGTCAACATAATTATTATCATTTAAATGTGTTAACTGGGGAAGTGGGCAATGAGGCTCGAGATCCTATTACAAGTTCATCATTCATGAGAGTTTAATAATCACCCAAGACTCTGCATCACAGTGCTCTCCTCAAATGATCGAGTCAAGACAACTTCCAGTTTTAAATCTACACTTGGAAATCCACAGCAACATTTAGCAAGAGAATCTTTTATATAGGCTAAATCGTGATTACTTGAGAGTTTAAATTAGCAACAATTGACCATGCATGATAATCTATTTTTTTCTTCTTTAAACAAAAAACCATGTAAGAGAATACTTTGTACAAGCCCATATTTAGGAGGAGGGTAACTGAATCTAGAGGTAACAGGTATTATATCCATCCACTTACCACAAGGGCATTAAAGGATAAAGCAATCTAATCACACAAAAATACACAAAGCAACTATTTAGTTTGTTCATGAGAAATTTCATAGGAAATACACTTTAAAACATAAACACTACTTATTTCCAGAACAGATCAGAAGATTGCTTAAAAATATGCAAAAAACTGATAAGGTAGCTGAATGTTCTCACCTGCACGAGCTTCTTACACATGCTGAAGCTCAGGCCATCCTTGGTTTCAGTGTCAATGTGTCTCATTCCACCTAAATGTATGGTAGAAACTAATCCATTTGATTGAGAACCTCCATCAGCAATTCGAATTTCAAACTTTACGCTCACATACTCATCAGTTGTCCACGGTCTATTTACTCCAAAAAGATTTTCGTTCCTTCCCTCCACTTCACTCTCTAAAGACACACTGAATAGGACAGAGCCCCCTCCCTCATTAATACTCAATAGATGTCCGACCATATGCAATAAAACCTGAAAAGTCTTCCTTTCATCACCTATCACCTGATTAGGTAAAGAGTTTGGAACATCTACCACAAAACCAAAACCCTCATAAATACACAAGCATTTGACAAGACAGGATGCTTCCTTAATCATTGAGTGAAGCTTAAAGGGCCTCATCTCTAATGGAAATCTATCACCACCTTTGGCTGATATCTCCATTGCATCATTTATTAGACTTGAGAGCACATTGCTGGCTCTTATAATTGTGTCAACAATAATTCTCTGTTCTGAGCTTATAGTCTCATCTTGAAACATAGAAAGCAGGCCCAACATAGAGTGCATTGGCCTCCTCATCCCATGGCTCATCACCTTCTGAAAAGAGTTCCTCGCCTGGCTGGCCATCATTGTGTTCTCCTTGGCTTGTTGCAGCATGCGATTTTGCTCCACCAGTTTCTCTCGCATCAGTTGCGACTCCTCAAGAACTGCAGCATGGGACAGAGCCACAGCCACCTGATCAGCCACAACTTCCACTATCTCCATCTCATCGTAATTCCAATTTCTGTCATTTGAACTCGGAAGAACCAGAACCAATATGGCATAAGAAGTCTCCACCAACTCAGGTGTCCCCCATTTAAAATTTGAAACACGAAGCATTGGCATCCGAATTGCAGCAACAGCACCTGAATCACGAGACCCACCACAGCTAGCTTCCCCAAGTCTTGAATGCTCACTCAAAATCCTCACACCCTTGTTTTTCGTTATCTCCAGTACATCTGGGTCATCTATGGGAATTGACTGATGGAAATCCTTTGAAGGACTCGGTCTCAATTCGTGAGTCAGGTTCACCTCTCTTCTTATGTCATTCATCATCCAAACTGCACAATTTTGTAGATCCAAGGTTTTGGAGAGCTCAACTAGGGTGGTGTACAGTATTGTGTGCTTATCAAGTGACTTTCTAATTTGTTGGGTCAGCATACGGACATGCCAACCTGCATCTGTCTGTCTTTTCATCATCCCAACTTCTTGGTCAAGCTCCATCACATTTTGTGCCAAGAAGAGCTCTCTCACCTTCACTTTGAGAACTAGAGGGATCAAAGTAAAAAGGGTGATTGCAGTCGCACAAGAGACGAGGGCAGTGAGTAATTTGAAAATCGTAAGGGCCATTATCAACTGGAAGGAGTAAGAACCATAATTCGTCCACCCGTTGAGTAAATGGGTCATTCCACAGAGGACTATGAATAAAATGAACTCCACAAGCACCCATTTGAATGGTACATTCGAGCAGCTAATGAAGTAAAGTAACTCAATTGGAATTGAAAAGTAGGCTAATGCAATCAAGAAATCACTCACTTTCTGACACTCTAAAATACTATTTAAGCTCCAATACCCCTCATCGTCGCAGTGAAAACGAGAGAATTCATTGTCCAAGGCCGAAGCTGAGATGATGGGGAAAAAAACAATCAACAACCAAAGGACTAACGATTTCATTGCACCGAATGGGGCTACTAACTCAACTACTTTACAAATTTGAGAAAAAGCTCAACCTACTTTTTAAATAAAAAAAAACATAAAACTATCTTATCTTGAACTTAAACCCAGAACCCCAAGCTTGAGCTTTTATTCCATCTACCCAGAACTTCAATTAACATACACTTTAAAAATTATTAAAACTCATCTGCCAGATTTCTAGATCTAGCATACCTATATTCTTCAAGATCTAACATACCTATTTGGCAGAAGCCTCCATATTTCAAATATTTTACTGTATCACCCTGATTCTTCACATCTGCTTTTACCTTTCTATAAAATATCTGTGTCGTTATGTAGCAGTATTCCTGCCTGTTTGTAGAAAACCAAAATTTTTAAAAACCTTGGACTTTCTTCACCTATGCAGCTAAGTTTTGAGGGGTAAGAAATCTATATAATTGGGAAAAAGGTTTTCTTTTACTTCAAACACTAAGGAAGAAAGCACCTACTGTCTCCTGAGGCAAAAGCACCGTCAACCCTTTCACATTCACTTTCAAGAGTCAATCAGCAACAATTAGTTTTAAATTAATCTTAAACAAAGACAATCCCAATTACTCAAAAGGAAAACCACCCACTTGTGCATTAAATAATATTCCTTACAACCCCCACATGGCCATAAACTCTTGTAAAATCAAACCTACGAATATAAAATTATCATCCAAATACAGAACAAAAAACCCATAAACGTAGAGAGAGAAAACTCCGTAACTCAATCAGCTATTGTAAAATCAAACCTACTAACATAATATGGTCACATGCATACACAAACACAAAAATTCATAAATTTAAGAGTGAGAAAGAAGGAGATCTTGTGAACTCAAGTGAAAAATAGGATTTATATTTAACTTAAAAAAGTAAATAAATCAAGTGAGATATAAATGAACGACTCTCTCCCTCATGAGTTTCGAGACAAAAGACTTGTAAGGACAACTCATTTTGAAAATTGATTGAGAAATTGGATTAATTGCTAGAAGAATGGGACGATTGTGCATTACTCGGGTAACAAGGGCATTTCGAAAAAATTTCCATAACTAAGAATATTTCTAAATTTTTTCTCAGAGTCACGTATCTAGCACATGATCACTTGCCATGGAATAAATACCTTTTCATTTCATAAGGAAGGGATTTTTGTCTTAGAGAATTCTCTTCATACCCAAGGGAGCTTGAATCATCTCTGAACCTGTTGGCGACTTAGGATTCAGTTCGGACTTGAGATACTCGTGAATACACTTGGACTCTCAAAGTTTAGCTTGAATCCCCTCGATACCCCAAACACTCGATAGGTTCTTAGAAACTAGCGATTACGCTAGGATCCCGAGAGTTTTGCTTACTCAAGTAGTGACTCATCCGTTCTTCTCCACTCTTCAATCAATCAATCGATTTCATACTCTTTGCGGATTTCTCACATCCTTGATCAATACAAAACCCTGACCCTAGTGAGATACAAAATTTCTCACCTACATTTTTTGTCGACTTCGCTGGGGAGGTGTAAGATTCGTTAAGAGTATGCCTATGACTAGAAGTGGGAGAACAACCAATCGGATTCGAAGAGAGCTCATTGATGGGAGTTATCAGAGACCAAATTTGAAGAAAAAAATTCAGCAATTATAAAGTGACTAGAGTCAAAAGCCTATAAATTATAATGAGAAAGGGAAATTTTTTGAGAAAGTATTTCAACAAATTTTCTTTACTTTTCGATTCCTCAAAGTAAAGAAAAGTACTAAGGGCGTGATGGACTCCATAATTCCTACTTTTTAGATCAAGGGAAGTACATTATATGATTCCTTACATATTTTTGTTCATATATATATATGTATATAGATATATAGATATATATACGTGTTAATATATAAATGCCCACATGATTACAAAATTTGGTTTTGTTATAGGTTACCAAATGATATTGATGGAGAAATATTTCCAACAGAGCATTCTCCAGAGTTGGTAAACAAGTTTAATGAACCCTTTTCGAATGGTCTCCCCTTGAGAGGATGATTCAGGTGAAGGGGATTAACAAACTCAATATTGAAAGTGACCAAGAAGTGACTCCACAAAAGGGCCTGAGGGGATGTTCGAGCTTAAAAGCCCCTTAAGGGTTCATCTCTTCAAACTTATTCCAATGGAGTTCCTTTCTTGATGCAAGGTTAACTATCAAACAAAACGAGGACAAGAATGAAAAAAAATAAGCAAAAAGAGAAGAACTCAAGGGTGCCACTCCTATGGTTCAGCCCTTAGGAGGCATATTGTAAGGATATGCATTTTGTTGGAATAATGTAAATTAATAATTAATTAATAAAATATAAATTTTGAATTGTGACAAGTGTTATGGGACAAGTCATGTTGGAATATTTGATGGTGGAATTTAATTCAAGCTTAAGGAAATAAGTTTGGATTTAAAAGGGATTTAAAATTTTGCAAGTATGGATTTAAAATAAGTAAGTGTAATTAAGTGGTAATTAAATTTCCTAGAGAATTGACAAAAGACCATAATGTCCTTGGCAATGTAAAAATTGACTATGACATCCTCAAATGGAGAAAAGTCTATCATGCCCTTGTCTTAAAATGAGAAATGACTTATATGTCCTTAACAATGCATGGGTTAAGCTAACTATGCATGGTTAGTTGTTGGAGATTAAGAATTAAACTCATTTATGTATATATTGGCTAAGTTATCAGCTTTGTTCATATCTTTCACTCGAAGTTGCTAGCAAAGTGAGAGATAAGAGAGAAAAGAAGAGAGGAGCTAGGGTTTCAAGGAAAAGTTGGAGGATTCAAGAGAAAGTTGGCCAAGAGAAGTGAAATAAACATCAAAAGTGGATCATCCAACACTTTCAAGGTTCCTAGCAAGGAGAAGAGTAGCAAAAAGAAGGTAGAAAATATGTTCTAGCATCTAAATTTGTCATCTATGTGCTTACATGCAAGAAGAGATGAAACCATGCATGTCTCTTGGTGATATATGTGTTAACTATGTGAGTTATGTGAATTACATGCTTCTTGTTTGATTATTAAACCCTAAGCTTAAAGGTTGCTAGAGTCAAGGTGGTGCACTATTCATGTGGATATTAAAAGCTAGAAGGCATGATTATTGGATGATCTTATTTTATTTATTGCTAGAAATGGTAAAATCATAGATGAAGGTGTTGAGCATGTTGAATACATGTGTAAATTCTTGCTTTGTAGCTTAGTAGGTGTGTTGAAGGTTGAGAAATAAGTTTTGTTAAGAAAATTGCAATATTAGGCTAGGAATTGTAATTAAACCAAATTATAATCTGTAAAGTGTATTGGATGGTACATATAGAAGTTATGTGAGCATATCAAGTTGCTAAATGTGTATGTGGTAATGCATGTGAAGTATAGAGTTCCAAGAGTGAAGTTTGGTCTAAGTTTTGAAATTGAAAATTTGACAAAATGTAACCAATATGTGATTTTTTGGCCATTTTGAGTATTTGAATGTGTAATAAGGTCAAACATCTAAGTTTTATGTACGTACACGTGTTAGAATCGAATTGGGAGCAATTTGACATTTATGGCGACAATTGATGCTTTTAAACGTTTTTAAAACGTTCGCCGACGGTTAAAATGAAATCTTTGGAAAAATAAGGCCATTTTATGATTTTTAAATATTTTGAAGGCCCACACAAGTAAAATACATGTTATGTGTGCTATGTGAAGTGTTGGAATTAAGAAATTCAATTTAAGGCCAAAAATAACATCAATCTTGGAAAGAAATTTTTTTTCTATCACGGCAGCACTGCGCCGGGGCGAGAAGAATTGAACTGGACATGGCGCCAGGGCACAGTGCAACTGCAAGGAATGCGCGGACAGCACCTTCAGTCGTCACCGGGGCGCTGTCTGACTGAGAGGATTTCGCTGGGGGCGCAGTGTTCTCCGTCGGGGCGTAGTTGTCCTATTTTGAAAAATAAATTATTTTGATTCCAAATTGCAATGTTTTGATATTAAAAGAGAGAAACATATATGCAAGCTATAATTTGATAAAAATAATCAATATGGTAAATGCTAAGGTTTAAATGAACAATTTGTTATGTGATTAGGATTATGTATGGTTAAAGGGTAGCTTGTTTAGCAAGTTATGGCATGCATGTGTATATAACTAATGCGTGAACCAATATTATGGTCATGTAGGTTATAAACGGGATAATATTTTACCAGTTGTGATAGAAGAGGACTAAGGCAAGTTTTCTAACTGAACTTCTAATTGCAGTTCTTGAGCAGACATCCATGTTATACATTCATGTTACCATGTAAAGTTCATTCCTTATTGAACTATATTAAAAAGGTTGATGCCAATTTTGATTATGGCTAGACGCATGTAATGTTTCATGTTGAATTCAGCTATTGATTTTTATGTTCTCCAATCCACATTGTTGTGGTGCGGACTCTATGATATGTTGTAACAGAACAACCCTAATAAAAAGGAGAATAAAGGATAAAGGCAATAAAATAATTATGACGTGGTTACATCGTTAGATGTATGGTGTGCACAATATAGAAGTACGATGGGCTGATCACCCAGAGTACGCATCTAAATTGATATTAGTACCCCCGGGCAATGTCAGTGTTTGTGATTGGTGTTGTTCTTAACGTATTATAATTGATATGGGCAGTATCGATCTTGATGATTGGTATTGTTCTTAACGTGTTCTTGGTCTTGTGACCATACAACAATTAAAATCTCATGTTCTCAGATAATCATGCTCAGTTTGTGTTACATTTCCATCCTCATTCATTGAAGGCTTATAAGCCAGTTTTAATATGTACACTTCAAATTTCATTGTAAATGATTTTTATTTATTATTACGAAATATCATGTTATTTTGTGTTTATTTACTTGCTGAGCTATTTTAAGCTCACTCTTGCTTTTATTCATGATATTTCAGCTAAGCCAGAGTAGACTGAAGGGTCGGGCGTAGATAAGGGAAAAGACAAAATCAACCAACAATAGATGTATTTCTGAATTATATATATATGTTGTAAATTTATTGACGTCATGTTTTGTTACAACGTGTTGTATGTATAAAGGTATGTAGAACCTGAGATTAATTATGTATGAATGTAAATTAACTGTTGTTGTTATTCAGAATGAATGGATGTGATAATAGGGTAGAATAGTAACGTGAGCACCGAACCCGAGGTTCAAGGGACTAGGATTTGGGGGCGTCACACATATTCCTTTACAAGCTCCAAAGTGATTTCCCGATCAAACTTTGGTTATCGTGACGAGCAAGATGATTAGTATTAAAGAAAGTGACGAGAAATAGATGGAAACTTATGGATGATCTCCCTTAAGTCCTTCGTGACATAGAAAAGTTACTTAAATGGGGCAAAGATCATGACGCCATGGAAAAAGCATGTGTGAAATCAATCTATCCCAAGTCCTTCGTGACATAGAAAGTTACTCAAAGGGGCCAAAGATCATGACGCCATGGAAAAGGCGTGTGTGACATCGATTTCCCCCAAGTCCTTTGTGACAAAGAAAGTTACTAAAAAGGGCTAAAGATCGTGATGCCATAGAAAAGGCGCATATGACATCGATCCAAAAAGACATGAGAAGCTTGTCATAGAAATATAATGGGGTTTAAAAATTTAAAGAATACATTCGATAGTTTGATCACTAGAAAGTGGAGATACAGAGAATTAAATGAACTAAGTCACAAATAAATGAATGCGACCTAAGAGGGGCCCTCATGAGTCCCCGGGCAGAAGGCTTGTAGGGGCAACTCATTTTGGGAATTGATTGAAGGATTGAATTGGTGGCTAGAAGAATGGGAGGATCTGGGTATTACTCGGGTAACCAGGGGTATTTCGGGAATTTTCCTATAATTAAGGGTATTTCTGGAATTTTCTCACATAGTCACATGCTTGGAACACGATCACTTGCCAGGGGACTCTCTAAATACCCCCTCATTTCATGAAGAAGGGACTTTTTGACCACTTAGAGAATTCTCTCCAAACCCAAAGGAGCTTGAATCATCTCTAAACCTGTTGGCGACTTAAGATTCAGTTCTGACTTGAGACACTCATGAACACACTTGTGAAAGTAGTGTAACGCCCCCAAAATCCCCGCACTTTAGCTGCGGCGAATCTTGTGCGTTAAACTCCATACATATACCGACTTAACCAATGATCACATAATCATATTGGTTGAATTAGTCTATTTTAGACTATACATAAAAAAAAAAAAATTCCTTAACTTAGTCCCTGGATCTTAACTTGATCTCGGTCTCAGTATTTATACAAGTATCAACTTGTAGTTCATCCGTATAAATGGATAACACCATATATAACGGTCCAATTTTTACCTTAAGATTTAAATATTCTATAACTTTACATGTTCTAATATCCGCGACATTAAATCATTAGGACGGCTCTTGGGAACAGAGAATCTCGCAGTGAATGCTTGTATCTTCACTCGGGATAAATGTTTGTATCTTTATCCGTGAAAAATAGTTGTATCTTTGTCCGGTGCAAAATTCTCTTTCTGTACAGAACATTACCCAACTAGTTAAAACCCTCACTCGAAACACGTTTGTTTATAGTGATATCTCTTCATATCAATAATCCTACTTATCTGAAATTTAGAATAGTAATAACAAGTTATACCTGGGTCCAAGGAACCTTAACGATGGATTTAACCAGTCAACATCGCTTAGTCCTGTCTCGGATGTACAACACTCACAAGTTATTTACCGATCCTCATCCAGATAAATAGATCATTATCAATACTATTTTAAATTTTAACAATTCTAAGTTATATCAAAATAAAGACATAACAATATTCTGATGATAATAATTTATATCATTCATTTAAAATTCGGTTATATGTTTGTTTGTTCGTATTAGAACAGTCATTATGACTTATATAAATACAAGTAATAAACATGAAAACTTAATCTACGCTTCATCTTTACGTTCATGATCTTCTTAACGTTCATCTTTAATCTGCAAATAAGGTTTTATTTGCAAGAATGAGCACGACGACTCAACAAGTCTAACATATATCACATACGCAATTTATGCTTTCATATAAACTTTAACATGTCTTGACGGAATATAATTCTCCATTTAATATCACATATAACTCATATTCCAATAATTTATATCACATTGACACATAAAGTATATATATCTTTTTCATAACTCGTAAACATAACACATAACAGTTAGAAGACTTACAAACATCAGTTAAAGACTTCACATAACATCTATCACATAACAACATGACATTACACATATAATTTATTATTTTAATAATACTACACAAGTAGCACATAGCAAGAGTTAGAAGACTTGCACAAATAACACATAAAGGTTTAAAACTTGCTTTGAAACTGTTTTAGGGTTTCCCAAAAAATCGTTAAACGCCTACAAAAAGGGTTATACGACCCCGAATGTTAGTTTATCAAAATTTTCTTTTGAATAAGTCTTAGAATAACTTAACCAGACTATTTTCATAGGTGGAATTAATTGGAAAATTGGCTAACTTAAAAACTCATTTTTAAGTCCAAAAATCCGAATGGTCCATAAAAATTTTCAACTTCTACCTCTTTTACTGCGACAGTCATGACTTTGTTATAAGAAAATATTTTGAGGTGATTCTTGAGTCTAAATTGCTTAGAATTTCATGATATACAACTTTTCTTTAGGTTGCTAAGGCAGATTCCGAATTTATATTTTCGGAAATTTGCAAAAACAGTCTGCGAGTATATTAGACTTATGTTTCTTTGATCCAATTGGTAAAACATGATACCTCAAGTATTAATTTGCTAAGATAACATGTTCGAACACTTCATAACATAAAAACAGACAAAATCATAAACCTACTTATGTACGATTTATGACTTTTTCTCAAGAACACGAAGAACGAATCAAAGAACACGAAGAACTAAGTTTCACCGTTCTTGGTTTAACTTGCTAAATCATGGTGCCACAAGCATGAATTCACTAGGCCATCATGTTTCAAAATTTTATAACACTAAATTAGAAAATTATAAACCTACTTATGTAGAAAATTATGACTTTTTCTCAAGAACACACGAAGAACACGAAAAACGAAAAATCGTATATGGTAACGACTTATGTTCGTGAGCTTTTGGATTTTATACTTGAAATAATTTGAGCATTATAACTGCTTACATATGTGATTATAACACTTTATAATTGACAAAATTATAATGACTTGTTTACTTGATTATAACAATTTATAATTATTGCTCAAGAACACACGAAGAACACGGAGAATGACAACCGTACATGGCTACGACGTACGTTCTTGAGTTTTAAACTATGAAATGAAATTTGACATTATAACTACTACAAAATGAAGAAAAACTTAAGAACACGTGAAGAACACAGAGAACGACAATCGTACATGGCTACGACATGCATTCTTGAGCTTTGATTTCTAACTATAAAATGAAATTGACATAACAACGACTTGCTCAAGTAATAAGGAACACGGAAAACAAAAAATCATACATGGCTACGACTTATGTTCTTGAGCCTCATCGATAAAATAAAAATTTAAGCATAATAACGATTAAGAATCGTACATTTTATTATTGCAAGCTTTAACTATTTCTTTGCAATATCTTGATTATAGGAATTTTGCTTTGAAAATTATTGAGAATATTAAAGATGTTAGCTTCCTATTTATAGAAAAACCAAGGGTCGGGATAGTTTGGTTATTAGTTTAAAAGACCAAGGGTATTTTAGTCTTTTCATACCTAGAGTGTGATAGCGTGTGCCAGCCACACTTTTACCCATTCCTTCTTTCGTTTTCGGTATATCGAATAAATTGCGTGCGATTATTTTAAAATATTTTGCATTAGTAATATCAATTTTAATTAATTATACATATTTTATTCATAAAATACATCATACAATATTAATATGATGTCTTGTCTGACCTTCAAAGTTTTTCTTGAATCAATTTTGGATAATCTTCCGTATAGTTTTTCCAAATACACATACCGGGTGATGTGATTGATAAGTTTATTTCATTATAGACACAAATTATGATTGAATAATATAATTAGGTATTAATCTCATAAATTTGATTATTCAAATTTTATATTAACCTATCTCATGTTGCGTTTAAAGAAAACAACACGAATGGATTAGCAGTTTAATTATATAATAGTTCGATTCCAACTAAATGGTTAACTTCTATTCCACGTATAAATACTATTTCGTGAAATGTAAAAAGTCAAAACATTGAAAATAACGTTCAAAAAGACGATAAATGTTTTCTCGTAAATTGTGACGTTTTCGTATTTTCCACTGGAAATTTTTATTGATTCTCTGACATCTAAACCTCATATTAACATTATGTTGTGAAATACGAGAAGTCCTACAAATGAAAGAAACAGTCAAACGAACGAAAAATATTTTCTCGTGAATACTAATTTTACACGTTTTTCGAGAAAAAACTTTTATTGACTGTTACGTGTTTTCAAAATGTGGAAAGGTTGAATCTTGAAACGGAATGTCAATTTGACCTTAACGTTTTGCTTAAGAGCCTAGGTTATTTCCTAGGGTTAGGGTTTAGGGTTTATTTTTTTTTTCAATTTAGGTTTTTGCCTTAAATTAACTTCTGATTTTTAATAAGTGTTAAGGTTAACTACTCAAACCAAAACATAAAATCCTACATATAGATAATTCACATAACACATTTAAAAGCTCAAATCAAGCTTTACTATTCGCATAACACATAGTTTAGGCTAAAAATTAACCTACAGTCGTATATAATCGTATTTTTGACTCGTATATATTCTTTAAGATAGCTCAAGGTATACTGGAGCAATCATTCTTAGGTTTTTAATTGACAATCTTAATTTAATCTTGTTAGATCATATTTGAAATATTTAGAATATTACAAGTAATATGCATACAAGTCAATCACATTTGACGTGATGTAACATATAATTTGTAATCTTATTCATTTATTAATAAAAGAATTTATTTATTCAAAAATATTTTCTTTATCCAGATTTAATTATTGAATTTATCATGATAAACTTATAGTTTTGAAGCAATGCTTTTAGAATCATGATGATGATCATGCTAATGAGATCTAAATTTTAGATAGCTCAAAACTAAAATTGTTCCTAATTATGGGATCACTAAAACGGGGATTAATGAATCCGGATAGATTAGTACATACTATGTTTGCTCTTTTGAAGAGGGTGATTGGTCTCATAATTATTTGTGTAGAGACATTAAAGCAAGTATGTAGATTCTTATTAGAAAATAAGTTCACTAAACGTGACTCGCTCATGGAACACTTAATGGAGTTTTACTTGTCCGTCAATAGGAGTTTCTTATGTGATAATAGTACAAGTGATCATTGGACTTGAGATCGTCATAGTATATTGTGTATTATAATAAAGAACAATAGGTATTCTATTTATAATGATAATATTTTCTATGGTATTGGGAAATTGTGAGATGGACTTTATTTACTTGACTTGCATGAAAGTATTTTTCAAAATAGACCAAACTAAGAAAAGAAAAATGGATATTATAAATTATACATTTATGTGGAACTGTAAACTCGGTCTTATTAATGAAACAAGATTAAACAAGTTGCATAAAGATAAAATTTTAGAGCTATCAGATTATGAATCAGATCCAACTTATGAACCTTATCTCACAGGAAAAATGACCAAATCTCCATTTAGTGAAAAAGGAGAAAGAGTTATTGAGTTGTTAGAATTGGTACACACAGATGTATGTGGACCTATGACAACACATGCACGCGGAGGGTATTCATATTTTATTACTTTCACTGATGATCATTCCAAATTTGGATATATGTATTTGATGAAATATAAGTTTGAATCGTTTAAAAAATCTAAAGAATTCAGAAGTGAAGTAGAGAAACAAACTGACAAGAGTATTAATATTCTTCGATCGAATCGAGGAGGTGAATATTTAAGCAATGAGTTTTTTGATTATCTAAAAAAATAGTATAATCTCACAATGGACTCCACCAGGCATGCTATTTGCCTAATTTTTAATTATCAATTAACACACATGTATACGTGACCCATAAGTAATATAATGATTAAGTCGAGTGTCGAATCTACATGGAATTAAAAATAATTATTACCAAATACTAATTATATATCAAATTAATTTTAATTAAACAATTACAATAAATTAATAAAGTAAAACTAAATAAAATTATTAACTAAATTAATTTAATGACAAAGATTAAATCAGATTAAAAATACTTAAGATCACAATTTTCTCTAATACTGCATTTAAATCTCTTCACTCTATTTTTAATTAATTAATTATATAGAATTATTAACTGGGAATGCCTAACTATTTATTAATCTTTATAAAAAATTAATAAATTTTTTAATTCCAATTAAGTTGCTATATTGTTATGCAAAATAACTTGAAATAAACTCATTAAGATTAAACTCTCAATAACGTTATATGTGGCATATAGATATTTTTATCCTATACACTAGCATACTACTCTTTTTAAAAAGAATAAACAAATTCACATGTTATTATATCTTAATATAATCCTAGAATTTATTTTACAATTCCATCTAAGATATCACAATTAATTGTTATAGTTAATTAATACTTGAATGCACAAAATATGATAAATAATTCATATATAATCAAATAAAATTAAAAAATAAGTAAATTAAATTAAATTACACATTTGGTTGAATTGTAATCTCAATTAAAGATTAGCCCACAACTAAATAATAAATTATCTACAAATAATTCAATATCTCAAAATTACAAAAATAAAAGTAAAATAAAAGAAATTAAATATGTGTTTTAATATCCATCTATCACTTGGATCACAGTTTTCAATTCACAAGCTCCGCCTTTAATTTTGAAAGCTTTCGCGTTGAATATTTACTTCTAAACTAATAAAATTAATCTACTCTATTCTAATTTTATGTTAATCTCTTGAAAATACGAGTCTCATAGTATATTTATAGGTGTACAATAATAATCCTAAACAAAAGTAGAATTATAAATCAATTAGGAATAAAAAATCTGAAATTAATCTCGTTCCCAGCAATTCCGTGCAATCTAAACACTCCTTTCACTTGCCTGACGTCATTAGCAACACCACGCACATGGCGCACCCCTAATCCTCACACGTTTCCCACAGTATGACACCGTTTTTGCCTTAGTTCTTCTCCAAATACATGCCCGCGCATTGCGCGGACAGCTACCTCCTAAACCTCACAACCAAATGTTGTCGTTTTGTCCATTGCCAAGTCCTGAGCGCGTATGGCGCTAGCTGCTGCATGCTAATCAAATAATTACGATATTGCCACTAATGCCACAAAATTACAAAATTGTCATCCAGTCAGCTATAGATTTACAAAAATGCCACCAAGAATTATTTAATCTACAAAATTAAATATAAATTAATTAAAATAAATATAAATAATAAATAGTAATAATAATAAATAAAATACCTAAAATACTTAAAAATTAACAAATAATTAAGCTTAAAAATTTCCAATAAATATATATAAAATCGAATTATCACATGCCACAACTGAATGGTGTATCTGAAAGGAGAAATCGAACATTGTTGGACATGGTTCGTTCCATGATGAGTTTTACCGATCTTCTAGTTTTCTTTTGGGGTTATGCCTTAGAAACGACTGCAGATCTACTTAACAAGGTAAGTTCGAAATCCGTCCCTAAGACCCCATATGAGATATGGACAGGGTGAAAACCAAGTCTTAAGTATATTAAGATTTTGGTTTATCCAGCTTATGTCAAAAAATTTGAGAATAATAAGCTAGAGACAAGATCAGACAAGTGTAAATTTATAAGATATCCTAAAGAAAGTTTAGGATATTACTTCTATCATCCAATTGATCACAAGGTGTTTGTTACGAAACATGCTACCTTATTAGAAAATGAGTTTATCATTTAAGGGGTCAGTGAGAGTAAGATAGACTTTGAAGAAATTCAAGAATTGCAAAATAATACGGGTCAACGTAAGGTACCTGACCAAGTAAAAGAACCTACTATACCATAACCTATTCGAAAGTCTGAAAGAGTACCGAAGATACCTGAAATGTATAGATTCATCGTAAAAGATAATGATGAGATACGCATCCTAGATGATGATGATCTATTGACTTACGAAGATGTTATGAGTAGTAAAGACTCAGAGAAATGACTAACAGCCATGAAATCTGATATGGACTCCATGTATGAGAACCAAGTTGGACTTTGGTTACTCCACCTTAGGGCATTAAGCCTATTAGGTGTAAATTAATCTTTAAGAGAAAGACTGGAGCAGACAACAAGGTGGGGACCTATAAGGTCCGACTTATTGCAAATGCTTTCAAACAAAAATAATGTATTGACATGATGAAACCTTTTCACTAATAACAATGCTCAAGTTCATTCAGATTTTGCTTGCAATTGCAGCTTATTATGACTACGAAATCTGACAAATAGACGTGAAAACAACCTTACTCAATGGGAAACTAGAAGAACAACCAGAGGGTTTTGTTTCAAAGGTTGAAACAAATCAAGTCTGTAAGTTACAATGATCCATTTATGGATTGAAGTAAGCTTCTTAAAAATAGAATATCTGTTTTGATGAGACAATCAAAGAGTTTGATTTTATCAAAAATGAGGATGAACCATGTGCGTACAAGAAGGTTAGTGAGAACGTTGTCACATTCATAGTATTATATATTGATGATATATTACTGATAGTGAATGATGTTTCTATGCTTCAGTTAATCAACACTTCTCCATAAGGACTTGGGAGAAGTATCCTACATTTTGTGAATTAAGATTGATGTGCCAAGAAATTTATACATTCTAGCCTACTAATTTATACTTTGAAGAGTATATATTATTAAAATTACTATGTTTTCATGCGTTTTTCAGGTGTTTGGAATCAAATAGAGATATTTGGCTTTAGAACAGAGTAATTCACCCCACGTATTTTCTTTCAACAAAGACATGGATCTGGTCAGAGGCCTCTCTACAATGTTTTGATAGTATACTATTTGTATGACAGAGATGTAGGATATGTACAGGGAATGCGTTTGTAGTTGGTCTGTTGCTTCTTTATATCAATTAGGAAGATACATTTTGGTTATTGGTTACATTACTGAAAGGAGTTGTCCATGTCCCAATGGAGGATTATATTTGGGTGGGGTTACTTCTTGTACAGAGTACAATACCTTTTTAGTTTGAACAGCTAGTTCAAGGCCCTTTTAAAATATTGCCATGATGACTTGGTAAAATTACTTTTGAGAAACTCTACATGTTTTGCGGAATTTCATAGAGGATGCAATGAACCCGGATGCACTATTACCAATGGCCTATTCAAACTAAAAGCAGAGTAGCAACAGATCTGTAACACATGGATTTAACTGCAGTAAGGTTTCAAGCTATACCAGGGTTTAAATCATGGTGCCAGCAATTTTTTTTTTAATCAGCAACATTCTAACTGTGGGCCAGGCCCATTATTTTATTGCAGAAAGATTAGCAACCAAGTTTCACAGCCTCCTAATAAAAGTCCAACACGTAATTGAGTATGAGGGTTTTATTATGAGAGTTACGTCATTAGTTCTATATTACAGACGAGACAAAGGAGCCGCAACGCAATAACAGAGCAGTCGCAAAGGAGTTCAACAACTGATTAGGCGAAAGCATCATCCGAACGAAAACACTTCCGCTGCTGTGATTAGCTTCTGATTTGTACATCTATTCTCTCATTCGCTATTTTCTTTTATGATATACAGTAGCATATTGGTATTTTCTTTTCTCTTTTAGTAATCGATGAGCACAATTTATTTATTCAATTCATTCTTTGATTTGAAATGTTAAGGATATCACTGTTCATTATTTAGAGTGGTTTGAATATTACAGTTCAGAATTTAATTTTTCTATTCTTCAATTGGTTGGTACATTCAATTAGGTATTCTATTTAGTTAATTATGCATTATTTAATTATGTCTTGTGTTCTAATCTCAAGTATGCTAGGCTAAGTTATTTTCTAGGGTTGAAGATGAGTATATTTGGTTGATTCCATAAGGAGTGACTCAAGACAATTTAAGGCCTAAAATAATATTTCTAAATGAGACTTTCTATGTTTTTAGTATGTTCATTGATTTTTATGGTCAAATTGACCAATTTTCAAATCAATATATCTTATAATTATTTAATATATATGTAAAAAGCCTATAAACTACATAAAATTTAGTACTAATCTCAATGTTTACTTTTAAAAAAATCAAAATATATATGTTTAATTGTTAATTTTAACAATAGTCAATTTGACTACAAAAGTTAACAGATGACTTTTATTTTAAGATGGAGGGAGTATTAATATTTTTTTATTTAAATGAGATTTTTTTTCTTTTTTTATACTGTTAACTTTTTTTAGGTATATAATATTTAGATTGAACTATGAGCCTTTAAGGATTAATTGGACTTATATTTTTATAAAAAAAAATTTACATGAGTTATTTATGGTGTTTAAATATTTGTGGCCTTCTTTTAAAATGAAGCCTAAAGCCCAAGTTTTTTTGGTTGGACTATAGGGTGGCCCTGGATTCCATTGCACTAATTCCTGCCAATTAATTCTACAGATTTAGTGTTTTCATGTTAAAAATAATTCTTTCTATTGAATGCCTATTTTTACTGATAAAAAAATAAGGTTGGATTCTCATTAATATTTGTTGAATTCAGTTTATGATTTGTTAAAAGCGGATATAAATTGTGTTTTGATGAAAATAATGAGTGTTTTGATTTTATACATTCGTTTGGCTATGAAAGAATTAACAATCTAATTTTATAAATTAACTGGGCTTAACTGTATTTATTTTTCGCATCAAATAGACTCGAGAGACCAAATTAGTGCGAGATAAAAAGTAGATTTTATTAGGCATGAATAGTAGGAAGATGATATCAAATATATGATTCTGCCATCCTAGTATTTTATTATTGATTAGTTTATTTGTGCTAGTATTTCATTACTTATTATTTATTTGTGTTTTTTAGTTGATAAATATTCACTCTCAAATTTTAAGCTAGATTAGGAATTAATTAGAATTAGTGAGTGAGATAATATGTTTCATCCGTCAAGTCCTTAGGGTTCGACCTCGCACTTGTCTAAGCTATACTAGATATCCGATTCGTGCACTTACGAGTATAGAAAACATTGACAACAAGTTTTTGGTGCCATTGCAGGGGACTTGAAATTTTTCGCACTAGCTCACTAATTTAGATTATTTCCTTCTACTAGTTTCTTTAAAAAAAAAATAAATTAACAAAATAAAATAAAATAAAATATTTTATTTTATTTTTATTAGTAGAGTAGTGCATGAACACTGTTTGGAAACGCGCTGTTAAGAGATTGAGTATGATAGAAAACTTAGAACTAAATCTTTTATTTAAGAGAGAAATGACGACTGAGGAACAAGAAGAAACAGAAACCTTGAAGGAGCTTTTCTTTCCTATTACTACCAACCCGCCGTCATGCATCGTATTGCCTCCCACAACTGCGGACCATTTGGAGCTTAAACCGCAAGTAATGCAACTTCTTTTCATTTTTCATGAAAGCAATTAAGAAGATCCTTACCTCCATATTAAGGATTTTTTTTATAAATTTGTGCCAATTTTAAATTCCCAAAATTTTCTGATGAGTTGATTTGCCTACGTTTATTTCCTTTCTCCCTGAAAGGGAAAGCAAAGGCATGGCTTAACTCACTACCTTCTAGGTCCATTACTAGTTGGGAGATTTTGGTCTCCAAATTTCTAACTAAAATTTTTCCATTGTCAAAGACAAATATTCGATTTTTGTCAAGAGGATCATGAAAAATTCTATGAATCCTGAAAAAGATTTAAAGACCTACTTTTGAGATTTCCCCACTATGGTTTTAAGACATGGAGAGTAGTCCAATATTTCTACAATGGGTTAACTCAAACTAACCGAAACATGATTGAATCCATGAACAGTAGTACTTTCCTTAGTCTCACAGAAAAGGAAGCTTACAATTTTCTTGAGAATCTGTCCGAGAGGGATTTCTCTTCTCATAAGAAACCATCAATAAGGCTAGAAGGAAATGAAGTTAAGAAGGCTAGAAGCAATGGGATTTCTCTTCTCATAAGAAACCATCATCTCAAGTTAAGAAGGAAATGAAGAAAGAAGACATATATGAGTTAACTAAAGAAGAGTCTAGAAGGCAGTTAGATAGTCTCTCAATAAGGCTTGAAGAGTTAGCTTTGCGATTGGATAACAATTCCGTCTAAAAGGTCATTTTATGCAATAATTAATGTTGAAGCGATTGGATAACTCTATTTCTATATGACTTTGTAAAAATATTTAGATTGATATTTTAGTTAATCAAAGTAAAAAGATAGAGATAGAGAAATATCAAACACAGAGAACAAAACGATATATCATGGTTCACTATATATATCCCCGATATATTTAGGTAGTCCAGTTCCCAAACTCTTATCCAAGATTTGGGATTTTTTCACTATAAAAATAGTAAACTCCTTAACTTAGGTGGATAAACCTTCACAAATCTAATTATGTCTTAGAACAACTATCCCCTAGTCTTCTTTAAGAATGCAGATTCCTTTTTTTCATAGCATCTTGTATTCCTTCTTCGGTTGGTCTTGGAACTTGATATCTTTTCTCTTTCTCACTCACTTAAAAACCCAAACCTATGGCCTTTCTAAGATCTTGGTCTCGGAACAAGAATCAGTCAATTCCTCACATAATAGAACAACACTCAACTCTACACTTTTGTTTGCAATGATTTGTTATCTTTAATAAAATGCTTCTTTCATTAAGCAGGTTGATAATGTGACGCCCCCAAATTTGGGTTCCATAACCTCGCGTTTAGTACTCACAATCCAATACATGAATAATAACTAAATACATAGTCTTCGTTAATCTTAGCGAAATAATACATAACTGTTCTTTATAAAAGGTAATACAATTTCAAGGTCTTCTAACCTTAATATAAGAATACATATTTTACGGGTTCACAAAAATATTTACAACATTTAATTAAATATTAATCAATAAACTATTTAGAATGCAAATTCTAAGCTTTATCTTTTCCCTTGCCCTTCTTAGAGTACTCGGGCTTAGCTGAAAAATAGTTCATGATATAACAAGGGTGAACAACTAGCTTGCTCAACAAATTTAAGAACAATTAATGCAACAATGATATATCATGATTGAAAAAAAATAACTTCAAAGTTTTCAACAATATAATAAATGTGAAGGAACGAGAGTTAGGTTTCAATTAAAAGAAATGATTGAGTCTTTACTACTAAGTGGCCTCAAAGGATCATGAACTAATACTTAAGGTAAATCAGATATGTATCTGACCCTTTTATTGTTTTGGTATTCGAGGGGATCAGCCTCTTGTACTCTATGTATATTCATAACACTTAAACATCTTGCACAAAATTTGGTTTCCCTAATACAATCCCTTTATTTAGGGTTGTTCGTTCTCAGTCTTACTATAGGAATCCACACCAACTAATGGTTTGAATAAGTTTTTAAAAATATTTAAGTTAATGAATTTATACATGCAGTGTCTAGCCAAAACAATTAGATAAGACATTCTTAAATAGTTCTTGAATCAAACGAACTATAAAGCTTCAAGTGCACTAAGTACGAATACATAAACAACATAAATGTGAATTTATTTTCAATAATTAAACCACTTAAAGTCTTACAAAATAAATACAAGTTTAAGTATAGGAAGCTAACATTGATTGTTGATTACAGGTAACTAATACAATTTAATGTCTCCTAACAATTAATAAGGTTGATCTCCCAATTAATATTGTATCTAGTTCATATAATAACCTTTGTACATCCAAATTTACTAACTCTTAATCACATAAATAAATATTTAATGGTATATTAAACACATAAAAATATTATCATCAATTGATAATATTTTAATCACATAAAACCTATATTAATAATTTAATATGGTTTAAACTTCTATCTAATATTATTAATCAAATAATAATATTTAAGTCATTTAATAACATTAAATAATATTTTATTCTCTTTTCTAATATTATTAATCCTTTAATAATATTTTATTTATTTACTCACATTATTAATCATTTAATAACATTTTATTCAATTTCTAATATTATTATTCATTTAATAATATTTTATTAAGTTTCTAATATTATTAATTATTTAATAATATTTTATTCATTTTCTAACATTATTATCTATTTAATAATATTTTATTGAGTTTTTAATATTATTAATCATTTAATAATATTTTAATTATTTTCTAATATTATTATTCATTTAATAATATTTTATTTATTTTTTAATATTATTATTAATTTGATAATATTTTATTGAGTTTATAATATTATTAATTATTAAATAATATTTTATTTATTTAATTATTGTCAAATATTAATATTATGTTAAATTATATTTTCTGACCCATTTTAATTTCAAAAGATCCTACCCGACCTGGTTAAATAAAAGTTAATTTTTCAAAAGTGCAAACAACCACTACGGCAGTGAGAACCACCGCTGTGGTGGTGTCCTGCAAAATGATTTACCGTTGTGGCGATGAGACCTACCGCTGAGGTGGTAGTGCTGTTTCTTCAAACCCTAATTTTTTTTTTGATTTCTTTAATTCAATCTTTTATAAAATAAAATATACAAGTCAAAAAGACACCAAATCAGATTTGTTAGTTTCCTAACTTCTTGTTCTTCAATATTTTATAGATCGATCACATTTTCAAAAACATTTTTGACATAGAATTTAGGGTCGGTCGTCTAGGATTTCTAAAACGATATGTTTTGCAATAAAGACCCTAACTTGCTCATTTTTACATATTTTTGAGTGATTTAAGTTGAGTTATCTTTAAAACTCATAAATCTAACATTCTAGCCATAAAAATCAAATAACCAACTTGTACATTCTAAACTACAACTATTTATAACATACAACAAGTTAGGGTTTTACCGGAAACATATCTTCATATAACTTCTTATATCATTTTATATACCAAATACGGTAATACACTTATTAAACATACAAAACCATGAATCTACATAAATATCATAGTTTTAACATTTAATAGTTTGAAAATATGTTTTTGACCATTAAAAAATATACATATTCATGCATATATACACATAGATATATATATCTCCATCAACTTTCATCCTTATACCTTCGAAATCCTACATGGTTTCCACAACACAAATTCCTCTCACAACCAACCATGACAAATATTTACATAACAAATATTAACCATAGAATTGAAATAGTTTTATGAATAGAAAACTTTTTAAGCTTCTAAGCCTGAATGCTCTTCTTCTCCTTCTTCCTAAGTAAGAAATGAAGTTTGATGACTCCACCTTGAACCTCTCTAGCAACTTTCTTATTAATCTAGCTCACAAACTCACAAGGCTCTCTAGCTTTTCTTTTAAAGCTCTAGAGCTTCTCTTTATTTCTCTCTCTAAGAAATCTAGCAAGTGACCATCCAACCTAGTAAAGCTTGGTGAATGACTTATATATAGTTCAAGGCTAGCATCCAAAATCTATACATATACCACATATATCTATACAAAATCTCTAATCTCATATTAATTTCACAATTCAAACTAGCTAAAATTTAGGGATTTCCTTACATAAGAGGACTTAGGGTTGATAGGAGCGGTTCACCAACTATGCACCAATTTTACACAAAATCAAGCAACATAAAATTTGAAATCCAACCCCCATTGGGCCCCATATGTGCCGACTCCCTCTCTCTCTCTCTATATGCATGATTTTTTTATTTTCTTTTATCTCTTATATAACCATATACACATCTATGTATATATACACTCCTATATATATATGTTGACCAACACATTGACCTATGTTTGGGCTCTACTTTAAGTTAATTTGATTAAATCAATTGGGCTCCATCAATTTGTTTGGTTGGGCTCAATTTAATTTCACTCATTGGGTTAACATTAAATACATTCAAGTGTAAACTATATGGACTACCCATTAAATAATTACTTGGGCTACCATATTAATTCTGTTGGACCTTAGTTAATAAATTCATTAGGGTTAATACATAATCCAATTAAACTTGTCCTATTAATGTCAACTAGGCTACTAGGTTAACTAGTTTAGTTTAATCTTATTAATTGATCTCTTCTTTAATTAATTCATTAACTTACATTGCTATACTCTAATAAAGGAACAAATATATAACTAAATTAATATATTGATTCCATCTTATAAAAACAAAATTAATCAACATAAAATTTTAATTCATTAATAATTATCTAATAATTATAATTACAATGTACATATAATTCATGGTCATTATATTCTCCCCTCTTATAAGAATTCCGTCCCCGGAATTATAAATTTAAAGTTACTAAAAAAGATTCGGATAATTATTCGTCATCTTTTCTTCAAGTTCCAACGTAGCTTCTTTGGCGTTGTGGTTCCTCCAAAGCACTTTGACAGAATGTATAACTTTATTTCTTAAAGTCTGTTATTTTCTATCTAATATTTGGACAGAAATTTTTTCATATGATAAGTCTTTCTCAATTTAAAACGGCTTATAGGATATGACGTGCTTAGAATCGGGCTTGTATGGCCGTAACACTGACATGTGAAATACATTATGAATACGCTCCAGTTCATGAGGTAGAGCTACCTCGTATGCCACTTCACCCACATTTTTCAATATTTCAAACGGTCTTATGAACCTCAGACTCAATTTTTCTTTCTTCCCAAATCTGATTTTTCCTTTCCAGGGAGACACTTTCATAAACACAAAACTTCACACTTCAAAATCTCGATTCTGACGATGTAAATCTACATACTTCTTTTATCGGTCTTGAGCTACTACTAACCGAGCTCTCATTACTCCGATAATTTTCACAGTCCGTTGAACCAATTTCAGCCCCAATAGTCGACGTTCTCCTACTTCATCTCAACATAGAGGTGTTATATATTTCCTTTCATACAATACTTCATAAGGCGACATGTCTATGCTTGCGTGATAACTATTGTTATACACAAATTCTACTAAAGGTAGATGGTCCTCCCAACTGCCCTTGAAATCCATCACACAGTCTCTGAGTATGTCTTCCAATGTCTGAATTGTTCTCTCGCTTTACCATCAATTTGCGGATGATACGCCGTACTCATTCTTAACTGCGTTCCCATTCTTTCCTGAAGACTCCTCCAAAAATTTGATGTAAAGCACGAATCTCTGTTTGACACAATTGACACCGGTACTCCATGTCTTGAAACTATGACACCGATACTCAATGTCTTGAAACTATCTCTTTAATATACAACTTGGCCAACTGATCCAAATTGAACTTAATCTTGATCAGTAAAAAGTGCGTTGACTTTGTTAGTCGATCTACAATCACCTAAATAGCGTCGTATCCCTTTTGTGTTGTTGAAAGTCCTACCACAAAATTCATATTGATATGCTCCCATTTTCATTCAGAAATCTCTAATGGCTGTAATAATCCGCTGGGTCTCTTATGTTCTACTTTTACCCTATGACAAGTTAGGCATCGACTGACACATTTAGCAAACTCTCTTTTCATATTCGGCCACCAAAAATACTGACGCAGATCTTGATACATCTTCGTACTACCCAGATGTATCAAGTATCTCGTACTATGGGCCATTTGCAAAATTTTCTCTCGTAACTCAGGCACTAACTGTACCCAAAACCGATTTTCAAACCTTAGTAACCATTTGTTATCCACTTTAAATTTGACCTCTGTACCATTGGCCATCTTCTTCCTTATTTTATCATATTCTTCATCTTTATCTTGAACTTTTTTAACCTTGTCCAATAAGGTTGCACTTGCTTCCATCTTCACTTTTCTTTTGGTTCTTTCGAATTTTTCACCTCTAACTCCATTCGAGCAATTTATTTTACCAGTTCTTCCTGGTTTGTTAATACAAACAACTTTTCTCTGCTTTTTCTGCTTAGAGCATCTACTACTATATTGGCTTTGCCGGGATGATATAGAATTTCACAATCATAACTTTGATTAATTTCAACCATCTCTTTTGCCACATGTTCAACTCTTTTTGTATGAAAATATACTTCAAACTTTTATAGTTTGTGAATATCTCATAATTTTTTCCATACAAATAATGCCTCTAAATTTTAAGGGCAAATACTACCACTGCCAACACCAATTCATGGGTAGGGTATCCCTTCTCATAATCTTTTAATTGTCTTGACGCATACGCAATAACCTTGTCGTTCTTCATAAGCACATAGCCTAGACCTTTGTGCGATGCATCACTATAGATCGTAAAACCTCCCATATCGTCTGGTAAAGTCAATACATGTACTTCACTAAGTCTCTTTTTTAACTCCTGAAAGCTCTCCTCGCACTTCTTCGTCCACATATATTTCACTATCTTCCTCATCAAATTTATTAACAGTGTTTCTATCTTTGAAAAATCCTTGATAAATCTCCGATAATAACCCACTAACCCTAAAAATCTCCTAATCTCCATTGACATCCTTGGTTGTTCCCAATTAATCACATCTTCCACTTTTACAGGATCCACTGAAACTCCCTCCTTGTCAATAACACGTCCTACAAATTGAACTCTCTTTAACCAGAATTCACACTTTGAACATTTTGCATATAACCGCTCCTTCCTTAATATATCCAATACAAATCTTAAATGTTCGGTATGATCTTCTTTAGTTTTGGAATAAATCAAAATATTGTCAATGAACACAACTGCAAATTTATTCAAGTACTGCTTGACTACTTTGTTCATTATGTCCATAAATACGGTTGGCGCATTCGTCAGTCCAAATGACATCACCAAAAACTCATAATGGTCGTAACGAGTTCTGAATGCCGTCTTGAGTACGTCCTCTTTTCTTACTTTTTACTAATGATAACCAGTCCTTAAGTCAATATTCGAAAAGTACTTCGCCCCTTTTAGTTAATCAAATAGATCGTCAATTCTTGGCAACGGGTACTTGTTCTTAATCGTTACTTTGTTCAACTTTCTATAGTCCATACAAAGTCTTATTGAATCATCCTTTTTCTTTACAAACAGCACAGGTGCTCCCCTTAGAGAAACACTAAGCTGAATGTACTTTCTATCCAACAAGTCTTGTAATTGCACCGTCAATTCCTTCATTTCTAATAGAGCCATCCTATATGGTGTTTTTGATATCGGCGATGTCCCCGATACTAAATCAATCACGAATTCTATCTCCCTATCTGGCGGAAGACCAGACAGTTCATCTGGGAAAACATCCATAAACTCTTTAACTACTGGTATTTATTCCATCTCAAGATTCACTATTTGTGTATTCATTACATGTGCCAGATATCCTACACATCCTTTCTTCAATAGTTTTTTAGCCTGCATTATCGTCAGACAACAAGATTGTCTTGACGACTTGCTGCCATAAAATACGACCTTAGACTTATTTGGTGTCTTAAGATGTATACACTTCTTCTGACAATCAATTACCGCTTCATGGTTAAATAACCAATCAATTCCCAGTATAACATCAAACTCCCCCAATCGTATCAGAATTAAGTTCACACATAACTTTTGACCCCTGATCTCTGCACAACAATTTCTATGCATATACTTAATAGGAATTACTTCGTTAGTTGAAGCTTCTATGTTCATAGGGTTTTCTAGTTTTCTTTTAGGCAATTCTAATCGTCTAGCAAAATTATCAGATACAAATAAGTAGGTAGCACCCGAATTAAATAATACGTAAGCATTTATATTATTGATCAGAATAATACCTGATACCACGTCTTTAGATTCTATGGCGTCTTACAACGTCATGTTGAAAGTCTGTGTTGTTGGTTTGTTCTATTGCACCGACCTTCTAATGGTAAGCCTGTTGTTGCTTCCCTTATTTCCACTTCCTCTGTCATTTTTTCTCTTGGGACAATCCTTGATCTGATGGTCCACAGTGCCACATGAGAAACATCATCCCTTCTTTGGTTTAGGATAATTAGGAGCAATATGCCTTCTTGCCCACAATTATAGCAAACATTTTTGCCCTTCATGCACTCCCTTGAATGATTCTTTCCGGACTTGTTACATTTATTCCCCTTCTTCTGTTCGCTACCCTGGGGTGTCCCAAAATTATTGTTGTTCCATTTGTGCTTGTTCGAGTTGTTACCCCTGCTGCTTCCTTATTTACTTCCTCCATCCCCCTTCTTCTTGTTTCTCTCTTGGTTATACTTAGTTAGGGCTTCACTTCCACCCTATGCTATGATAGCTTTCTCCAACAAGGTCAAGAAAGTGTTGATTTGAAGTACAGTGACTCTGCTAAAAACCCAAGGCTTCAGTCCCTGCTCGAACCTCCTTGCCTTCCTTGTTTCGGTGTCCACCTGATGTGGAGCAAATCGTGCTAATTCGTTGAACTTGGTTGCATAACCGACTACTGTCATGTTCCTTTACTTGAGCTCCAAAAATTTAACTTCCATCCTTGCTTGTGTGCTCTCCAGAAAGTAGTTCTCGAAAAATAACTCCTTGAACTGAGTCCAAGAAATTGTTCATTCTTATGCTCTATTCTTATTGGCCTTCCACCAATAGTTCGCCTCTCCTTTCATCATGAACGTGGCAAAGGTTGTTTTTTTCTCCTCTGCCACCCATGCAACCTTAAATACCTTTTCCATTTCCTCAATCCATATATGCGTTTCAATTGGATCCGCCGTCCCTTTAAACTCCGATGGTCCTATCATTTTAAAATCTTTAAAATTTGCCAATAAATTGGCTGGGATTGGTGCTCCCATGGTATTAGTATTTGTATTGTGGAATGCTCCTAATAGTAACTCCATAAATTCTTGTACTAGGTTCGGTGGTCCCTCTTCTCCATTAACCGATTCCACAAGTGATGGTGATGATGGTGGTTGATTTCTTCTTCGTGGCGGCTTTTCTGTTTAGAAGAAAATTTAAGTTATTATTCTTGTCTTTTGTTTTTATTTTATCGCTTAAGCAATTAAAACTAAGGTACAAGTAATCACATCAACACATATAAACATAAACATAACTGTATTTATATTAATATGCTAAAACAATAGTGCATAACACTTTACATCACAAACATATTGTTATGAATTCCTCTATCCATAGTATATTTAATTGTGTTACCACTCGACTTGATGAATTTCCACAATCCATCACCTAAAACTTTAAATGAGTTGACTCTTCTAAGGTTATATCCTAAAGTTTCGCAGCCTAAAGTTTTATAACCTACAGTTCTGATACAACCTGTGACGCTCCCAAATCCGAGTTCCATAACCTCGTGTTTAGTGCTCACAATCCAATACATAAATAACAATTAAATACATAATCTTCATTAATCTTAGCGAAATAATACATTAATGTTCCTTACAAAAGGTAATACAATCCCAATGTCTTTTAACCTTAACATAACAATACATATCGGGTTCACAAAATATTTACAACATTTAATTAAATATTAATCAAATAAACTATTTAGCATGCAAATTCTAAGTTTTGTCTTTTTTCTTGCCCTTGTCCTTATTGGAGCACTCGGGCTTAGCTGAAAAATAGTTCATAATATAGTAAGAGTGAGCAACTAGCTTGCTCAACAAGTTTAAGAATAATTAATGTAACAATGATATATCATGATTGAAAAGAAATAGCTTCAAAGTTTTTAACAATATAATAATTGTGAAAGAACGAGAGTCAAGTTTAAATTAAAAGAAATGATTGAGTCTTTACTACTGAGTGCCTCAAAGGACCATGAACTAATACTTAAGATAAATCAGATATGTTTCTGACCCTTTTATTATTTTGGTATTCGAGGGGATTAACCTCTTGTACCCTATGTATGTGCATAACATTCAAACATCTTGAGCAAAGTTTGATTTCCCAAATATAATCCCCTTATTTAGGGTTGTTTGTTCTTAGTCTTACTATATGAATCTGCACCAACCAATGGTTTGGATAAGCTTTTTAAAAAAAAGTATTCAAGTGAATGAATTTATACATGTAGTGTCTAGCCGAAACAATTAGCTAAGACATTTTTAAACAATTCTTGAATCAAACGAACTATAAAACCTCAAGTGCACTAAGTGCGAATACGTAAACAACATAGATGTAGATTAATTTTCAATAATTAAACCACTTAAAACTCTTGCAAAATAAATACAAGTTTAAGTATAGAAAACTTGCATTGATTGTTGACTACAGTTAACCAATACAATTTAATGTCATTTGAAAAGACCTAATAATTTATAAAGTTGATCTCCCAATTAGTATTGTATTTAAGTTCATATAATAACTTTTGTACATATAAATTTACTAACTCTTAATCAAAAAAATAAATATTTAATGGTATACTAAACACATGAAAATATTATCATCAATTGATAATATTTTAATCACATAATATATATATTAATCATTTAATATAGTTTAAACTTCTATCTAATATTATTACTCAAATAATAATATTTAAGTCCCTTAATAACATTAAATAATATTTTATTCTCTTTTCTAATATTATTAATCCTTTAATAATATTTTATTTATTTACTAACATTATTAACCATTTAATAATATTTTATTCAATTCCTAATATTATAGTCATTTAATAATATTTTATTAAGTTTATAATATTATTAATCATTTAATAATATTGTATTCATTTTCTAACATTATTATTCATTTAATAATATTTTATTGAGTTTTTAATATTATTAATCATTTAATAATATTTTAATTATTTTTTAATATTATTATTCATTTAATAATAGTTTATTGGGTTTATAATATTATTAATCATTTAATAACATTTTATTCGTTTTCTAAGATTATTATTCATTTAATAATATTTTATTGGGTTTCTAATGTTATTAATCATTTAATAATATTTTAATTATTTAATTCTTGTGAAATATTAATATTATATTAAATTATATTTTCTGACCCATTTTTAATTTCAAAAGATCCGACCCGACTTGGTTTCTATGGCTCGACCGGGTTAAATAAAAGTTGATTTTGTAAAAGTCCAGACAACTGCTGCAGCGATGAGAACCACCGCTGCAGTGGTGTCCTACAAAATGATTTACTGCTGTGGCGATGAGACCTACCACTGCGGCGGTAGTGCTCTTTCTTCAAACTCTAATTTTTTATTTTTGATTTCTTTGATTCAATCTTTTATAAAATGAAATATACACGTTTAAAAGATATCAAATCAGATTTGTTAGTTTCCTAAGTTCTTGTTTTTAAATATTTCATGGATTGATCACATTTTCGAAAACTTTTTTGACGTAGAATTTAAGATCGATCGTCTATGATTTCGAAAACGACATGTTTTACGATAAAGACCATAACTTGCTCATCTCATAAATCTAACATTCCAGCCATAAAAATCAAATAATCAACTTGTACATTTTAAGCTATAACTATTTATAACATACAACAAGTTAGGGTTTTACCAGAAACATATCTTCATGCAACTTCTTCTATCATTTTATGTACCAAACATGGTAATACACTTATTAAACATACTAAACCATGAATCTACATAGATATCTTAGTTTTAATGTTAAAGAGTTTGAAAATATATTTTTGACCATCAAAAATATATTTTTGACCATTAAAATCACTTAATATACATATTCATGCATATATACACATAGATACATATATATCTCCATCAACTTCCATCCTTATACCTTCGAAACCCTACATAGTTTTCATAACACAAATTCCTCCCACAACCAACCATGACAAATTTTACATAATAAATATTAACCATAGAATTAAAATAGTTTTATGAATAAAAAACTTTTCAACCTTCTAAGCTTTTCCTTCTTCCAAAGTAAGAAATGGAGCTTGATGACTCCACCTTGAACCTCTTTAGCAACTTTCTTATTGATCTAGCTCACAAACTCACAAGGCTCTCTACCTTTTCTTTTAAAGCTCCAGAGCTTCTCTTTATTTTTCTCTCTAAGAAATCTAGCGAATGACTATCTAACCTAGTAAAGCTTGGTGAATGACTATCATTCAAAATGTATACATATACCACATATATTTATACAAAATCACCGATCTCATCTTATCTTCACAATTCAAACTAGCTAAAATTTAAAAATTTCTTACATGAGAGGACTAGGGTTGGTAGGTGTGGTTCACCAATTATTGCATCATTTCTACACAAAATCAAGTAACATAAAATTTGAAATCCAACCCTTAGTGGGCCCCACATGTGTCGGCTTCCTCTCTCTCTCTCTATATGCATGATTTTTCATTTTCTTTTATCTTTTATATAACTATATATACATCTATATATAAATACACTCTTATGTATATATGTTTACCAATACATTGACCTATGTTTGGGCTCTATTTTGGGTTAATTTGATTAAATCAATTGGGCTCCATCAATTTGTTTGGTTGTGCTCAATCTAATTCCACTCATTGGGCTAACATTAAATACATTCAAGTGCACACTATAAGGACTACCCATTAAATAATTACTTGGGCTACCATATTAATTCTCTTGGACCTTAGTTAATAAATTCATTATGGTTAATACATAATCCAATTAGACTCGCCTTATTAATGTCAATTAGGCTACTAGGTTAACTAGTTTAGTTTAATCTCATTAGTTGATCTCTTCTTTTATTAATTCATTAACTTACCTTACTATACTCTAATAAAGGAACAAATATACAACTACATTAATATATTGATTCCATCTTATAGAAACAAAATTAATTAACACAAAAATTTAATTCATTGATAATTAGCTAATAATTATAATTACAATGTACATAGAATTCATGGTAATTACAAATAACCCATTAAGTACAAATATGCTAAATATTACAAGATAATGGATAAGGTCAGTTTAAGATTAATTCCTGTAAAGTGACTGTGAAACCAACAGTCACAAATAATATAACAGTTTATGTATATTAATCAATATGATTTATATACAGCACTTTTATAAGATGAGATTAACTCTTTCAATGAAGGTTAATCTACTACGTTTTATAGATCAAGTGTTATATATATTTTGCTTATCACTTTTCAATAGAGGACTACATACGAATTTTCTTTTTATACTAGTAGGACAATAATTTTCTAACAAGAATTATAAGGATACAATTATTCAATCTTAAGAAAATATTTTCTTGTATCACTTAACTAGAAAGCTACAACTCATGGCTTTCAAGTGATATCGGTCATTTTAAAGAAAAGTTATTGAAGGGCTGATCACTTGTTTTTCACTTTCCAGAATGACTATGTATAAAGTTCTGATTAATATATATAACTATTATTTCAAGTGTTAATAGATATAATCAACGAAGAACAACTTGAATAAAACACTATACTCTAAATAGCTGTGAATGTTAGTACTATGTACTTGATGTGTTTAATAATAATAATAATAATAATAATAATAATAATAATAATAATAATAATAATAATAATAATAATAAACATAAATAAGAAAGTGATATGCTAGGAAAATATATATAAAGAAGTGTGTGTGCTAATATGTATAAAAGAACAGTATATGAATGTATAACAATTTATATATTTCTTGCTCTTTTTATCACTTTCTATCCTACTCGGAATAAGCAGCTCACCCATCCGACGTCAGAATAAGCTCATTTTTGGACAGTTGCTGCTTTATACCGTATATTATTAGGAATAAAATGACCAGAATTTTTGACATAAGATAAGTGGCCAAAACAACCCTTTTTAAAATATAGACAATAGGTTTTTCGAAAAACTTCCAGCAAGAACTGTTTTACGAGAAAGATCACTACGGACAACTTGTTTAATATTTTTCAGTCGTTCCACTTGAAAAAGTTTCTTATCTCATAGTTCTACCATCTAAATTTTATGGATCTCGAACATAAGCTACGAAACGTGAATAGTTACTCCGGGAACCGGACTGTTTGGTTTAGCATTTTTCGGTAAAGTTGATTTCATGCATTTGATCAACTTTTTCGTAATGCATATAAAAACTCATGTGACACCCATGCAACCTTAGATCTACAACTCTAGCATGGATCTAAGATTAGAGAGTTTTGAAAAATGGGTTTTGACCATCAAAATACATTTTGGCCATTAAAAACACTTTTCAAACACATACATGAACATATACACATAGTATACATATAACTCCATCAAAACTCCATCCTTATACCTTTGAAACACTACATGGTTTTCTTAACACATAAATCTCCCACAACCAATCATGGCAAAGACATTTAAAAGAAAAGTAAAAAATATAAAGATATAACACTTTTAAATCTTGACGATCTAGATGCTCTTCTTCTTTTTCTTCCAAAGTATGATATAAGACTAGATGACATGCACATTTACCCTCATTGTTCTATCCGAAATGTTGTAGTATTCAATCTCACTACGTTTTTCTCTAAAAAACTCTCAAGAACACTCTTGTTTTCTCTAGATAACTCTATATCTTTTTTCTAGCTTTTGCTCTCACTTAGAACTAATGAAATGAAATGAAATGGAGAAGGAAAGAGTGATAGAACAATTAACTACTAAAATAATTTACTTACAAAATGTGTAAGTATACACATCAAGTGCACCTCAAATAGGCCTACTAGCATGCATTGGGGAAGAGATTTGTAGGGTGGTCTTCTTAAGACATGCTTGGAGCATTGCACCCCTATGCCCCTTTATTTTCTCTTATTTTTGCTTTTCTTTTATTGCTTAATTGGTAATATATATATATATATATATATATATATATATATATATATATATATATATAATCACCAACTTGTATAATAGTTAACCAACATTTAACTTATACAATGGGCTCCACATTGGGTTAAATTAATCACTTTTATTGGGCTCATTCATTTAATTTGTTTGGGCTCAATTAAGTCATTTCATTGGACTAACATTCACTAACACATGATACTTGAAATTAAATTAAGCATTGGGCTAGTTGAATTATAACATGGATTCATTGCATGCCATCACAATAAATCCATGAACTACTAAATTAATTCTCTTGGTCATTTAATTAATAAATCTATTAATTAAACTCATAATCCAATTAGACTTGCTTTATTAAAGTTAATTGAGCTACTAAGTTAACTAGTTTACTTTAATTTTATTAGTTAATCTCTTCTTTAATTAATTATTTTATTAATTCATTATCTTCTCTTTAATAATTAAATGACTATACAAATACATTAATATAATCATTCAATCACATAAGTGTACTATTAATTAACACAAAAAATTAAATTTATTGCTAACTAGTACTTAATTCTAATTACAATGTGACATGGAATTTATGGTCATTACAAATTTTAATATAATTTCATCTATCATCTAACATCTAGCATGAACATTTTAATTTCGGTGAACGTTATATTTTGATCTTTCTCATTTTGTTAACCTATTTTCTTAATTTAAGTTTTGTCAGTTAATCTTTTGTTATTGTTCTATTCTTACTCATATTTGTAAAATTGGGTTTTTATACTTTTCTTGAAATATGAAGTTAAAGGCTAAACCTTAACTTGCTTGAATACACGAAAATAATGAGCACCTAACAACTACAACACCTTATAGTTAGAGATTTTCTTTGTTGTGTAATATCAATGAATACATGTTGAGGTGATATGGTACTTTCTTTCGATAGCAAGTCTTGTGATTTTAGTGTATTGGTCATACTAGCTTTTTATACATTATATTATTTTAAAATGATATAATAATTAGTTTCTTATTTAGTATATATAAAATTTATGTGCACTTTTATGCTATTTATATTTCAATGAGTTATTAAAGTAATATTGTGTAAAATTTAATAAGCAAATATTTTTTTTTTTACAAATTTATAATTTGTAAAGGATTTTATTTGAGAAAAGGACATTAATGCAGAATTATTTTCCTTACTAAAACATTCTCTAGTTAATTAGTTAGTCATCAGTGAATGAATTTTTCACAATAGGGTAGCAGGTGCAATTAATAAATTATTACCAAAATATTTACTCCGGTGACAACCTAAGTAAGTCATATAATGAATCACAATCCGCCAATGAATTGGCAACGAAATTTTACAACGAATTGGCAACGAATTTTGCAACAACTGATAAAATTCATTACAAAAAATGAAAACCTTGCATAAACTGTAATGAATGTCAAATTTCGTTGCTAAACATTCATTTTTTGCAACAACAAAAATCGTTGCCGAATGTCCATCAAGAACTTTTCGTTGCCCACGATGAGGAGAAATCAAGTGACGGGAGATGAATTTTTACCGCCAAAGAATTGGCAACAAAATTTTACAACAACTTATAAAATTCATTACGAAAAATGAAAGCCTTTCACCAACTGTAACGAATGGCAAATTTCGTTGCTAAACATGCATTTTGGGCAACGATTTTATAAATCGTTGCCCGAAAAATCGTTGCCAATTTTTTGCTGTTGTTGTTGTAGTGATCACTCATTTCTTGAATCCTTATTCTTCCTTAGTAAATCACCTCTAGAGGCTAAACACTTGGGTGGCTAACGTTGATCAAAGAAATCTAATCGGTGGAATTCAAGGAAAACTCGAATGAATTGGAGTTGAACACGTACTTGTGGAAAGCTAGTATCTACAAGGGTATAATTCTCTATCTCCTTCTTGTTAATTAATAATTGTGCAAAAAGGTCAATCCTGGTTATGGTTTGTAAAATTTTAAATTCGAATTTTACCATGCTTTCGTTACTATTGTGCAATTTGATTGTATGTTCATAGATATTATAAACCAACAATATGTTCAACATAATGTCAAGTACACATCAAACCTAATTATTTTCATCAAAGAAAGATTTTTAAGCTTTAAAAGGGTTAGAATTTATACCTAGTGTGTGTAGGTTCTCTCTCTTGGCTCGGATCTCCTTGCTATATATATATATATATATATATATATATATATATATATATATATATATAGAGAGAGAGAGAGAGAGAGATGACACACACACATGTATGTATTATGCATATATGATTTATACATGTATGTATCCTTGTGTTAATTGTATATATGTAAGTATACTTGAATTAATTATATGTATGTATACTTGTATTTTATTTGGTATGGTAATGTGATTTTTAAAGTGTTACATTTTCTAGTTACTTTCTCCTTTATTAAACTTACTCAAATAATATGTGTATTAATATACATATATTTTAAAATAAAAAATAATTAAAAAATTTAGACTTTGATAATAATTGCATTTATATTTACAAAATTTATTACAAGGGTTTTTGGAATATTACAATGCTAATCATGATCAGGAACCTCTTTATGATGAGGAACAATTTACTGAAGATGATCCAGGTTTGGTGGATGCCGAGGGTGCCTTGGAGGAAGAGGAACGCCTTAATTGCATGATTAGGAAGTTGTTGTTAATCCCTAAGCAATCAGAACCATCACAGCACAACCAAATTTTACAGTCTTAATGTTCCATTAACCGTAAGGTTTGCAGTTTAGTTATTGATAGTGGCAGTTCTGAGAACATTGTATCAAAAGCAGTGGTGGAGTGTCTCAAATTCCCTACTACCTTTACCCAAATCCATATTAGATTGGTTGGATAAAGAAGGGTCCATCTATTAAGGTTATTGATGTGACGCTCCCAAATTCAGGTTCCTTAAACCTTGTGTTTGGTGCGCATGATCTAACATTTATACAACATCTAAATACTTAATATTCATTAACTAGCGAAAATAATACATAATTGTTCATTACAAAAGGTTCTACTAATCCAAAGGTCTTACTATAATAATAAAGTAATGATACACTAGCAACAGGCTCATTAGCGATGAACCGTCCGTCGATAATGATAGTATTGGCGATGGATTTGGCGACGGATAGTCCATCGCCAATGATACCTATAATAATAAAGTAAACAATATTTCGCGAAGATCGGCCCATCGCCAATACTTTCTTTTCTTTTTTTTTTAAATTGAGCTAGTCATTCACAACAAAATAAGTCGTGGCTGATTAAATCATTGCCAACGGTCACTGCCGTCGCCAATAACCTTTTAATTTTTTTTTCTCTTTTAAAATTTGCAAAATCCCCTGCTGTTTTTTCATATACATAATTGTACCTATTACAAACCAAAAACAACAAATAATTCTTGACTAACGCATACCAATAACCATTCAAATGCGTACACAACGAAATCGCATAAACCATAAAATGTAACTACATATAAAATGTAAGCATCGTTTAACCAAACTACTAGATACATACATAAAAGTAAATATAAACTATCAAACTAACTAGATACAATACGCTAGTCAGTGCAACCCAAATTGTAGTTAGATACATCAAAGTAAAAAATATACAAAGTGCTATACTCCCAGGTCGTCGTCATCATCATCATCATTACCATCAGCAGATAAGTGAATATCATCCATCGTGCCACTACCAGTCCCACCCTGAGCACCATCATCAGCATCGGCTTGACGTCCTCACCATCTCCTCTGGGGTCCTCACCATCTCCTTTAGGATCCTCACCATCGCCGCTGGCTCTACCCATACCACGAGACTCATCAACAAGAAACTACAGAATTAAAATATAAGTTAGGCAAATGAGGTTCTAACTCGGGCATCCAAACTCGGAATCGAGCCCCGTAAGTTGTCATGCGTTTGAAATATTTAAAAGGTGTTACGGCTATGATTTCGTGTCATTTCAAGGCCGAGGATGAGTTTTGGTTTACCTTTCCTATATTTGTCTAAGTTTTTTAAAAATAAGTTAGGCAAAACGAGGTTCTAACTCGGGCATCGAAACTCAGAATTGAGCCCCGTAAGTTGTCACATGTTTGAAATATGTAAAAGGTGTTACGCCTACGGTTTCATGTTATTTCAATACCCAGGGAGAGTTTTGGTCTACCTTTCCTATATTTGTCTAAGTTTTTTAAAAATAAGTTATGCAAACAAGGTTCTAACTCGGGCATCAAAACTCAGAATCGAGCCCCGTAAGTTGTCATGATTTTGAAATATGTAAGAAGTGTTGCGCCAACAGTTTTTTGTTGTTTCGATGCCCGGGGCGAGTTTTGGTCTACCTTTCCTATATTTGTCTAAGTTTTTTGAAAATAAGTTAGGTAAACGAGGTTCTAACTCTGGCATCGAAACTCAGAATCGAGCCTCGTAAGTTGTCATGCGTTTGAAATATATAAAAGGTGTTACGCCAATAGTTTCGTGTCATTTCGATGCCCGGGGCGAGTTTTGGTCTACCTTTCCTATATTTGCCTAAGTTTTTTGAAAATAAGTTATACAAACGAGGTTCTAACTCGGGCATTAGAGCTCGAAATTGAGCCCCGTAAGTTCTCAAGTGTTTGAAATATGTAAGAGGTACTACACCTATGGTTTCATGTCGTTTCGATGCCCGGGGCGAGTTTTGATATACCTTTCCTATATTTGTCTAAGTTTTTTTAAAAATAAGTTAAGCAAACAAGGTTCTACCTCGGGGATTATAACTCAGAATCGAGTCCCATAAATTGTCATGGGTTTGAATTATGTAAGAGGTACACTTATAATTTCGTGTCATTTCGATGCCCGGGGAGAGTTTTGGTCTACCTTTCCTATATTTGTCTAAGTTTTTGAAAAATAAGTTAGGTAATCGAGATTCTAATTCGGGCATCGAAACTTGAAATACAGCCCCATAAGTTGTCACATGTTTGAAAAATATAAATGGTGTTATGCCAACGGTTTCGTGTTGTTTCGATGCCCGAGGCGAGTTTTGGTCTACCTTTCCTATATTTGTCTAAGTTTTTTTAAAAATATGTTAGGCAAACGAGGTTATAACTCGGGCATCGAAACTCAGAATAAAGCCCCATAAGTTGTCTCGCATTTGAAATATGTAAGAAGTGTTACACCTACGGTTTCATATCATTTCGATGCCCGATACTAGTTTTGGTCTACCTTTCCTATATTTGTCTAAGTTTTTTTAAAATAAGTTAGGCAAACAAAATTCTAACTCGGGCATCGGAACTTGAAATCGAGCCCTGTAAGTTGTCACGCGTTTGAAATATGTAAGAGGTTCTGCGCCTACGATTTTGTGTTCTTTTCATGCCTGGGGTGAGTTTTGGTCTACTTTTTTATATATTTGTCCAAGTATTTTTTTAAAATAAGTTAAGCAAACAAAGTTCTAACTAAGCCATCGGAAGTCGAAATTGAGCCCCATAAATTATCATGTGTTTGAAAAATATAAGAGGTTTTACGCCAACGGTTTCGTGTCGTTTTGATGCCCGGGACGATTTTTGGTCTACCTTTCTTATATTTGTCTAATTTTTTTGAAAATAAGTTAGGCAAACGAGGTTCTAACTCGGGCATCGGGACTTGGAATTGAGCCCCATAAGTTGTCATGCATTTAAAATACGTAAGAGGTACTACGCCTATGATTTCGTATCGTTTCGATGCTCGGGGCGAGTTTTGGTCTACCTTTTCTATATTTGTCTAAGTTTTTTTAAAATAAGTTAGGCTAACAAGGTTTTAACTCGGGCATCAGAACTCAGAATTAAGTCTCGTAAGTTTTTACGAGTTTGAAAGATGTAAGAGGTGTTATGCGTATAGTTTTGTGTCATTTTGATGCCCGGGGCGAGTTTTGGTCTACCTTTCCTATATTTGCTTAAGGTTTTTTAATAGAAGTTAGGCAAATGAGATTCTAACTCGGGCATCAGAGCTCGCAATCGAGCCCCGTAAGTTTTCACGCGTTTCAAATATGTAAAAGGTGTTATGTCCATGGTTTCATGTCGTTTTGATGCGCAGGGCAAGTTTTGGTCTACCTTTCATATATTTGTCTAAGTTTTTTTAAAATAAGTTAGGCAAATGAGGTTCTAACTCAGCCATCGAAAGTCGTAATCGAGCTTCGTAAGTTGTCATGCATTTAAAATATGTAATAGGTGTTACGCTTATGGTTTTGGGTCATTTCCATGCCCGAGGGGAGTTTTGGTCTTGTTTTCTTATATTTGTCTAAGTTTTTTGAAAATAAGTTAGGCAATAAACACCTAAACACGGGCTCTATTCTTCACCTTTTGTTTTGAACAGCGCATATACCTATATGTTTGATTTATGAATGTATACATCAATTACAAAATAGTGAAAAACATTTTAGCGTATTAAAAACATTAATGTCATTACCTCTCAAATGGATACATCCATCTATATTGAACGGGACCACCAAGCTTGGCTTTGTATGGTAGGTGAATAGGCAAATGCTCCATTGAATCAAAAAATAATTGAGGGAAGATCATTTCTAACTTGCACAGTATTTCCACTATCTGTCTCTCCATTTTCTCTATGTCTCTGAGCTGAATCTCTGTCAAGCATAGATCTCTAAATAAATTGGAAAGCTCTGTTAGTGCTTCAACCACACGTTTCAATAATAAGTCGATAAATGCCACGGGGACCAACTTCTGCATGAATACATGACAATTATGGCTTTTTATACCCTAAAACTTAAGTTCTTCAACTTTACAACAACTTGCTATATTTGAAGAATATCCATCCCGGAGCTTTAGTCCACCGATCTAGTTACATATCAAGACCAACTGTTCTACGGTCAAAGTATAGTTAGCTTTGGGCATTACAGTCTTACCACCATCTTCATACAGCCACAATTTTCCCTTAATGTTCAGTTCATATCTACCAAATCAAGCCTTGACTTGGCGTTGTTGTGACACCCAGGATTTTTAGAATAATTCCAAATAAGGATTATGATGAATTAAGTAAAGGTTAGTGTTTAAAACCTAGTGTTGAATAATAGAAGTATTAAGGAATGATTTATGGAATGTGAAGAAGATTCATGAATATGAATTAAGAAGAGAAGGATGAATGTGCAAAGTATAAATGAGGTGTAATAGAAGGTATGAAATAAGTAAATGAAGTAAGGAGATATGCGATTAAAGAAAGGAAAGTTTTCAGAGAATGAGAAACTATTTTAATAAGTATATTCAGAAATAAATTAAAGTATTATTAATAATTTTTTTAGAGAAATATGAAATGTAATACTACAAAGAAATTGTGAATTGAAATAAGAATTGAATATTCTGACAGTTATGACCATTATGGTGTTATCCATGTAAGTTATGGAAATTAATGAGGGAAGATATGATTATTATGGATATAATTGTGATTTATCAAGATAAAGGTATAGCAATATGCTATAGATAAAATACGTATGATTATTACGATAATTATGATTCCGAGGACAGAATCCTGTTAAGGGGGGAAGAATGTGAGGATCCAAATTTTCAGGATTTCTTTAATAATATTAAATGAGAATTTAATTGATAAAATTATCAAGATGTTTTAAATTATTTATGATATTTTATGTGATTTAAGGTATGGGATGAGATTTAATTAGTAAATTAAATCTGTACAGAGATTATGATAAATTGTGTGGAATTAAAGTAATTGAAAAGTAAATAAATTGTTTTAAAATAATTTATTAAGAATAAGAGAAATTTCAAGTAAATGTACAATAAATTGTACAATTAAATTGTTATGAAAATGTAGAAATTATGATTTAATTGAGGTTATGTGATAATGTGAGATATATATATATATATATATATATATATATATATATATATATATATATATATGCATGTTTAATTGATAATTTTAAATTCTATTAATTATGGAAGTTAATGGATCAATAATTAAATTAATCCAATTTTTAAATAAAAAGGTAATGAGGAAGTTAGTGAAATTATAATTGATGATTTTAGATTTAATTAAGAATTATGAAGGAAGTGTAGAAATTAATTGAGAAAGAAATGTAATTATATAAATTATATAATAATAAATTATATAATTTATATAAGGAAATTAAAGTAATGTATGAAGAAAATAATAATTATATAAATTATTTAAAAATAATCATATAATTTATATAAGAGGATTAAATTGAATAAGGATGGAAGAAAAAATTATAAATGGTGTTTTGTATAAAATGAAAATTAATTAAGGATAAAGTAATTATATAAATTATATAATTTATGTCGACGCCGGGATTTTAGGTCGTTTCGTTTTTTATAATTACAAGCCCTTTTCAATTTTAGCCTTTTGAATTAAATGTGATTTTTGAAAAGGGTCGGCTTAATGTCGACGGGTTTTGAAAGATCGTTTTCTCTATGAGCCAATTGACCAGAGCCGCCAGTTGGTATATTGGAAATGGATGTACCAACTCATCCGAATTTTGTTTTCGTAATCGCTGGCTCATATGTGACTCCGAGTTAATTGGTCCGCAAACCGAGATTCATAGAGTTCGGGGGCTTACTTAAGCGAGGGGAAGGTGTTAGGCACCCCCCGACTTCCGTGAAACACGGTTACCGCAATCTTGATGTTTTCCTATCCTTTTAAATCTTAAAATGTGTGTGTGCGCGCGTGTGTGTGTGTGTGCCTAAATGGATGTTTGTGGTGTCCTTTTGCATAAACGTTGCTTTGATTTTATATGGCAAATGTGTTTTGTCGGGAAAGCGTTTAGACGTCTTTTGACCCAAATGACAAGGCTCCGTTTTTTATAATAAAGATTTATTTTAATTTCGAAAACGGTGAGGGTTTTTATTTAAATGTCATTTTCAGAAAACAATAGTTTTAAACTTTTGTCAAATAGGAATCGAGACTATACATTGCCTTCTAACAGTAAATATATGTAACGACCCCGAAATTCGACCCACTTTATTCCCTTAAATCTTGTATTTAATAAACATTATTTTCATTATGTCCAAATTTCGGTTCGTTAATAATCTTTAATCACCTTCTTTTATCCATTAAATTGATTTTAAAATCATCAAGTACCAATTTTTCGGTATAATTTTTTTTCTTTCTTTCTTGATTCAATCGTTGTATTAAAACATTTAGATATTTAAAATCCTTACATTTCTATCCTAGTCCCCGGATCGCAACCTTAACTTATTCTTTCTCTTACCAGTATCATACTTCTCAACATTTCAAATTTAATGTTGATTATAAATCCCTAATTATTCCTTTATTTCATAATTCATAATTAACCATTGAATAGTCTCTATCGTAATATCTATCTATTACCATCACAGTTCAAAATTTAACTTTACAAATTCTGTCTGGATTTGACATATACGTATATATATCACACTAATACCACCTTTTGTACATGCATACATCACGTCAATACAAGCTTTGCGAATGTATTCCTATTGAATTATAATATAAACATATAATAATAATGTTCACAATCCTTTTAGGAAAATCCGTCTCTACAAAATCTGATATTCTCGAAATTCATTTCTTTCCTGCAAAAATATTATTTAAGAAAGTAATGAGCACAACGGCTCAGCAAGTTCAACAGTTATGATTCACGTAGCACATACCTTATCATGCTTGGTGTGTGTCATACATCATGTGCTTGTGCTTCTACTATAGCAATATATCTCATATATATCCATATCGTTGCACAAAATACACATTGTGGTCATATTAATCACGTATCATGTAACACATAATTTGTATGCAGTTAAAACAAGAATTATATACCATAACAGTCCAACATTTAACATAAAAGGGACTGAAGAACTTGCCTGGCGTCCAACTATTTAATTGATAGCTTAAAACCCTCTCTCGATCAACCTATGATCATAAAATAATCAAATGACAATTATTTATCCTCTTATGATATTAATTTAATTAATTAATATCATCTATAATGTAATTAACCCTACCCGGCGATTTATTTTAGGGTACCGGGTTAATTATTAACTAATAAGGTTAATTATATTAACCTCGTTCCTTAAAAATAATCATTTAACTTAATATAAATACTTCCACTACGGACAACCTGGCTTATCGGATAAATTTTAGCATATATGGTCGTCCAAAAATTTTATTTAACCATTTTCTAGATGGTAACCTTATTAGATTAATATTTAAACATTTAAATATTAATCCCCAATATTTAATATTTTTACAAAAATATTAAATTTAATGCCCAAACATCATTTCTATATTTTTAGTATTTTTCTATAATTTTCTATGGTTTTTAAACAATTTTTAAACATTTATTTAATTAAAAACAAGTTCTGAGGGCATTTTGATAATTTTCGCGCCCTTGGGGACATAACCGGAATTTCCCAGAAAGTTCAGGGGCATTACCGTCATTTTAACGCGCCAAGGGACATAATTAGAATTTACCGGAAACTCTAGGGGCATTTCTGTAAATTGCCGAGGTTAAAGGACACGGCGGTCCTTTCCGGAAAAGACTGGGGGCATTACGGTAATTCCCCGCGTACGTCGGCCAAAACGACGTCGTTTCCTTGCCTGTTCCAGAAACTTCAGCCACGCAACGCGCGGCTCCCCTATTCTGCCCTAAAACGACGCCGTTTTATGCCCAGCGTACGAAAAAAAATAGGCCGCCGCGCAATGCGCGGCGGCCCTGTTTCTTCTCCTTCCTGCTGCTGAAACAGTAGCCACCTTTCCCACATTTTTTCCATTTTTTTGCACATAACAATCTCAACATAAATATTCCAAACATGATATAATCAACATATCTTCATCCAAAAATTGTTTAGAATAATTATCCTAATTATTTACTAATTTTCTACAAAATTATTTTATCATCAATAAATATAAAACAAATCAAATAAATTAATTTATACCTTCTAAAATCCTTTCCTTGAAGCTTAGAATTCATTCTCATGATGGCTCCAATATCTTATTTTCCCTCTTGTAGCCATGGTGGTCGGTGGTGGCTAGGATGGTGGTGTTCGGTTGGAAGAGGAAGAGAAAGCTGTGTTCTCTTATTTCTTTTCTTTCTTATCCCTTTTATTTTCTTTTTGTTTGCTTTTTATACAACTTGCAACTTAACTAAATTCTAAACAAAAAACCATTCCGCCGACTTTGAAGCTTCCAGATTTTTTCAAATTGCGTATAGCTTGCATAAATGAGGTATTTTTATACATTACGTAATTATATCGTGTAATAAATATTTTATATAATAAGTATAAAATATTTATTTTAATTTACTAAAAATCATAATATGATTTATCAATAATATTAATACCTTTTTCGATATTTTACTTGGCAAATTTTGTACACACATAATGACATGCATATAGTTATCTGAGGTAATTTATACCTCCAAAAATCATAAAATAATTCATAGAACATATAAAAATTATTTTTCATAATTTTTCACTTCATTACTTGGACAACATGTTACATTAACATGTTCACGTTTCCGAAATATTATCTTTCATAAAATTCATAATAATTCCATTATACATAAATATAATTTTTAATAACTTAAAACATTCATTTTTCTTATTTATTATTCAATTTCTTTAATATTCATATTAACTTCTTTATATATATAAATTATATAATTTATATAATTACATTCTCTTTTTAAATAATTTCTTAATTTCCTCTAACTTTATTCCATATAAATACCTTATATAAATTACATAATTATTCTTATATAATTTATATAATTATTATTTTGCTCATATTTCACTTTAATTTCCTTATATAAATTATATAATTATTATTATATAATTTATATAATTACATCTCTTCTTTATAAATTCTAAACTTTCTCCACCATTCTTAATAAAATCTAAAATCCATAATTATATTATTACAACTCCCTCATTAATTTTCTATTTAAAATTGGATTAATTTAATTATTAATCCCTTTATTTTCCATAATTAATAACATTTATAATTATTAATTAAACATAACACACAAATATATATATATAAATATATACATATTTAATTCATGCATTTATATAATCACATAACCTCCTTTAAAATCATAATTTCTGTACTTCCACAATAATTAAATTGTACAATTTATTGTACATTTACCTGAAATTTCTTTTATTCTTCATAAATTGTATTTACACAATTTATTTACTTTTCAATTATTTTAAATTCACATAATTCATCACCATCTCTGTACAAATTTAATTTACTAATTAAATCCATTCAAACACTTTAAATTACTTAAAATAATAATTAACTTAAACAACCTTGATATTTTTATATCAATTAATTCTTATTTGATATTATTAAAGAAATCCTGAAATTCGGATCCTCACAATATAAATAAAATGAAGGCAACTTCTAGAACTCTTTAACCCTATGCACAAAGTTTAATGAAAACGTTTATTTATTTTTTACGAAAACATCTTTTATGACATTTTAAAACCAAATGTACCCTTTTCGTCAAACAAGGATCAAAGTTCGCCAAAACTCTTAATTTTTTAAACCTCGTGAATCTGATATCCTAATTGGATTTTTTTTAGAAGATCTTTATCGCTTGCTTTATTTTTGGAAAATCGTTTTGTGTCGTAAATCAAAATAAGCATTCAAAACGTGTTGGGGCTATCCATGGGCATGTGAGCCATCCAGACAACCCCAAACACCCACAATCACATATCTTTATTATTACGGGGCCTTAACCCGACCATGATTTGGTATCGCTTTAAGGCCCGATATTACATATATACAATCGTGCATCCTATCTAATGATTACATACACCCAAAAATGTCCATCATCGGGATTTGACCACGAGGATCTCCTCCCTAGGCTCACATTCACCCAAATCGTTGCACTATCAACACTATGACCAATCTAACAATACTAACTCATTACAATATCATATGCATCACAAATCTCAAAGCCAATACTACAACTATCTATGAACCCAACGAATGATATGTCACTGTACGGATGTCATCGGGGCGTTAGGAGGAAGTTACGTTCCAATGGAACCCTCGCTAACGACCCCTAACCCACGGATCATCATCAATATAACAACATACTATGCTACACAAACTCAAAACACAACATTATCACATTAATACAAACAAGAATATATCAAAAGAAAACCCTTTTCACCTTGCAAAATGTCGATCAAAGCTTCTTATTTCACAAATCGGACAACACCATAAGAACACTCGACTAACTAGCAAGAGAATACAAGTGTTTCACTCAAATCTAACCAAGAACAACACTCTTTTTCTCTCCTCCCGCGAGCTTTCTCTCTCTAAAACTCCCTAATTTCTTCTATTCTTCTTCTTCTCGGGTGGAAATGGCCGCTGTATAGAGTTCAGTAGGCAGCCACCCGCGCCGAATCCTTGGCTACCGTGTGCCGTCTCCTCGAGCCGTGCACTATCCCGTTTGTTGGTGGTCGCAGGTGCATCAGCGGCTGTCCGGCTTGCTTTTCTCGATTTCCGTGCCACGCGGTCTTAATTCGCCAATTTTTGCAGTATTATTTTGGAAGGCTGCTACCTGATGTATAAACTGCTCTTTGTAAGCGTAGTGCCCATTAGTCGCCTTTTGTGATCAACTCAGGTTTTTTTGGATCAACTGTTTGCCTTGCCTCAAGTGACCGGATGCTCGTTGTCCGTTGTGGCGGCTCTGACCGTAAATCGTTGGGGTGGTTTCGTGTTGGGGTCCACCTTCCTTTTTGCATGTCGGGTCAAATGACGATTTTGCCCTCCTGTCCGGGTTAGTACAAAAGTGCAAAATTTGGGTGTCTACAATTTATATAAAGAAAGTTAGTGTAAATTGTAAAGAAATGAAAATAAATGAGAAAAAGGAATGTTTTGAGTTATTAAAAATTATGGTTATGTATAATGAAATTATTATGACTTTTATGAGGAATAATATTTCAGAAACGTGAACATGTTAATGTAACATGATGTCCAAATAACGAAGTGAAAAATTACGAAAAATAATTTTTATATGTTATATGAATTATTTTATGATTTTTGGAGGTATAAATTACCTCATATAAGTACATGCATGTCATTATGCGTGTACAAAATTTGTCAAGTAAAGTACCTGAAAGATGTATTAATATTATTTATAAATCATGTTATGATTTTTAGTGATTTAAAATAAATATTTTATATACATTATATAAAATATTTATTACACGATATAATTACGTAATGTATTAAATTAGAATTATGGATGCGTAATTTGGAACTTTCGAGAGATGGCTGGGTCGGTTGCATGCATAAGTCGGTGGTAATTTTTTTTATTCCAAAAAAATGTTAGACTTGTGGGTTTATAAAGGATAAAAGGAGAAAAGAAATAAAAGGAAAAGCAAGCAACAAATATAAACCATCTCACTCTCTTGCTCTCCTTCCACCCGACCACCACCAACCGAACCACCGGAAAATCTCCATAGCCACCGAGAGGGAGAAATATTTGGTGCTTTCAAGGAAGGATTTGCAAAGCTTTGAAGGTATAAAAATGAAATTATTTGATTATTTTTGGTATTTATGGTATTAAATTATTATTGTTGAAAATTAGTAAATAATTAAAATAATTATTCTAAATAATTTATAGAAGTGTATTTATGAATTTTATCATGTTTGGTGTAATTATATTGTGGAAAAGTAGAACAAAAATGGTGTAAAAATGGAGGATTTAATTCTTAGCTGGCTACTGTTACGAACAGGAAGAAGAAAAAAAAATGGCCGCCTGCGCATTGCGCAGCGGCCAATTTTTTTTCTGTTGCTGGGAATTAAACGGCGCCCTTTTGAGGCACAGATTTTCGGTCGTCCGCGCAATGCGCTGTAGAAAAATTTCACCATGCCAAACGACGTCGTTTGGCGTGGGCAGAGCTGAGGAAGGGGATGTCGCGCCATGCGCGGCCCAGTCTTGGGGCAAAATTACGAAATTACCCCTGACCTTTTCAATTATTACCGAGCGTATCCCTTGGCCCGAAAAATTACAGATATGCCCCTGAGCTTTTCTGTTAATGCCGGTTGTGTCCCTAAAGCAGCGAAAATTACCAAATTGCCCCCAGAAAGTAATTTTTAAAGAAATAAATGTTTAAAAATTATAGAAAAAATACTAAAAATATATAAAAATGATGTTTGGGCATTAAATTTAATATTTTTGTAAAAATATTAAATATTGGGGATTAATACTTAAATGTTTAAATATTAATCTAATAAGGTTACAATTTAGAAAATGGTTAGATAAAATTTTCGGACAACCAAAAATGCTAAATTTTATCCGATGAGCCGGGTTGTCCGTATTGAAGGTGTTGATATTAAGTTAAATTAATATATTGAAGGATAAGGTTAATATAATTAACCATATTAATTAATAATTGACCTGGTACCCTAAAATAAATCGTCGGGTAGGGTTAATTACATTATAGATGATATTAATTAATTAAATTAATATCATAAGGAGATAAATAATTATTATTTGATTAATTTATGATCAAAGGTTGTACGAGAAGCTGTATAGAAAGGGTATTTATTAATTTAAAAAATGCAGGCAAGTTCTTCAGTCCTTTAATGTTAATTGTTGCCGGTTATATGTAAATACTTGTTTAAATGCATATAAATTATGTGTTACGTGATCTGTGGATAATATGACAACTATGTGTATTTTGTGTAATGGTGTGAGATATATTGCTATAGTAGAAGCACAACACATGATGTATGACACACACCGAGCTTATTAAGGTATGTGCTACGTGACACATAAACTGTTGAACTTGCTGAGCCGTGGTGCTCATTACTTGCTTAAAATAAACTTTTGCAAGTTAAGAAATGAATTTCAAGAATATCAGATTATGTAGAGACGGATTTTCCTAAAAGGTTGTGAATGTTATTATTATATGTTTATATTATGATTCAATGTGGATAATTTGTCAAGGTTACATGAATATTTTGTATGTACATATAAGTTGGATCCGGATAGGACGAGTAGTGTTAAATTGTGAACCTTGAATGTTCAAATTAATTGTTACATTAGAAATTATTATACGTTTGATTATGAGCGATGCAACAAGGAATATTTGTATGAAAATAAATGACTGGAAATTCTAAATCAAGAAATAATTGTACGGAGGTGAACCATAGTAAATTGTGAATGTTGAGCTTTATTGAGCTTTACGATAATGGTATAGATAGAAAAAGTAAAGGTTGCGATCCAGGGACTAGGATCGAAATGTAAGGATTTTAAATATCCAAATACTTTAATACAATGATTGGAAAAAAAAATTATACGAGAATTTTGATAATTGATGATTTCAAAATCAATTAATGGATCAATTAAGGTGATTAAAGATTTATTAACGGACCGAAATTAGGACGTAAGGAAAATAATGGAATTTAAGATAATAAGGTTGGTCGATTTTCGGGATCGTTACAATCGTAGTCTTCACGTGTTGTAAAATAGTGTGACAATAATAGTGAAGACTTAGTTGTGTGTTATTATACACTGTATTGTTAAACGTTGTACTACCTTGTAATAATTTTGTTGTAGCCTTTTTACAACTCAAGTTTGGGCTGTGTGGGCCCAGATTTGAGGGCGTCACAAAAATGGCGGCGTTTTAGGAGCGAAAAGGTGAGAGTCGCGCCATGCGTGGCGACTTCGGTAACTAGCATATGAAACGGCATCGTTTGGCGTAGGTGGAAGAAGGGGGTTGCGCAAGGCGCGTGCGCACTGCTGATTAATTACCAGCGTGCCCCTAATCTTTTTCGGAAATGTCGAGCGTGTCCCTGAAGTTACCGAAATTACGAAAATGCCATCATAAATTATTTTTAATTAAAATAAATGTTTAAAAATTATAAAAAAATACTAAAAATATAGAAATGATATTTGGGCATTAAATTTAATATTTTTGCAAAAATATTAAATATTGGGGATTAATATTTAAATAGTTTAAGTATTAATCTAGTAAGTTTAATATTTAGAAAATTGTTAAATAAAACCTAGACAACCGAATACGCTAAATTTTATCCGACGAGCCAAGTTGTCCGCATTGAATCTGTTTTATATTAATTAAATTAATAAATTAGAGTGCTAATCAATTATTATTTAATTAATTTACTATAGGTCGTCCAAGAAAGGATTATTAGCCATTAATTTAATAATCGGACATCGAGGCAAGTTCTTCAGTACTTGATGTTAATTATTTATCTGATAGTATATATTAACTTTTGTTCAAATGCATATAAAATTATGTGTGATGTGATTCATTGTTGATATGACTGTTATGTGCCTTCAGTGCAAATATGTGACTACATGTGAAGTTGTTCAATGTTTTATTTAGGTAATTGTTAATTGGAAATAGATATGATGCACGTAAGTTATATTGCTTTAGTAGAAGCACAACACATGATGTATGACACACACAACATGTTATGTTATGTGCTACATGCACACTGTTGAACTTGCTGAGCCCTAGTGCTCATTCTTGCATAACATAAATTTTACAGGTAAAAATGAAACTTTAGAAGTATTAAATCATGACTAGAGATTTTGTACGACATTAGGGAAAGTTACAAATGTAATTGCAGTATATATTTTATTTGTATATAGAAACTGGATATGGTTAAATTAGTGGAATGAGTGGTTATAATTTATGAGTTATATATATATCGAATTCTGATCGGATAAATAAGGTTTAATTATGTATTTTGATTATTCAAGAGTACTTATTATGAAAGAAAAGAAAAAATAAATGTTGCGATCCAGGGACTAGGATCGAGATGCTAAGTTTTTAAATGCCAAACTATTGTAATACATTGATTGGAAAAAAAATTATATCGAAAAATTTGGTAATTGATGATTGTAAAGTCAATTAATGGATTAAATAAGATGATTAAAGATTTATTAACGAACCGAAATTTGGACGTAAGTAAAATAATGTATAATAAACATGAAATTTAAGGTAATAAGGTTTGTCGAATTTCGGGGTCGTTACATACTATACGCTATTTGGTCTTTTCTCTGATTTGCAATAATAACCTTCTTTACATATCTGATCAATAATATATTTATATTCTTATTGATAATTATATCTGTAATGAAATTGATTTATATTAGGCTAGGATGTGAATCCTAAGAGATTCCTATTATGACTTCAATACTTATTCATATATTATTATATAATAATAATATACTAAATAAATATTAATTATAATTAATTCCACTAAATAATTGTGTTGATCATTGAATGATTAAATTTGATGATTAGAAATAATGTACAAGGGCTGTATTAGATAAGATCAAAGCTGTTAGGTTGATCTATTATTAATTGTATAAAAGTCTTGTGTGTTGTACTAAGACTTAGATAGATCAAAACTGTTAGGTTGATCTGTTGATGTAATAAAATCGTAGAAAGAACTCTACGATGTGTCAAGGAAACTCTACGATTCGAACAGACTCTACGATTAAGGCAACCAATCGTAAAATGGACTCTACGACTGTGATTCCGAAGACTCTACGATCAAGACAACCAATCGTAGAATGGACTCTACGATTGTGGTCCAGAAGACTCTACGACCAACCAGACTGTTCTTTCCGAAAGACCTTAAATTGGACTCTACGATCTACATTCTAACAGTTGAGTAAACTCTACGATGATCAGTAAGAGATGATCCTTTACAGATCAATCACGTAAGCAAGGGTATTCGTAGAATTGATTATATAAGATCGTTGAGCAAAAAGGCAAGAGACATCACGATTCTCAGATCAGGAGCCATTCTATTCAAGTATTTTAATCTTCATCAAAGTAACCAAAAAGGAAGCCTCTGCAAATCGATCAAGTCAGAAAAGTCAGGAGTCTGACCCAAGCGCACTATGGAACAGAAAGAAGACTTTCAAGGCAGAAAAGTCAGAAGACTGTGTCCTATCAGACCTATAGTTTGGGAAGACCAAACGACTCTATAAAAGTTAGTGGGAACCTACGTCTGACATTTCTGTCACAGAGGAAAAAGGAAAACAACCTTGCATAGACTAACAGGTCAGATCAAATAATATCTTATCAGAGATTTAATGAGCTTTATTAATACAATATTCAGCAGCTCTCCTCTGTGAGGTAACGGGAAGAAATACACGTTCAAACAGATGATCCAACGGGAAGAAATCTGAAGCCCTTACTTCTTAAAAACGAAGATCAGCAGAAGAAAAGAAGGAGCACTGCACAAAAAGAAAAACGCAAGAAGTGAAAAAGATTGAACTGATAAGAAAGCCTGCATTGCTACTAAGCCCTTCAAACATTCAAGCTGATAAGCAACTTAGTAGCACATCCAAATATACATCAATCCAGAAGAGTTCTCTGTGAACTGGTATAAGCAAGTCTGTTAGACTTGGAGAGTTCTTTGTGAACTAGTGTAAGCAAGTCTGTTAGACTTGTAAAGTTCTTTGTGAACTAAAATTCCAAGACTGCGGGTCTTGAAGGAATCTTAGTGATTCAGCTATTGTAAAAGTATCCTTAATGGATTTGCTGCTGAAAGAGCAGAACAGTGGAGTAGGAGTATTGTGTGCTCTGAACCACTTAAAACCCAGAGTCTCTCTCTTTGTGTCTTTCATTTGCTATAGCTGTCATATAATTGTTTGTTGATTTATTAATTTAACATTTCAAGAAAAGATTAACTAAATCATATTCCGCTGTGTTAAACTTCTGTTTAAGAATTAATCAAGTGAGATAATTTCAAAGAGAAGAAATTTTAAAAGAATCTATTCAACCCCCCCTTCTAGATTACTATCGTGTCATTGGGAACTAACAATTGGTATCAGAGCAGGTTCTCACATCTAAAGCCTTACAAGCTTGAGTAGATCAAATGGCACTCAACAAGAATGGATCGGAACACGGTGGAGGTAACCGACCACTTATGTGTAATAAAGAAAAATTTGCTAACTGGAAAGTTCGTATGCAGGCTTACATGGATGCTATAGATGATGAACTGTTCGAAACAGTGTTGAATGGGCCATTCATACCAATGAAGCTTGCACTATCAACTGAAGATCCAAGCAAGCTAGAAGCAAAGAAAAGAGACGAATGGACAGACAATGAAAAGAAGGATGTTCAAAGAGACAAAAGGGCTAAGAACATCTTGTTTCAATCTCTGGATGATGATCTATTTGAGAACGTTGTCAACTGCAAGACAGCTCAAGAAGTATGGCAAACTCTGTTGATCATGCATGAAGGAACAGAAGAAGTCAGAGAAAATAAGTAATCACTGCTTGTTCAACAGTATGAGATGTTCACTCACATCTCTGGTGAAAACATTACAACCACCTACGAGAGATTTAACTTGCTACTAAACTCTCTCAGATCTTATGGAAAAATCTATCCAAACAGAGATCTTATCATTAAATTCATGAGATCTCTGCCAAGCAAATGGGATGCCAAAACCACAGCCATCCGAGAGTCAAAGAACTTGCACGAGATGACTGTACAACAGTTATATGGAAATATTCTCACCTATAAGCTGGAGCTAAATCAAAGAGCAGAAAATCTATCTGGTGAAAGAAAGAAGGAGAAAAACATTACTCTTAAAGCCTCAACCTCAACTCACAGAAGCAATCACAAGGATATCTCTGACTCTGACAAAGATGAATCAAATGATGATGAAGGAGCTGCCATGTTAGTCAGACATTTTAAAAGATTCATCAACAGAAATAGATCTCAGAAGTTCAGAAGCAACAGCAGCAAAGAACAAGCAAATGACCTTTGCTACAATTGCAAGAAGCCAGGTCATTTCATTGCTAAATGTCCAAAACCATTGAGAGAATAGGTGAAGAGGGACAAATCAAAAGCAAATCCAAAAAGAGAATTCAAAAGCTTCCACAAACAAAAGAAGAAGGACAAAAGCTTCATAGCTGAAGGCTCCTGGAGTGACTCAGAAGAAGAACTAAGCTCTGAGTCAAGTGATGATGAAGAGCCACAGAAGGCCAATTTGTGCTTAATGGCAAATGAAGAAGGAAGCAGCAAAAAGGAATTCATCATAGATGAGGTATTTGATTTCTATTCTCCTGATTTAAGCATTGATGATCTTAGAGAAGGCATGCATGACTTAATGACAGAATTGCACAAATATATAAAATTGTTTAGAAGGTTATCTAAAGATTACTCTCATCTAAAAGAGGATAAAGAAAAAATAAGCATGGAATTAGAAGCCTCAGTTCAAACAGCAAAACTTTACTCTAATCTTGAAACTGAGAATAAAATACTAAAAGAGATAAATGAGTTGAGCACATATAAAGAATCCTCACTAGTCTCCAAGATTCAGGAACTAGAAAATACTATTTCTATGTGGAACAAGTCTAGTTTGTCTATGGACACCCTGATTTCAAGTCAAAGAGATGTGACTGATAGATCAGGATTGGGATTTGAGAATTTATTCTCAGAACCCAATATGGAGAAGTCAAAGGAAATAAATGAAGGCAAATCCTTTAATTTTAATAAAGGAATTGTGTTCATCAAATCCTCAGATTCTACCACCCATCCACATTATGCTAAACCTACAATCAGTTTTAACAAAACTCACACAGGTCTTGGATTCAGAAAATTGAAAAATAAGTCAAGCAAAACTCACTCTACGAATCATGAGAATCGTAGAGTTGTATGGAAGCAAAATGTAGATCAGCAAAAGACTATGAGAAGTCATAATCCATACAAGTCCTGGACGAACAAAAAGTCACAAATACACACATATCATTATCAATATCATATTAATCATAGGCACCCTCATAAAAATGATAAATATTTGTTAAGATATCATAGAAGGCAAGGATCTAAAATCAAACAGATTTGGGTCCCAAAAGGTACTAACAAAGCAGGACCCAAACAGATATGGGTACCAAAATGAAGATTGATTTGTTATGCAGGTAAAGAGATCCATCTGGTATCTTGACAGTGGATGCTCACGACACATGACAGGAGATAAGGCTCTTCTATCAGAGTTTAAAGAAAAAGATGGACCTACTGTTATTTTTTGAGACAACAACTCAGGGAAAACCAGGGGTTATGGCTCAACTGGAAATGGTGCAATATCTTTCAGTAAAGTAGCATATGTTGAGGGACTAAAACACAACTTGCTAAGTATAAGTCAGCTCCGTAACAAAGGACATCAAGTCACCTTCCTCAACAACCAATGTCAAGTTAGAGACTTGAAAACTAATTCTTTAAAGCTAGAAGGAGTTCGAGAAGGAAATGTCTATGTGGTCAATCTTGCTAAATTAAGTTCAGAACAAACTGTCTGTTTTCTTGCTAAAGCCTCTGAAGATATGTGCTGGCTCTGGCATAGGAGGTTATCACATCTTAATTTCAAGAGCATTTCAAAGCTCGCCTCCAAAGATCTAGTAAAAGGATTGCCAAAGTTAAACTTCATTAAAGAAAAGCCCTGCAAAGCTTGTCAGTTTGGAAAGCAACAAAGACGTCATTCCAAAGCAAATCAGCAAACTCAAATAATAGAGCACTTCAACTACTTCACATGGATTTATTCGGTCCAGTATCTACGACCAGCCTCGGAGGAAAGAGATACTCTCTAGTCGTAATTGATGACTACACCAGATATACATGGGTATTCTTTCTAAGCTCTAAAGATGAAACCATTTCACATCTCATCGAACTCTTCAGACTGATCATGAATGAAAATGGAGAAAAGATAAAGGCCATCAGAAGTGATCATGGACGAGAATTTGATTTCTCAGAAATGGACTTGTTTTGTGAAGAAAATGGAATAAATCACAACTTCTCAGCCCCAAGAACACCTCAGCAAAATGGAGTAGCAGAAAGGAAGAATAGAACTCTTATTGAAGCAGGAGGAACCCTCTTAGCAGCAGCTTCTCTCCCTGAATATTTCTGGGCTGAAGCCATCAGTACTGCATGTTATACTCAAAACAGGTCACTCATACACTCAACATTGAAGAAAACTCCGTACGAATTATGGAAAGGAAGAAAGCCAAATATAAGTTATTTTCATGCTTTTGGTTGCCTGTGTTACATACTCAACAATGGCAAGAAGCATCTAACCAAATTCCAGCCAAAATCAGATGAAGGAATTTTTCTTGGTTATGCAACAGATAGCAGAGCATTTAGAGTGTTCAACAAGGAGTCACTAACTGTTGAAATCTCCATCCACGTCACATTCGATGAATCAGATCCTGAAAAGAAAAGATCACCTTTCAACGAGTCGGCAGACACAAGCTCAACGATCGAAGAACTCAAAATCGTAGAGTCCGACTCTACGGCCATGGAACCAGCGACAAAAATCGTTGAGCTAGGAGAGGAAATCGTAGAGCACACCACATCAGACACTGGAACTCTACGATCAGAACCAGAAGCTGATTTAGAGGAACTCAGGCAAGAGGGCACCAGAACAGACGTTCCTAGCAGAATAAAATGGACCAAAGATCACACTCAAGATCTTATTATTGGAGATCCAAACACCGGAATCAAGACTAGAGCTGCAACCTCTAATGAATGCTTTTACCTAAGCTTTCTCTCTCAAGAGGAACCCAAGAAGATTGAAGAGGCCTTAGAAGATTCAAGTTGGATAGAGGCCATGCAAGAGGAGCTAAATCAATTTGAAAGAAGCAAGGTCTGGAGATTAGTGGCCAGGCCTCAGCATAAACCTGTCATTGGCACCAAATGGGTTTTCAGAAACAAGATGGATGAAAATGGTGTGATAACAAGGAACAAAGCAAGACTAGTGGCCAAAGGTTATTCTCAAGAAGAAGGAATTGACTACGATGAAACATATGCTCCAGTTGCCAGATTGGAAGTCATAAGGATTTTCCTTGCCCATGCTGCTCACATGAAGTTCAAAGTCTTCCAAATGGATGTCAAGAGTGCTTTTCTGAATGGGGAACTCCAAGAAGAAGTTTACGTGGAACAACCTCCAGGTTTCATCAATCCAACTTTTTCAAATTATGTCTATAAATTAGATAAAACACTATATGGTCTAAAACAAGCACCTAGAGCATGGTATGAAACCTTGACTAACTTTCTCATTGAAAAGGGATTTACTAGAGGAAGAATTGATACTACCTTATTTTTGAGAAAACATAAGGATAAGACACTGCTAGTTCAAATTTATGTAGATGATATCATATTTGGTTCTTCTGATGAAAAATTATGTGAAAGATTTGCCAAGCTTATGCAGAGCAAATTTGAAATGAGCTTGATGGGAGAACTCAACTTCTTCCTTGGACTACAAGTGAAGCAGACAGATGAAGGCATATTCATTAATCAAGCCAAATATATCAAAGACTTATTAAAGAAATATGGCATGGAATCTGCATCTATCATGAAGACTCCTATGCCACCTGCCACCAAGCTTGACAAAGATGAAAATGGTAAATCCACTGAAATCACTCAGTACAGAGGTATGATAGGTTCACTATTATATCTTACTGCGAGTCGACCAGATATAATGTTTGCTACATGTATATGTGCTAGATTTCAGGCTAACCTCAAAGAGTCACATCTATTAGCTGTGAAAAGAATTTTCAAGTATCTTAAAGGAACTCCAAATTTAGGATTATGGTATCCCAAGGAGTCCTCCTTTGATCTTGTGGGATACTCAGATGCTGACTATGCAGGATGCAAAATAGACAGAAAAAGCACAAGTGGAACTTGTCAGATGCTTGGCAACAGACTTGTTTCTTGGTTTAGTAAAAAGCAGAACTCAGTATCGACATCTACTGCAGAAGCTGAATATATAGCTGCAGGCAGTTGCTGTGCACAAATCCTATGGATGAAGACTCAGCTTGCAGACTATGGGTTTGAGCTAAAATCTATCCCTATATACTGTGATAATACTAGTGCAATTGCCATAACACATAATCCTGTTATGCACTCTAGAACTAAGCACATAGATATAAGATATCATTTCATCAGGGATCATGTACAAAATGGAAATATATCACTTCACTACATCCCAACTGAAGATCAACTAGCAGATGTCTTTACAAAGCCTTTAGATGAATCGAGATTTAATAAACTAATAAGTGAGTTAGGAATGCTAAATCTAGACCCTTAATGTATGTTTTCTTTAGGATACTAACTCTGCAGGAACAAAAGTGTGCAAGAAAAGTAATGGACATACTCAACTTAAGTCAACAATTGTCAAGGATCGTAGAGTATGCTCAAGATCGTAAAGCTCACTCGACAATCATCAAGCCAAGAATCGTAGAGCTTACTCAACGACTTTCAATCCAAGGATCGCAGAGTATTCCTCAATCGTAGAGACAACCCTACGAAAAACAAAAGAATCGTTGCGTGACTAAGGATCGTAAAGCTCTGAGGAACTAAGGGTAAAATGGTCATCAACCAACTGAAATGAGCCTATCAGAACGTGTCACGTATCTCAGCAAACATAGAGGGAAGTTTTAAATACTTTGAAAACTGCACGTCGTTCATTTCTTCAAAGTTCAAAAATCTATCTCTCTCTCTCTTTCTTTTCTCTCTCAATCCCGAACCCTAAGTTATCATTTCTCAGATAAACCGTTCTTCTCGTTTCAGAAAAACTATCAAATGGCACCTGCTCAAGTTATTTCTGGAAATGAGCTCAACTTTGAAGCCTTCGATACAGCAGATAAGCAGTTCAAAAGAATAATCCAGTTGCTAGATAAAGCTGGACTGCGAGAAGCGTTGGGAACAAATACAAGGATTCTATCAAAGCTTGTTCGAGAGTTCTACGTAAATGGATCATATGCTAACGGAACTCTAACCACCACTGTAAAAGGAGTTCAGCTCAACCTCACCGCTGAAGAATTCAACCTAGCCCTAGGTTTCAAGTAAGGAGGCCTAACATCTCTAAGTATGGTGAGCACCGAAGAAGGGCTGAGAAGAATGCACCATCAAAAGAATCCAGCACTTAAAGGTTTGAAGAGGAAAGAATTTCCTCAGAAATACGAGTTTTTAGCCGATGTTGTAGGAAAATGTCTCCTCTGTAAAGATTCAGTCCATGACTCAGTCAGTGAGATACAGCTGAAAATAATGACAGCCATAGTCAAAAAGACAAACATCAACTATGGCTCCTTGCTGTTGGAATGGATAGGTTATTGGGTCCTAAATACAGAAAAGGCTAAGGGGACTAGAAAAATGTTCTATGGAAGATTCATCAGCATTTTCCTTAGATCATCATTGGGGGATTTAATTGAGCATGATGAAGGAGAAGCCCTCAATACCAACAAAAGGATTACCCAGAAACTCTTTGACAACTGGAGAAGGAACCCAGTTGAAAATAGGAAACTATCTTGGTCAGGGGATAGTGAAGGTACACAGAGTGGTGCAGGGCCATCACTTCTGAAGAACACTCCTGCTGAAGAAGAATCTCAGGAGGTCAGCAGGCATTCTCCGGGTCTTGTCAGAAGAAGGAAAGGAAAAAGAGCTTTTGAGCTTGAAGAACCTCAAGGATCTTCAAATGAGGCTCCTGTGACTGCTCCTGAAGAAAAGGCTGCTTCAGGAGATGAGAGTTCAGATCTGCGAAGAGAGACTCGCAGCAAATATGAAGCTGAAGAGGTCATTCCAAAGGAGCCAAGGAAAAAGAGAAGAAGGCTAGTAAAGTTAGCCGACAAAAGCTCAGTAGCTAAGGGGGAGCTACTTGAAAGACCTGACCTTACTCTAGGTGAAAAGGAGTCATCTGAAACAGTTGAGCCTATGGATGCTCAAGCTGAGGGGGAGCTTCCAATTGTTCCTGAGCCAGCAGATGCTCTGGCTGAGGGGGAGACTCAAGATGACATTTCAATCTCTACAGCCACAATAAATGATGATGAAGAGGATGACATTGAAATAGTGGCCGTTGGAAGAAATGAGCAAAGGCACCTTAACTTCAACTGCCTGATAAAATTCTTGCCACTAATGTCATTCCACCGAGCTCTGGTCCACAATGCATGGGATCAACTCTTCTGGACCTTCAAAGCATATCCAAATGTGGTGATTATTGCTCAAGGCTATCCTCAGAATCTGTTCTTTGCCCAGAAGCTCATCTCTTGCAGCTCCTTTTCACAAACTTTAGGGCAAAAGGTATATTTTATTCCTATAAACCTCATTCAAAATCATACTCCTTCACAAATGTTCAATAAATTTGAGGTGTCCACAAGTACTCATCCTGCATCAAGCTCTACGACCCACACTTCCCCGATCGTAGAGTCCCCACCATCTACGATTGGTGGTCAAGAAAGCCTACATGATCAAAACGTAGAGTGTCCTCCAGACTCTCCTGAAATTCTGCCTACTCAGCAAACAATTCCTCCGGCTCCATCTTCAAGACTCCTGTTAACTCACGAGGATATTCCCTCCACCTCTGGTCACGAGTACTTTCATATTCCAAGCTCTACGGCTGACCAGGGACAATCATCTCAACTTCTCCAGGAAATTTTAGACAAAGTATCTCGGCTTCCTACATCTGAGGGCTTAACTGACTTGACAAGTCATATCCATACAGAGATACAAAACGACCTAGCATCGAAATCCCACAACCTTCAACGTAGAATGGACGACATCATTGATGCTGCCAATGGTCTCTCTACCAGTCTGAACAACCAATTTTCCACAAGACTGAAGCAGCTGACGGCAGCAGTCACTGAAAATCTCCAAGAAAGGGATAGAATTATTCTGCAAGCCTTGAACTTAGATCAGCAGAACATTGTTATTCTTCAAGAAACAAATGATAAATCTATCACCTTCCTCAGTAATGAAATCATTGCCTTGAAGCACTCTCTCACAGAACAAAAACATCGGTCGAATGACACTTTGTCATTGGTGGAGCAAAAACAAATCATGGCTAACGAAAGACTCCAAGCCCACCAAGATGATGTAGCTGCCACTAAGACCCAACTTCAAGAAATTATTCAGGGCATCCAGCAGCTTTCAGAACAGGTAGCAACACTTAATGATGCCAACAAGGGGGAGAAGAAACTGAGCACAATAGAGCAAACAAGAACTAGCTCAGATCACAGCAGAAGAGGAAGAGCACCTCAAGGGATGAGGATGGTTCAAACTTCAATATAACCTCCTAGATTCGAAGCAGTACCATCTCGTCCCAGACAGGAGGTGACAGCAAGACCTTCTTCCTCAACTATGAGGACTTCTGGCTCACAACAGGAGGTGGTGACAGCAAGACCTTCTTCCTCATCAATGAGACCTTCTAGCTCACAGGAATGGTTTCAAATTAAAGAAGAAGAAGCTGTGTTGAGGGAAGAAGAACTAAGAAAAGCTGAAGAAGAAAGGAGAGCATTCTTCAGGCAGAGGGAAGAAAAAAGGCAGGAGACCTCCTAGCAGAAGGAGATAAGTTTTTTTTATTTCTTTTTCTGTTGTTTTCTCAATTGTATCATCTGACAAAAACATCAATAAAATTCATATTTTTCTCTAGAAAATACAGCTGCTCACTGTATGATTAGGCATTCAATTACTCTTGCATTTTGCCTATATTAATATGCTCAAAATCACTATCTGATAATAATGTTGTCATCATCAAATTGGGGGAGATTGTTGATCATTGAATGATTAAATTTGATGATTAGAAATAATGTACAAGGGCTGTATTAGATAAGATCAAAGCTGTTAGGTTGATCTATTATTAATTGTATAAAAGTCTTGTGTGTTGTACTAAGACTTAGATAGATCAAAACTGTTAGGTTGATCTGTTGATGTAATAAAATCGTAGAAAGAACTCTACGATGTGTCAAGGAAACTCTACGATTCGAACAGACTCTACGATTAAGGCAACCAATCGTAAAATGGACTCTACGACTGTGATTCCGAAGACTCTACGATCAAGACAACCAATCGTAGAATGGACTCTACGATTGTGGTCCAGAAGACTCTACGACCAACCAGACTGTTCTTTCCGAAAGACCTTAAATTGGACTCTACGATCAACATTCTAACAGTTGAGTAAACTCTACGATGATCAGTAAGAGATGATCCTTTACAGATCAATCACGTAAGCAAGGGTATTCATAGAATTGATTATATAAGATCGTTGAGCAAAAAGGCAAGAGACATCACGATTCTCAGATCAGGAGCCATTCTATTCAAGTATTTTAATCTTCATCAAAGTAACCAAAAAGGAAGCCTCTGCAAATCGATCAAGTCAGAAAAGTCAAGAGTCTGACCCAAGCGCACTATGGAACAGAAAGAAGACTTTCAAGGAAGAAAAGTCAGAAGACTGTGTCCTATCAGACCTATAGTTTGGGAAGACCAAACGACTCTATAAAAGTTAGTGGGAACCTACGTCTGACATTTCTGTCACAGAGGAAAAAGGAAAACAACCTTGCATGGACTAACAGGTCAGATCAAATAATATCTCATCAGAGATTTAATGAGCTTTATTAATACAATATTCAGCAGCTCTCCTCTGTGAGGTAACGGGAAGAAATACACGTTCAAACAGATGATCCAACGGGAAGAAATCTGAAGCCCTTACTTCTTAAAAACGAAGATCAGCAGAAGAAAAGAAGGAGCACTGCACAAAAAGAAAAACGCAAGAAGTGAAAAAGATTGAACTGATAAGAAAGCCTGCATTGCTACTAAGCCCTTCAAACATTCAAGCTGATAAGCAACTTAGTAGCACATCCAAATATACATCAATCCAGAAGAGTTCTCTGTGAACTGGTATAAGCAAGTCTGTTAGACTTGGAGAGTTCTTTGTGAACTAGTGTAAGCAAGTCTGTTAGACTTGTAAAGTTCTTTGTGAACTAAAATTCCAAGACTGCGGGTCTTGAAGGAATCTTAGTGATTCAGCTATTGTTAAAGTATCCTTAGTGGATTTGCTGCTGAAAGAGCAGAACAGTGGAGTAGGAGTATTGTGTGCTCTGAACCACTTAAAACCCAGAGTCTCTCTCTTTGTGTCTTTCATTTGCTATATATGTCATATAATTGTTTTTTGATTTATTAATTTAACATTTCAAGAAAAGATTAACTAAATCATATTCCGCTGTGTTAAACTTCTGTTTAAGAATTAATCAAGTGAGATAATTTCAAAGAGAAGAAATTTTAAAAGAATCTATTCAACCCCCCCCCCCCCCTTCTAGATTACTATCGTGTCATTGGGAACTAACAAATTGTAATTGCACTTCAGTCTAGGAATTAAATCAAATAAATCCTTTACTAATAAATTGTAAATATTTTCTCTATAGATGTTGTAACGACCCCGAAATTTGACAAACCTTTATTACCTTAATTTTCATATTTATTAAACATCATTTTCCTTACGTCAAAATTTCAGTCCGTTAATAAATCTTTAATCACCATAATTGATCCATTAATTGATTTTAAAATCATCAATTACCCAAAAAAAATTTACCGATATAAATTTTTCTTTTTTCCTCTTTTCTCAATCCTTCATTGTATTAAAATATTTGGATAATTAAGATCCTTACATCTTGATCCTAGTCCCTGGATCGTAACCTTCACTTTTTCTTTACGTTACTAATATCTTAAATCTCATCATTCAAAATTTAATATTGTTCACATACATACAATTGTTTCTTGATTCATAATTCATAATTAGACATATAATAGTCTATATCGTAACATCTATCTAGTACAAATCACAGTTCATAATTTAACTTTACTTGTTCTGTCTGGATTCCATTTGTACATGCATAAATCACATCAATACGAACTTTGCAAATGTATCCACATTGAGTTATACTACTGAAATTATAACAATTACATCTACCACCTTTTTGGGTTAATCCATCTCTAATATATTTTGATATGCCTGAAATTTGTTTCTTTACCTGTAAAAGTTTATTTTAAGCAAGTAATGAGCACAACGGCTCAGCAAATTCAACAGTTAACACATTTCATGTTTCACGTAGCACATACCTTAACATGCTTGGTGTGTGTCATACATCATGTGCTGTGCTTCTACTATAGCAATATATCTCACATCATTGTACAAAATATACATAATTGTCATATTATCCACATATCACATAACACATAATTTATATGTATTTGAACAAGTATTATCATATCATAACAATAAACATTTAACATTTAAGGACTGAAGAACTTGCCTGAATGTCCAATTACTTAATTGATAGCTCAAAACCCTTTCTCGAACACCTATGACCATAAAATAATTAATTAATAATTATTTATCCTCTTATGATATTAATTTAATTAATTAATATCATCTCCGGGCCAATTATCCCATAATATGGTTAATTATATTAACATCACCCTTCAATATATTAATTTAACTTAATATCAAACACCTTCAATACGGCCAACCCGACTCATCGGATAAAATTTAACACATTTGGTTGTCCGGATTTTCATTTTAACCATTTTTTAAATTTTATTATTAGATTAATATTTAAACACTTAAAAATTAATCTCCAATATTTAATATTTTTACGAAAATATTAAATTTAATGCCCAAACATCATTTCTATATTTTTAGTATTTTTCTAAAATTTTCTATAATTTTTAAACATTTGTTTCAATTAAAAATCATTTCTGGGGGCATTTTGGTAATTTCAGCGCCCTTAGGACCATATCCGGCATTTCCCGGAAAGATAGGGGGCATAATCATAATTTCAGAGGCCAAAGGACACGACGGGTATTATTGCAAAAGACCAGGGGCACGCTGGTAATTTTCAACCGTGCCGGTTGTAACGACCCCGAAATTCGATCTATATTCTTACCTTAAATTTTGTAATTATTAAACATTATCTTCCTTTACGTCCAATTTCGGTTCGTTAATAACTCTTTAAATCTCTTCTTTAATCCAATAATTGATTTTAAAATCAACAATTACCAAATTTACGGTATAATTTTTTTCTTTTTCTCAATTCAATCATTGTATTAAATATTTTATCATTTAAAAACTTCATTTCTTGATCCTAGTCCCTTGATCGCAACCTTTACTTTTTCTGTCTGTAGCTAGTATCATAATGCTCCACATTCAAAATCTAATGTTATTTTCTTTCATACAATTATTCCTTTTTGCATCATTCAAAATCAAACATATAATAATTTCTATCGTAACAATTAATTTGAATATTCACGGTTCACAATTTAACTCTATTCATCCTATACAGATCCAACGTATATGAATATACGAAACATCAAAATAAACTTTGCAATTTACCATATTGAATATAACCATTTCATTTACAACCTTCTAGGTTGATCAATCTCTAATATAATCCGATATTTCTGAAATTCATTTCTTAACCTGCAAAAGTTTATTTTAAGCAAGTAATGAGCACAACTGCTTAGCAAGTTCAACAGTTTATGCGTCACGTAGCACATACCTTAATATGCTCGGTGTGTGTCATACATCATGTGTTTTTGCTTCTACTATAGCAATATATCTCAAATCATTGCAAAAAAATACACATAGTTGTCATATTAGTCACATATCACATAATACATAATTTATATGCATTTAAACAAGGAATAACTTATCATAACAGACAACATTTAACATTAAAGGACTGAAGAACTTGCCTGAAGTCCAATTAATTAATTTGATAGCTCAAACCCCTTTTTCGATCAACCTATGATCATAAAATAATCAAATAATAATTATTTATCTTCTCGTGATATTAATTTAATTAATTAATATCATTTATAATGTAATTAACTCTACCTGACCCTTTAATTTTAGGGTATTGGGTTAATTATTAATTAATATGGTTAATTATATTAACCTCGTTCTTCAATATATTAATTTAACTTAATATCAAATACCTTCAATACGGACAACCCGGCTCATCGGATAAATTTTAGCCTAACTAGTTGTCCAAAAATTTTATTTAATCATTTTCTAACCTTTAAACTCATTAGATTAATATTTAAAATATTTAAATATTAATCCCTAATATTTAATATTTTTACAAAAATATTAAATTTAATGCCCAAACATCATTTCTATATTTTTAGTATTTTTTTACGATTTTCTATAATTTTTAAATAATTTTTAAACATTTATTTAATTAAAAATCACTTCTGGGGGCATTTTGATAATTTTTGCGCCCTTAGGGATATAACCGGAATTAACAGAAAAGATCCGGGGCATTTTCGTAATTTCGGCGTATCTAGGACACGCCCGGCATTTCTGTAAAAGGGCAGGGGCATAATCGTAATTTCAGCTGAAATCTCAGTCGCCCATGGCGCGGCAGCCCCTCGCCTACTCCTATTAAACGACGTCGTTTGGCGACTAGCCGCGCATGGCGCGGCCAACCAAAAACTGCGCCCCAAAACGGCGCCGTTTTGGTCCCGCCTCAGAAACTTTCGCCACGCGCAATGCACGGCGCCCTGTTTTCTTCTTCTTTCCCCAGCCGCGAAAACAGTATACCAACTTTGTAATATAATTTATTTTTTGCTCCAAAATGTCACAAGAAAACTACCCCAAAAATTATATAATTCACACATATACATCCCATAATTATTTAAAATAATTATTATAATTATTTATTAATTTTTCATGCAATTATTTTCACACCAAAATATTAAAATAAATCACCAAAAAATAATTATACCTTCTTTGAAGCTTGGTGACCACCCTATAGGCACCAAAATTCTCTTCTTCTCCCTCTTGTTGGTAGCCATGGTGGTTGCTTGGTGGCGGAAAGTGGCGGTGATGGTGTTCACGATGAAGAAGAGAGGAGAGAGAGAGTTATGTTTTGTGTGTCTATTTGTTCCCTTTTTCTTGCTTTTATTTCCTCTCCTTTCTTTTTACATGCAACCCACATAACCAATTTTGAAATAAAAAAATTTCCACCGACTCTCTCCCATCTCTCTCACGCAACCAAGAACTTTCCAGATTTTTTGCATGCATAATTCTTGCGTAATCAATTAATTTAATACATTACGTAATTAATTCTTGTAATAAATATTTTATATAATGTATATAAAATATTTATTTTAATTCACTAAAAATCATAAATTGATTTATAAATAATATTAATACTTCTTTTGGGTACTTTACTTGACAAATTTTGTATACGCATAACGTCATGTATGTAAATTATATGAGGTAATTTATACCTCCAAAAATAATAAAATAATTCATATAAAAATTATTTTTCACAATTTTTCACTTCATTACTTGGACAACATGTTACACTAACATGTTCACGTTTCCGAAATATTATTCTTCATAAAAGTCATAATAATTACATTATACATAACTATAATTTTTATTAAATTAAAACATTCATTTTCTCATTTCTTTTCCATTTCTTTAATTTTCACATTAACTTTTCTTATATAAATTTTATAATTTAATATTATATAATTTATATAATTACATTATTCCTTTTTAAATAATTTTCATTTTACACAAATACAATTTATAAAATTTTCTTCCATCCTTAATTAATTTAATTCTCTTATATAAATTATATAATTATTCTCATATAATTTATATAATTATTATTTCCTTCATACAACATTTTAATTTCCTTATATAAATTATATAATTTATTATTATATAATTTATATAATTACATTTTTTCTCAATTAATTTCTAAACTTCCTCCATAATTCTTAATAAAATTTAAAATCAGTAATTACAATTTTTACTAATTTCCTCATTAACTTTTCATAAATTTTCGGATTAATTTAATTATTAATCCCTTAATTTCCATAATTAATAAAATTTATAATTATCAATTAAACATGCACACACACACACACACACACACACACACACACACACACACACACACACACACACACACATATATATATATATACATATTTAATTTCTATATCTCACATTACCACATAATTTCAATTAAATCATAATTTCTATATTTTCATAAAAATTTAATTGTACAATTTATTGCACCTTTACCTGAAATTTCTCTTATTCTTAATAAATTGTCTTTAACCAATTTATTTACTTTTCAATTACTTAAATTCAATATCATTTATCATAATCTCTGCACAGATTTAATTTACTAATTAAATCTCATCACATACCTTAAATCACATAAAATAATAATTAATTTGAACAATCTTGATAATTTAATCAATTAAATTCTCATTTGATATTATTAAAGAAATTCTGAAAATTCGGATCCTCACACCGGTCGTCCGCGCAATGCGCGGAGACTGTTTCTGCCAACGTCAAACGACATCGTTTCGGTCTGCTGGTTTTGGTCGCTGCGCCATGCGCGGCTCCCCCCCATTCACGCGTCTAAAACGACGCCGTTTCTTCTGAGGCGGGGAAAAAACAAAAAAATGACCGCGCGCATGGCGCGGTCATGCCTGTCAACTTTTCCTTCTTCTTCCTTAACAGTGCAACAACTTTAACCAAAATTTCTCCATTTTTGCTTCTCAAAACCACAACATACTACAACTAAAAATCATATAACTCATAAATATACATTAAAAAATTATTTAGAATAATTATTCTAATTATTTTCTAATTTTTCACAAAATTATTTTATCATTACAAACAATAAATTAAATCACATAAAATGAAATATACCTCCCCAAAAGCTTGAAAAATCTTTCCTTTGAGGCTAGAACTTCACTTGGATGCCATGGTGGTTCTTCGTGGCGGTGATAGTGTTGTCGGGTGGGAAGAAAATAGAGAGAGAGAGAGAGAGAGAGAGAGAATTGGCTGTGTTTGCTTATTCTCTTTTCTTTTTCTTTCCTTAACTTGCTTTTTCCTTTCCTTTTATACTTTTATAATAATTGATTTAACCACTTTTGAAAAAGAAAACAATTCCACCGCCTCATACACGCCAACCAGCTTAGTCAATCTCTCGAATGTTCCAAACATGCAAATTTTAATTTAATACATTACGTAATTACTTCGTGTAATAAATATTTTATGTAATGTACATAAAATATTTATTTTAATTCACTAAAAATCATAAATTGATTTATAAATAATTTTAATATATCTTTTGGGTACTTTACTTGATAAATTTTGTACACGCATAATGACATGCATGTAGTTATTTGAGGTAATTTATACCTCCAAAATTCATAAAATAAATCATATGACTTATAAAAATTATTTTTCATAATTTTTCACTTCGTAATTTGGACAACATGTTACATTAACATGTTCACATTTTCGAAATATTATCCTTCATAAAAATCATAATAATTCCATTATACATAATTATAATTTTTAATAATTTAAAACATTCATTTTTCTCATTTATTTTCACTTCTTTACAATTTACACTAACTTTCCTTATATATATATTATATAATTTATTATTATATAATTTACATAATTACCTTATTCCTATATAATTTCCATTTCACACAAAATACAAATTATAAAATTTTCTTTCAACCTTATTCAACTACATTCTCTTATATGAATTATATAATTACTCATATATAATTTATATAATTATTATTTTCTTCAACCTTTATTTTAATTTCCTTATATAAATTATATAATTTATTATTATATAATTTATATAATTACTTTTTTTCTCAATTAATTTCTAAACTTCCTCCATAATTCTTGATTAAATCTAAAATTAATAATTATAATTTTACTAATTTTCTCATTAACTTTTCATAAATTTTCGGATTAATTTAATTATTAATCCCTTAACTTTCATAATTAATGAAATTTATAATTACAACAATTAACCACACACACACACACACACACACACACACACACACACACACACACATATATATATATATATATATATATATATATATATATATATATATATATATATATGCATATCTAATTCATACATCTCACATTACCACATAACATCGTTTAAATACAATTTTCGTATTTCTATAATAATTTTATTCTGCCTTTACAAGAAATTTCTCTTATTCTTCAAAAATTATTTTTAAACAATTTATTTACTTTTCAATTATTTTAGATTAACACAATTCGTCATGATCTCTGTACAGATTTAATTTACTAATTAAATCTCATCACATACCTTAAATCACATAAAATAATAATTAATTTAAACAACCTTAATAATTTTATCAATTAAATTCTCATTTAATATTATTAAGAAAATCCTGAAAATTCGGATCCTCACATTCTTTCCCCCTTAACAGGATTCCGTCCTCAGAATCATAATTGCCGTAATAATCATACGTATTTTATTTCTAGCAACTTGCTGTACCTTTATCTTGATAAATAAAAACTAAATACATAATAATTATATTTTACCTCTTTAATATCCATAACTCACATGGATTACCTCATAATGATCATAACTATCCGAGTATTCAACTTTTAACTCAATTCACAATTTCTTTGATTTCTCATTCTCTAAACAATTTCCTTTCTTTAATCATATTTACCCTTACTCAATCAACTTATTTCATACTTTCTATCACACCTCATTTATACTCTGCACATTCATCATTTTCTTTTTAATTCACATTCATAAATCTTCTTCACATTCCATAAATCATTCCTTAATACCTCTATCATTCAACACTAGGTTTTATTCAACACTAGGTTTTAAATGTTATCATTTACTTAATTCATCATAATCCTTATTTGTAATTACTCCAAAAATCTTGGGTGTCACATTCACCCCTCCTTCATAAAATTTCGTCCTCAAAATTTCTATGTGCTAATATTTCACTCATTTGCAACCAACACATTCTTTTGCATTCTTTCCACATATCTTTCTTTCATTCCTTTCTCGCAGTCATTGCACATTACAATTTTCTAATCCATCACATTTCATACTTTCTTTATTTCACAATTATTGCTTCCATTATTACTCACATTTAAATAATACTACCCCATCCTACCATCCAATCTTCATAAGAGTAGAGGAATTCAAAATTTTTATTTTGGAAAAACTTTCATGATATGCTGAATGAACATTTATCCCAGTTTACAGTACTTCGCTCCCCGAGTACTTCATACTGCAAGCCCTGATAGTGGATCAGTCTGCCATTAAAGTGGTGTATATTTAATCCGTAATTTGGCACTCCAGTAGAACAATCTGTAATGCCCATGTCTCTTATGCCAGGTGACCATTCGATCAACCTGCAACATTCTTAATCTCTTTGTTCATCTCAACCTTAGGATTCATTCAAAAGTAATTTGATTGGTTATAACTTTCAAAGAATATGAATTCAATATTTTACAAAATTTGTCAAGTTGAATCAATAGCTCAAACTTATATTTCTTCAACGCTTGTCTAGCCAGATCAATTAGCATAGACTTTCTTTTAACAATTATACCCCACAGAAATTTTAAAACATTCATCATGTCAAAACTTTTCAAAATGTCTAGCCAAGTCAAATGGCATTGACTTATAGCTTTGACATACTTTTATAAATCAAAATCATTTATGACTTCATGTTACCGCATCATTTTGACAGTCCGTTGAGAATTCTGTCGTTAATAATTCCTGCACCATACTTTATGGTGTTGAATCATGTTATGACAAAATAGTACCGCACCGTCTCAACAACACGTTGAGCATTCCGTCATTCATCACAACTACACTGGGCTAAAAGGTGCATGTATGATTCTTTTGAAATACATTTTGATGTTAAAAATATTTTTGTCTAGCCGAAACAAGTAGTATAGACACTTTTTAAATCGCTTTAAAAATTCATTTGCATTTTCAGAAGCACATACGTGCTAAATTAGCTTGAGGCCAAAAATTTCGAAGTCTAGCAAAGCTAGAAGAGTGGGAATATCCTAAATTCCCTAACATTCACCTTCTGCTTCTTCACTTAATTACTTGTATTTATTGCTAGAACTATTAAAATTTCTATCTACTCCAACTTTTCTATACCCCCGTATAGTTCATCAAACTTGCCACACATTATGAGTCCAGGAACTTACCACAAGAATATGAGTTTAGAAGCTTGTCCTAGCAATATGTAGTCTGAGAATAAATCAAAGACTATCCATATGCTGAGGAGATCAAAACATACCATACGATTATGAGTCATGGACTTACCACATGCATGAGTTTTAAGAACTCGTGCCTAAACGTAATATTAGCTATCTATCAAAACTGCTAACGCGACTCTAACAATTCAATGATTATCACATAGTAACTAAGTAAACACAAGTCCCCTGCCTATACAAAGGATTGTGCAACCCAGTCACCATGTGAGTCCTCAATTGAAATTTCGTACCCAAACTTTCTACCCCTTATCATAACCTTTCTGTCATTTATGTTTCATCATTCTCTGAATTCTTCTTGTACTATTTCATGGTACCATATCTCTTTATAACATTAAACTAAGCCTTTTCGACCATTAACAGGTCTTTCTGCTATTTCACATTTTCACTTGATCCCATCATGATCTTGTTTCACAACCTACTTCTTACTCGCTTCCCTTATCTCGTGATCGTATCGTAGTATGATCCTCTCACTGTTCCTGATCATATTATTATGATCTCTTCCTATATGTTTTGGACTACCTTGTCATCTTTATTGCTTAAATCAGGTGTCCCCTGATTATCTTTGAGATTCATCTTTGAATTATTTCAAATATTCTTTCAGATATGTTCTTAATTGAACTTATAAATTTTCTTAATTCGTTTCATTCAAATCTTTCTTAACATCTTTATTTCTTCCTTATAATCTTATATCTTTCATATTTCCTTTACTTTAGCTAATATTTGAGAACATCTTCCTCAACTTATAACTCTCCATTCTAATTTCCCATATGTTCATCAAACTTATCACGTATTTGGGCTCAGGAACTTACCATAATCATATGACTTGAAGAGCTTGTCCTAGTCAGGCCATAATCGCCCATTCGCTGAGGGGCTCCACCATACAATCATGAGTCACGAGCTTACTATACGCTTGGGTTTTCTGAACACGCAACTAACTTTACTCTTACTTAGGTTATAGCCTACGGTATCATTTACCTAAGGTTTATAACCTCTAGCTCTGATACCAACTGTAACGACCCCGAAATTCGACAAACCTTTATTACCTTAATTTTCATATTTATTAAACATCATTTGCCTTACGTCCAAATTTCGGTCCGTTAATAAATCTTTAATCACCATAATTGATCCATTAATTGATTTTAAAATCATTAATTACCCAATTATTTTTTTTTACCATTATAAATTTTTCTTTTTTCCTCTTTTCTCAATCCTTCATTTTTTCTTTCTATTACAAGTATCGTACAACTCAACATTCAACATTTAGTATTGTATATCCGTACAACATTCTTTGTTTCATGATTCATAACTAGCTATATGACAGTCTCTCTCATTACGATCATCTTGAACAATTATGGTACACAACTTTAACTTTTATCATATCCGAATTCGACTTATATGTGCATACAACTCATCACAGTAAAATTGGCAAATTTTTCCACATTAAATTATAATATAACAGTTACAGTTCCAAAGATCTAGATAAGTCATCTCTAACATAATTCGGTATTCCTGAAACTTATTTCTTTACCCTGCAAAAGTTTATTTTAAACAAGTAATGAGCACAACGGCTCAGCAAGTTCAGCAGTTTATGTTTCACGTAGCACAAACCTTAACATGCTCGGTGTGTGTCATACATCACGTGTTGTGCTTTTATTCAGGCATTATATCTCAAATATATTCAGATCATTTCACAAAGTACATATTATTGCCACATTAATCACATAACACATAATTTGTATGCATTTAAAACAAGAATTACATATCATAATAGTCCAACATTTAACATAAAAAGACTGAAGAAGTTGCCTGTATGTCCAATTAATTAATTGATAGCTTAAAAACCCTCTCTCGATCAACCTATGATCATAAAGTAATCAAATAATAATTAGTCATCTCTTTATGATATTAATTTAATTAATTAATATCATCTATAATGTAATTAACCCTACCCGACGATTTATTTTAGGGTACTGGGTCAATTATTAATTAATATGGTTAATTATATTAACCTCATCCTTCAATAAACTAATTTAACTTAATATCAAACATCTTCAATACGGACAACCCAACTCATTGGATAAAATTTAGCATTTTTGGTTGTCCGAATTTTCATTTATTCATTTTCTAACCTTTAAACTTAATAGATTAATATTTAAAATATTTAAATATTAATCCCCAATATTTAATATTTTTACAAACATATTAACTTTAATGCCCAAACATCATTTCTATATTTTTAGTAATTTTCTATAATTTTTAAACATTTATTTTATTAAAAATCATTTTCTGGGGGCATTTTGGTAATTTCCGCGGCTTAAGGACATAATCGGCATTTTCTAGAAAGTTCAGGGGAATTCTCGTAATTTTCGCGCGTCTAGGACACGCTGGTCATATCCGAAAAAGGTCGGGGGCAAAATCGCAACTTCACCAAAGACATCGGCCGCGCATGGCGCGACAGTCCTTTTCCGGCTTCTGCCAAATGGCATCATTTGGAGCCACTGTTTGTGACAGCCGCGCATGGCGCGGTCGAAAAAGTTATCATGCCCCAAATGGCGTCGTTTCAGTCCGGATTTCCCAAAGAAAACTGGCCGCCGCGCAATGCGCGGTCGGCCTTTGTTTTCTTCTTTCTTTTTCCCGCAACAATAGACTAACCAAGCAACAAATTACACCATTTTGATCAATTTTTTCCTAACATAATACCTCTAAAAATTATATAATTTATACATATTCATCCAAAAATTAAATAGAACAATTATTCTAATTATTTACTAATTTTTTATAAAATTAGTTTATCAGCCATAAATATCAAAATAAATTAAACAATTAACTTTTATACCTTCCAATGCTTAAAGCTTTCTCTTATGAAGCTAATTCTCCTTCTTCATGGCACCAAATATTATTCCACTTGGTGGCTATGGTGATTTTGGGGTGGCATGGGGTGGTGTTCGGTGGAGAAGAAGAAAAAATGGGGAGAGCTTTGTTGTGTTTTTTTTTTATTTCTTTTTCTTTCTCCTTTCTCTTTTTCTTATTCTTTTCCTTCTTCTTATAGTCAAAGACTTTGCATCCTTAAAATTTTCCACCGACTTTGCATGAAACTTCCGGATTTTTCAAGAAAATAGCGTGCAAAATTTTAATTTAAATACATTACGTAATTTTTTTTTATAATAAATATTTTATATAATATATATATATAAAATATTTATTTTAATTTATCAAAAATCATAACATGATTTATAAATAATATTAATACACTTTTTGGGTACTTTACTTGACAAATTTTGTACACGCATAATGACATGTATGTAATTATATGAGGTATTTTATACCTCCAAAATCATAAAATAATTCATATAACATATAAAAATTATTTTTCACAATTTTTCACTTCATTATTTGGACAACATGTTACACTAACATGTTCACGTTTTTGAAATATTATTCTTCATAAAAGTCATAATAATTCCATTATACATAAACATAATTTTTAATAAATTAAAACATTCTTTTTTCTTATTTATTATTCATTTCTTTACTATTTATCACTAACTTCTTTATATATAAATTATATAATTTAATATTATATAATTTATATATTTACATTCTCCTTTCTTAAATAATTTCTTAAATTCCTCCATAATCATCAATTAATTGCATAATCAATAATTATACATTTATTAATCCTTCTTATTATTTTAATCATCTTATATAAATTATATAATAATTCTTATATAATTTATATAATTATTATTTTCTTCATACTTTATTTTAATTTCCTTATATAAATTATATAATTTATTATTATATAATTTATATAATTACTTTTCTTCTCAATTAATTTCTAAACTTCCTCCATAATTCTTGATTAAATCTAAAATCAATAATTATAATTTTACAAATTTCCTCATTAACTTTTCACAAATTTTCGGATTAATTTAGTTATTAATCCCCTAATTTTCATAATTAATGAAATTTATAATTACAACAATTAACCATACACACACACACACACACACACACACACACACACACACACACACACACACACACACACACACACATATATATATATGCTCTGATACCATTTGACAGCGGTTGAAGACTTTATAAATTTAACAGAAGATTACAGAAATAAATAAGAAGATGACCGGTATAATCAAATGGTTCTTTAATTTTTTCATATATACTTTGAAGGAAGAATTACATCAAAACTGGAAAGATAAATGGAAGAAAGAAGTATAGAGACTTCTTCTTCATCTTACTACAAGAAGGAAGCAACAAGCTTCTTCTTCGCTTACTAAGTAGAGAGAGAAGGAGGAGAGAGGACCTCTGACGTATTGAAACCTTCTTGGTTTTCAACCTTTGTTTCAAACCTATCTTTCTCTTTACAATTGAATCCTTTAAATAGAGAAAGAAACGAACTATTGAATCACGCAGGATTCACTATTACATTTACTGAAGTAAAAGTACAAAGTAAAAGTAATTTACTAAAGTAAAAGTAAAAGTAAGAAACATTTTACATTTACTAAAGTGAAAGTAAAAGTTAAAAGTAGATTCCTTTAACTTTACTTTTGACTGATTGACTGGGGGATATCATCATTTGCTTTTGCAGACTGATGGGCATCTGCTTTTGCTTTCTGCTGATTAATTGACTTTGTCGGATGCATGCGCATCTGATGATGACTGTGGGGCCAGCATCGTCTGACTGGAGGTCCGACTCCTTCGGGTGCCGGAGGGTACTGTTGATCTTCTTCTCAGATAGATCCCCATCCCCATACTATTCCGCCTCAGAATTTTTTCCCAGGTTGATAATTCCCTTCACCCCCAAAATTATGTATAATTTGAAAAGAATAGGAAAAAAAAAAATTCACCGAAGAACTGGTCACCAACATCAAAATTTCATAAATTCTGTTAATAATTTATAGAATAAAAATCAGACTGTGTCTGATACAAGGGATCACACGGTTGACCTTGACCTAACTGATGGACTCGAGCTAATCAGTATACTAGTTTTAGCTGTTTACTGCCAAAATTGTAGTGGACTTGACTCAAATTAAAACTTGTTCAACTAAGACCCATCAACCCTACGACTCAATCGCTAGACGGTACAAACCTTTTGATAACAAGTGATAACCCATACTGATTTCTTGGACGCATACCCTAATCTGGTTCAGACCCATGGTTAAACGCCTTAGCCTACACTGCTCCCACTCTGGAGACTTACCACGGCTCTACGGCTACGACCAGGGTGATACTATCAACTCGGGTGGACCAAGAATGAACTTCGGTGGTACTATCACCAAAAGACATTGGGTGACCATCTTGACGCCAAAGAATCACGACACGGAGTTGAAAAGACGGAAAACATTAAATGACTCTAACAAGAACAAATACTGTTTCGGCCGATCACAGATCCAACTTTATGTACCGTTTTGACCGGGAACCACCAATAGCACCAATAACCAACCGGTGACTCTGATACCATTTGACAGCGGTTGACGACTTTATAAATTTAACAGAAGATTACAGAAATAAATAAGAAGATGACCGGTATAATCAAATGATTCTTTAATCTTTTCATATATACTTTGAAGGAAGAATTACATCAAAACTGGAAAGATAAATGGAAGAAAGAAGTATAGAGACTTCTTCTTCATCTTACTATAAGAAGTAAGCAACAAGCTTCTTCTTCGCTTACTAAGTAGAGAGAAAAGGAGGAGAAAGGACCTCTGAGGTATTGAAACCTTCTTGGTTTTCAACCTTTGTTTCAAACCAATCTTTCTCTTTACAATTGAATCCTTTAAATAGAGAAAGAAACGAACTATTGAATCACGTAGGATTCACTATTACATTTGCTGAAGTAAAAGTACAAAGTAAAAGTAATTTACTAAAGTAAAAGTAAAAGTAAGAAACATTTTACATTTACTAAAGTGAAAGTAAAAGTTAAAAGTAGATTCCTTTAACTTTACTTTTGACTGATTGACTGGGGGACAGCATCATTTGCTTTTGCAGACTGATGGGCATCTGCTTTTGCTTTCTGCTGATTGATTGACTTTGTCGGATGCATGCGCATCTGATGATGACTGTGGGGCCAGCGTCGTCTGACTGGAGGTCCGACTCCTTCGGGTGCCGGAAGGTACTGTTGATCTTCTTCTCAAATAGATCACCATCCCCATACTATTCCGCCTCGGAATTTTTTTCCAGGTTGATAATTCCCTTCACCCCCAAAATTATGTATAATTTGAAAAGAATAGGAAAAAAAAAAATTCACCGAAGAACTGGTCACCAACATCAAAATTTCATAAATTTTGTTAAAAATTTATAGAATAAAAATCAGACTGTGTCTGATACAAGGGATCACACGGTTGACCTTGAGCTAACTGATGGACTCGAGCTAATCAGTATACTAGTTTTAGCTGTTTACTGCCGAAACTGTAATGGACTTAACTCAAATCAAAACTTGTTCAACTAAGACCCATCAACCCTACGACTCAATCGCTAGACGGTACAGACCTTTTGACAACAGGTGATAACCCATACTGATTTCTTAGACGCATACCCTAATCTGGTTCAGACCCATGGTTAAACGCCTTAGCCTACACTGCTCCGACTCTGGAGACTTACCACGGCTCTACGGCTACGACCAGGGTGACACTATCAACTCGGGTGGACCAAGAATGAACTTCAGTGGTACTATTACCAAAAGACATCGGGTGACCATCTTGACGCCAAAGAATCGCGACACGGGGTTGAAAAGACGAAAAAAATGAAATGACTCTAACAAGAACAAATATTGTTCCGGCCGATCACAGATCCAACTTTATATATTGTTTTTGACCAGGAACCACCAATAGCACCAAGAACCAACCGGTGGCTCTGATACCATTTGACAGCGGTTGAAGACTTTATAAATTTAACAGAAGATTACAGAAATAAATAAGAAGATGACCGGTATAATCAAATGACTCTTTAATCTTTTCATATATACTTTGAAGGAAGAATTACATCAAAACTGGAAAGATAAATGGAAGAAAGAAGTATAGAGACTTCTTCTTCATCTTACTAGAAGAAGGAAGAAACAAGCTTCTTCTTCGCTTACTAAGTAGAGAGAGAAGGAGGAGAGAGGACCTCTGACGTATTGAAACCTTCTTGATTTTCAACCTTTGTTTCAAACCTATCTTTCTCTTTACAATTGAATCCTTTAAATAGAGAAAGAAACGAACTATTGAATCACGCAGGATTCACTATTACATTTACTGAAGTAAAAGTACAAAGTAAAAGTAATTTACTAAAGTAAAAGTAAAAGTAAGAAACATTTTACATTTACTAAAGTGAAAGTAAAAGTTAAAAGTAGATTCCTTTAACTTTACTTTTGACTGATTGATTGGGGGACAGCATCATTTGCTTTTGCAGACTGATGGGCATCTGCTTTTGCTTTCTGCTGATTGATTGACTTTGTCGGATGCATGCGCATCTGATGATGACTATGGGGCCAGTGGGGCCAGCGTCGTCTGACTAGAGGTCTGACTCCTTCGGGTGCCGGAGGGTACTGTTGATCTTTTTCTCAAATAGATCACCATCCCCATACTATTCCGCCTCGGAATTTTTTTCCAGGTTGATAATTCCCTTCACCCCCAAAATTATGTATAATTTGAAAAGAATAGGAAAAAAAAAATCACCGAAGAACTGGTCACCAACATCAAAATTTCATAAATTCTGTTAAAAATTTATAGAATAAAAATCAGACTATGTCTGATACAAGGGATCACACGGTTGACCTTGAGCTAACTGATGGACTCGAGCTAATTAGTATACTAGTTTTAGCTGTTTACTGCCGAAACTGTAATGGAAGGTATGAACTGTCTAGTGATAGTATGGGGATGGTGATCTATCTGAGAAGAAGATCAACAGTACCCTCCGGCACCCGAAGGAGTCGGATCTCCAGTCAGACGACGCTGGCCCCACTGGCCCCACAGTCATCATCAGATGCGCATGCATCCGACAAAGTCAATCAATCAGCAAAAAGCAAAAGCAAATGCCCATCAGTCTGCAAAAGCAAATGATGTTGTCCCCCAGTCAATCAGTCAAAAGTAAAGTTAAAGGAATCTACTTTTAACTTTTACTTTCACTTTATTAAATGTAAAATGTTTAGTATGGGGATGGTGATCTATCTGAGAAGAAGATCAATAGTACCCTCCGGCACCCGAAGGAGTCGGACCTCCAGTCAGACGACGCTGGCCCCACTGGCCCCACAGTCATCATCAGATGCGCATGCATCCGACAAAGTCAATCAATCAGCAGAAATCAAAAGCAAATGCCCATCAGTCTGCAAAAGCAAATGATGTTGTCCCAGTATGGGGATGGTGATCTATCTGAGAAGAAGATCAACAGTACCCTCTGGCACCCGAAGGAGTCGGACCTCCAGTCAGACGATGCTGGCCCCACTGGCCCCACAGTCATCATCAGATGCGCATGCATCCGACAAAGTCAATCAATCAGCAGAAAGCAAAAGCAGATGCCCATTAGTATGGGGATGGTGATCTATCTGAGAAGAAGATCAACAGTACCCTCCGGCACCTGAAGGAGTCGGACCTCCAGTCAGACGACACTGGCCCCACAGTCATCATCAGATGCGCATGCATCCGACAAAGTCAATCAATTAGTAAAAAGCAAAAGCAGATGCCCATCAGTCTGCAAAAGCAAATGATGTTGTCCCCCAGTCAATCAGTCAAAAGTAAAGTTAAAGGAATCTACTTTTAACTTTTACTTTCACTTTAGTAAATGTAAAATGTAGTATGGGGATGGTGATCTATCTGAGAAGAAGATCAACAGTACCCTCCGGCAGTATGGGGATGGTGATCTATCTGAGAAGAAGATCAACAGTACCCTCCGGCACCCGAAGGAGTCGGACCTCCAGTCAGACGACGCTGGCCCCACTGGCCCCACAGTCATCATCAGATGTGCATACATCCGACAAAGTCAATCAATCAGCAGAAAGCAAAAGTAGATGCCCATCAGTCTGCAAAAGCAAATGATGTTGTCCCCTAGTCAATCAGTCGAAAGTAAAAGTTAAAAGTAGAGTCACAATAAAACAAGAGAACCAAAAGTACGGGCTTTCACCACTCACCATACTGATGGGTTTTGCAGATAGTGACCTTGGCCTTGCAGAACAGGGGGTTAACTACTCACAGATCATATTCATAAATAAATTATACATAATGCAAGGGGAAATAAGAAAGGGGCCGCACAGTTGAATATATAAACAGGAATCTGAAATATATTTATTGAATCATAAAATACTTACATACAGGAATTAAATTACATAAACAGTAAATAAAATAATTAACTTGGTTACTAAAAGAAGGACTCAGGAAACAGAAAAGAAACTTAAGATTAGTCAGAGAAGGAGCTCTAAGTCTTACAAAGTTTCTTAGGTTTCTTCCTAAGGTAAGGCGAAGTCCCCTAACTCTGAATGCAAGCCTTCCTTTTATAGAGTAAGGAGTGAGCTGCGTACAATTATTTGGGAATCTTACTATTACAGACTGGCAAATTACTTTAAGAAAGTAAAATGATTACAGACACATTACTATTGATGAATAGTAGACACTTTTGACTAAATACAGACACTTTTTACTGTTTGCTTTTACAAAAGGAGGAAAAGCAATATTCTTTTGACTCGGCATGCAAGGGCAAGGGCCAGAAAGCATTGGATGTTTAAAATGAGTGCGCGGGCACTGATGACTGGGGGCCACAATATGTGACTGAAAATTTAACTGTCGACAGGGGCCGATGCAAGGAATCTTGACTGTTGTTGGCAGGGGCCAGAAATGACTAATGCTCACGGGAGCGGAATAGGAACCATAAGAGTTTAGGCAAATGGATCCTGGGCATCTTGGAGGTTGATGATGCCGTAGGGGTCTTGATTTACTGAGGCTTGAGATGACTTTGAAGAAGACGAAGAATCTTCTTCTTTGATGGTATTAACTCTTTCTTGTATTGCTTTAGCTAACAGATTTAGCTCAGCAGTACTATATTCTTTAACTCCTGCTAAAGTAGCAGCAACAGAAGAACTAGAACTAGAACTTTTAATTTTGGCTTTGCTAGAGGAGCCAACATTTTCTAACTTTACTGGGGTAACCGGAGTTACAGGAAATTCTTTAAGAACTTGTTGGACAATTCTATCAATATCGAATTTGTCCTACCATTTAATAAAGAAAATTCTTGTAACTACAGGGGGTTTAACAGAAGGAGGAAGATTATACTGCCACTTTAGAATCCAAGGGATTTTGAATTTACTAACAAATTGGAGCAGTATTGGGATACCTTCCATTTTAGGGTTGAAAGGGGATTTATTACTGAAATGGTTTACTTGAGCAAGAAGACGCTCAGGAGAGAGATCTAAAATTGGGCCATATCTAGACCACCAAAGGGTGAACCAGATCGGGATCTGACTTTTAAATTTATGATCAAACTGGATAAACCAGGAGTGACTGAAATTAGAGCTTTGGTATAAAAAGATCTTATGCCAAGCATTTAAGTAATCAAAATAACAAAAATAATTACTGAAAGAAGGATCAAGTCCTTTTTCAAGGACCCTTAAATCAGAAAGATGGTGATTTTCCCATTCTTCCCCAGAAATAATTTTCTTAATATATAAAGAATGAAAAACAATTTTTGAATTATCATTCTTATCAAAAATAGGTTTAATATTAATAGAATCTGTATTGATAAGAATATTTTTATAATAAGAAAGGGATTTATAGGGTGCTGGAGGAACAAAATGCCATCCAGGAGGGAAAAATTGGGCAGCCAGTTTGACTGGGTCATCTTTTGGGTCCATAGAGGGCTCAATGTAAAATAGATTAACTTCATAGTTGGGAATGTACTGGGAATTTGGTTTAAATTGACTGGGCTTTTGGATCTGGGACAGGGCCTGAGATTCAAAAGGATCATAGGGTTTGGGTTGATTGGCAAGAGCTGAACTATAGGGTTTAGGTATTTGGCCTAAAACCTGAAACTGAGTAGAAGGTGGTTTAACTAGATAACTGGGATGAGGAACAGGAACCATAGTCCCTTTACTTTTACCAGGCTGTCCAGAGACAAGAGTTTTACTGGGCTGTCCGGAGACAGGAGCTTTACCACGATCACGTTTCTGTTTCTCTCTTTCACTCATATTTGGTACCTGATTGGATAAATTCTCTAGTCAGAAAATCTGGGATAGAGTTTTGACTTCCTTTAATATATTCTATGTCAAAATCAAAGATAGATAAAATAGCTTGCCATCTAGCAAAAATCTGTTTAGAGGCAATATTATCAACATCTTTTTCAAAAACATATTTTGTAGACTTGCAATCAATTCTAACCAAAAACTTTTGATTTAATAAATCACTTTAAAATTTATTAATGCATGAAACTAGAGATAAAATTTCTTTTTTAATAGTTGAATAATTGATCTGGGTTGGATTCCAAGCATGTGAGTAAAAACAAACAATTCGCTCAGAAGAAGTAGGAGTTAACTTTTGCTTAAGAATTCCTCCGAAGCCAATTTCAGAGGCATCAGTTTCAACTATCTTAAAAGCTGTAGGATTAGCTATTCCAAGACAAGAAAGAGTCCTAACATGCTTTTTTAATTTCTGGACAACAGAAGTATGGATGTCTGTCCAAGGGGGAGGGTTACTATTTAGTCGATCAAATAGGGGTTTACAAATGATTCGTAGATTTTTATAAAATTCACTGATATAATTCAGAGAGCCTAAAAATCGCTAAAGCTGATTTTTATCAATAATAACGTCTGGGAATTTACTAGCAAATTGAATAGCCCTATCAATGGGGTAAATTTGGCTATACTGAATATTAAGACCAAGGAATTTTACTTTAGATTGGAATAAATGGCATTTTGACTGAGATAGAACTAATCCATTAGATTGAATTGTTCTAAAAAATGAATTTAGATGTTTCCAATGTTCTTCAATAGAATTTGAGAAAATTAGAACATCATCAATATAAACAATTGTAAAATGACTGAAGGGATTCAAAATATCATTCATAATATTCTGAAATTCACTAGGAGCATTCTTAAGGCCAAATGGCATGACATTCCATTCATAGTGACCAAAAGGAGTAGTAAACGCCGTCTTATATCTATCGTCCTCATGAATTTGGATTTGCCAAAATCTACTCTTAAGGTCGAATTTACTAAAGACAACTGCTTGACTCAATCTATTAATTAAATCCTTTTTGTTCGGTAATGGATACCTAATCCATTCCAGAAATTTATTTAAAGGTTTATAATTGATAACTAATCTGGGCACTCCTCTTTCTATCTCAGAATTTTTATTGACATAGAAAGCAGGGCAAGACCAAGGGGATTTACTTCTTCTAATTAAACCCTTAACTAGTAAGTCATCAATTTCTTTCTTACAAAATTCCATTAATTCATGACTCATCTGTATAGGTCTAGCCTTAGTAGGAATTAAATGTTCCTTAAATTCCTTAGCATAAGGTAACCTAACAATATGCTTTTTTCTGTGCCAAAAAGCATGAGGTAAGTCAGAACAAACATTCTTACTTAAAAGATTTTGAAAATCTTTTATTTTTTCTTGGAGTTTAGGATCATTTAATTGTTCCTCAACTCTCTTGTAATTAATTTTATTTTTTAAATAACTCAAATGTTGGGTTTTATTACTTAAAATATTTAAGTATTTAGTAATTGACTGATCCTGCATACTCCGAAGATCTCTCTCTTTAGGTTCAGTTATGAATCTAAAGGTGACCTTCTGACCAAGGTGATCACTAAACAAACCTTTGGTAGTAGTAGTAAATGGGTATAATAAATATATAAATGGTAATCCTAAAATTATTTTGTCAGTCATGTTTCTGATTAAAACAAACGATATTTTAAAACAAACATTATCTTGACAAATATGAACTTTAGGCAATTTATATTTTATTTTCATTTGACTACCATTAGCAGAACTAAGTCTTTCACTAGTTTTTTCATAAAACCTAGTAGGAATTAATCCTTCTTGAATACAGTTAAGATCAGCACCTGTATCAACAAGAGCAGGAAGTTCCAAAATAAAGGTTTTATTAATAACTAATGTTATATTAATATACCTTTTTGAATAGTAATGTCTTTTAATATTTTCAAAGAATTACCTTGTTCAATTAATTCATATTGACTATTTGAAGTTTCAGCTTCATCCTTTTTGGAAGATTCATTATCATCTTCTAAAGGAGTTTCAGCTTCTTCTTCATCACTACTATTTTCAGTAGAGTTATTAATAGCAATAATATTTTTAGATTTAATTATTTCAATTTCTTGTTTTAATTCAGAAATTTCTTTCTTCATAACTTTTACTTCAGAATGTAATTCTGGTAAAGTAATTTCTTTAGCAGTATTCTTAAATCTTTCCAAAGTCTTGTTAAGGCTAAAAACAGGTTTTTCTTTAATCTTATTGATTTTATCTACAGGATTATCTTTTGTTAATAAATCTTTTAACTGTTTAGTATATCTCTTTTTTAATTTCGAATCAGTAATTTTACTTATCAAGTCAATAAGCAAATTTTGTTCTTCCTCATTAGCAGTAAGAACATTGACTCTGTTGATAACATTTAGTTTTTTATTACAGCAACTATCAACACATCCAAGGGTGACATCTGGATTATTGCTGCTACTAGAATTGTTATAGGAGTCAGAAAATGTATCATTATAGTCATTATCACTAGAATGATTTTCTATTCTCATTAATTCTAGAATTTGTTCAGCATCTTCATCAGTAACTTTTAATTGTTTAAGTTTTTCTTTAACTTTACATTCATTTTTGTAATGACCAGGCTTACCACAATTGTGACAAATAACTTTACTCTTATCAAATTTTTTATAACTCTTCTTCTTAGGGTTATAGGAAGGTTTCTTATAAGGTTTTTTTCTTATAAGAGGACTGTTTATAATAATCATCTTTCTTATTATAACTTTTATGTTTTCTTCTAGACTTATAACTATCTTTTTTATAGTGTTTAATATGTTTTCTTCTTGAAGGGGCAACAGGCGGCAAACCATATTGTTCACAGAATGTTCCCAATTCATATTTGGCTTTATTTTTATCTTTATTAGCCTGTTTACTAATTTTAAAATCAATACACATTTTTAATCCATTTTTTTGAATTTGACTTACAATATCACCATAGGTTAAATTATCATAATCAATAAAGCCTAGAATTTTAGATAACTCTTCACGAATTTTATGGGCAAATAAACTAGGCAAACCATTTATGAATTTTTCTTTCCAAAATGATTTGTTACTATCTTCACGCATCATAACTCTATTAATAAACACATCTTTATACCAGGGAAAGTCACTTAAGGTTGGACAAGTAAGGTTACTAAGTTGGTCATGGATCCTATCAGTAATGTTGCTAGGAGTACCAATAAAATGTTTAACTATTGTGTAAATAAGAGTATTGACACCATCGGGGGGGCCAATTCCTAAGACTTCATTAACTATTGGATTACCATCATGATCAACTTGGATAGCATGAATTATAGAATGCTTAGAAGTTTCAGTGAGATGATTCTCCCACCAGCTTCTAAGTGTTCCAGTAAATCCAGTAGCTAATAACTCAACTATACCAGCTTGACTTATTTCAGGGAAATTAGTCAGATAACTATTTGCTACCACGGACATATGATTTAACTTGTTTAATATCTGTTGCTCACTAAAACCATCAATATTCCATTCATAAATCTTATTAGCAGAAACAGAAAATTGATTATCTAGATTCCTTTCTTCACTCTGTAAGTCTAGAGGGGTTGGTCTAGTATACCAATTTTTTGTAGTACTAGTAGGATTTGGAGTTTTAAAGGTTAATTTACTAAATTGATTGATTGTTTCATCAAATTCAGAATCATCCGATGAAGTATCGAATTGACTTTGATCTTGGTCCATGACTGCTAACAGTCTTGGTTCACTAGTTTCTGGCTTATCAAGTTTTTTGATAAGTTTGTTAATGGTTTTAGTAAGTTCTTTATCTGAGGTAGGTAGACTCAATCCAACTCTTTTTCAGGGAGACTGAGTAAAGGTTTCTCAGTTTTACTTAATTGGGTGTTTAATTTTTCATCAAACTTTTCTTCAATTTTATCTAACTGTTTGCCTATAGAAGCAAGGTACTGGTTAGTAAAATTATTTTGTTCAATAATTCTTTTATTATTTCCTTCAGGTTCTTTAAAAGGACTAACAGTAACCTGAACATCTTTTACAGTAATGACTATTAATTCAAGAGGGGGGTGACTGGAAGATACAGTGGATTTATCTTCTTTAGTCCATTTATGTTTGGTTATAACATTACATTTTCCATAATATGTATCATACCATGTATAAAAAGTAATGTTTATTTTTTCTTTAGTTACAAATCTTCTCCATTTGTTAACTATTTTTTCTCTTTGTTCCGGGTCATGCTGAGCACGGAAAAGGTGACGTTTAGCCTTATTTTCTTTAGAGTTAAAATCATTAATCAAATATTGATCATTAATTTTAAACTCTTTTTTAATAACTCGAAGTTGATGATGGACTGGTCTTTGTCCAAAATCAGACTGGGTAGGAGATAAATTCTGGGATTCATCATCCTCACGTTGATTAACTGATTCAAACTTGTCATAAGAGGGATGACTTGTTTGTCCTGTAGTAAAAATTTCTTTTAATTTTACATCAGGTAAATTAGTTTTTCCCAAGAGGTCAGAATCTTTTCTGGTCTGGGAGGATGACTGACTGGTAATGTCTTCAATAATTAGTGGACGTCTAAGTCTTGAGTCATCAAAACTTATTCTAACAGTACCATCTAAATATTGCTTAACATTATCAAAGTTAATAACTTCATTGACAACTGGTCTTTGGGGTATTTCATTATCTAATATCCATTGACTCGGAAGAGTCACATCTTTCCAAAGAAGAGTCTTTGGAACTTGAATATTAGCATCACTGGTACCAAAACAAGCTTCTTCTTCGCTTACTAAGTAGAGAGAGAATGAGGAGGGAGGACCTCTGAGGTATTGAAACCTTCTTGGTTTTCAACCTTTGTTTCAAACCTATCTTTCTCTTTACAATTGAATCCTTTAAATAGAGAAAGAAACGAACTATTGAATCACGCAGGATTCACTATTACATTTACTGAAGTAAAAGTACAAAGTAAAAGTAATTTACTAAAGTAAAAGTAAAAGTAAGAAACATTTTACATTTACTAAAGTGAAAGTAAAAGTTAAAAGTAGATTCCTTTAAGTATGGGGATGGTGATCTATCTGAGAAGAAGATCAACAGTACCCTCCGGCACCCGAAGGAGTTGGACCTCCAGTCAGACGACGCTGGCCCCACTGGCCCCACAGTCATCATCAGATGCTCATACATCCGACAAAGTCAATCAATCAACAAAAAGAAAAAGCAGATGCCCATCAGTCTGCAAAAGCAAATGATGCTGTCCCCCAGTCAATCAGTCAAAAGTAAAGTTAAAGGAATCTACTTTTAACTTTTACTTTCACTTTAGTAATTCCTTTAACTTTACTTTTGACTGATTGACTGGGGGACAACATCATTTGCTTTTGCAGACTGATGGGGATCTGCTTTTGCTTTCTGCTGATTGATTGACTTTGTCGGATGTATGCGCATCTGATGATGACTGTGGGGCCAGTGGGGCCAGTGTCGTCTGACTGGAGGTCCGACTCCTTCGGGTGCCGGATGGTACTGTTGATCTTCTTCTCAAATAGATCACCATCCCCATACTATTCCGCCATATGCATATCTAATTCATACATCTCACATTACCACATAACATCGTTTAAAAACAATTTTCGTATTTCCATAATAATTTTATTGTGCCTTTACAAGAAAATTCTCTTATTCTTCATAAATTGTTTTAAAACAATTTATTTACTTTCCAATTATTTTAGATTAACACAATTCATCATGATCTCTGTACAGATTTAATTTACTAATTAAATCTCATCACATACCTTAAATCACACAAAATAATAATTAATTTAAACAACCTTAATAATTTTATCAATTAAATTCTCATTTAATATTATTAAGAAAATCCTGAAAATTTGGATCCTCACATTCTTCCCCCCTTAACAGGATTCCGTCCTCGAAATCATAATTGCCATAATAATCATGTGTATTTTATTTCTAGCAACTTGCTGTACCTTTATCTTGATAAATAAAAACTAAATTCATAATAATTATATTTTACCTCTTTAATATCCATAACTCACATGGATTACCTCATAATGATCATAATTATCCGAGTATTCAACTTTTAACTCAATTCACAATTTCTTTGATTTCTCATTCTCTAAACAATTTCTTTTCTTTAATCATATTTACCCTTACTCAATCAACTTATTTCATACTTTCTATCATACCTCATTTATACTCTACACATTCATCATTTTCTTTTTAATTCACATTCATAAATCTTCTTTACATTCCATAAATCATTCCTTAATATATCTATTATTCAACACTAGGTTTTATTCAACACTAGGTTTTAAATGCTATCCTTTACTTAATTCATCATAATTCTTATTTGAAATTACTCCAAAAATCCTGGGTGTCACAGATGTACATAAATATTTCAGAATTAAACATAATCTCAATATATTTAAACTAATTTAATAAGCCCATAATTTATTTTTATTTGATCATAAATTGATTTAACAATTAAATTAATCATTTTAATAATAAATATTAAAAGACTTGACCAAGATTATATGATGAATAATAAATTATCTTATGAAAAAATCTTATAGATGTTTTGACAATAATAATATTCCTAGTATTAATTAAATATATTAATTAACATTCTGATGTATTAACTAACACAATGTAATTTCACTCGTTGAAATATTAAATTAATATATATAACAATATTAAGTACATTATTATTTCAAAACTAAGAAACATTCACAAATTAGTATTTATGTAAAAATATTTTATAAATAAAATATTACAACATGATCCATTTAATACACACCATTAATGCACTAGTACTTTAATTAGAAGTCCAACTTCCATGATCAAGATAAATCATCTCTATTAAAGCAATATAACCTACATGATAATATCTCCAAATTATCATAGGTTATAAACTATTATAGCTTTATTTATATATATTACATATGATTTATAACTTCTGTGTATAATACTTATTTATACTGTGACACCCCCAAATTCAGATACTAGTATCTCGAACTTGGTGCTCACGTCATCGTATAATCATTTACCTCTAAACAACATAATATACTAATGCAGAATAAAATAAACATTTGTTATTTATACAAAAGGTTTACTATTAGTCCCAAGGTTCGTAACCTTAATCCAAAAATACATCACGAATAAATATTTACATAAGTTCGTGTTACAATATAACAACTAAGTCAAAATGTATAAGCAAGCAATCAACATTTCAAGCATCTAGGATTTCAGTTTTCATTTGCCTTTATCAACCTTTGAACTTTCGGGTATCACTAAAATAAGGTTTATGACATAGCAAGAATAAGCAACTAGCTTGCTTAACAAGTTTAATTAAATAGATATGAGATATGTCATGAATGAATATGAAATGAATAACTCAAAGGATTTAAAATAATTTATCAATAGTATAATCAAAGCCATGGATAATAATAAACCATTGATTATTAAAATCTGAGCGGTCAAATAGACCATGAACTACTTCTCTTGAGGAATCAATCCTATAATTGTCCCCCTTAGGTTATATGATCAGAACTGTACTTGAGGGGATCAGCCTCTTGTACACTATGTGTATGCTTAACATTTAGTTCCCACGTGTATCATATTTCAGATACTTAGGTTACTCCTCATTCAGGGTTGTTCAATCTCAGTATAAGAATCCATACCACAATGGTTTGGGTAGCTTATAAAAATTTCATAGATAATTGTCTAGCCGAACAAAAGGCATAAACGTCTCCTTTCAATTCGGTTCATAAATTGAGAACTTTAAATCTTTCATAGCTTAAAGATGAAACAGGAATTCAAATGCACAAAGTGCGGATGTTAAGGATTATATGAACGTGGAATAATTCAGCAATTATTAAACCACTCAGCTCATACTTGAATAATAATAATTAACTTCAAATGACTTGCTCAATAGAAATCTGAGTAAGGTTAGGAAACTTGTCTCTCTGCTCAACTACATTGATAAAGTCGATCTATCAATTAGTACGACACATAATTGCTTATTTAAACAATTAAGTTTATTATCATCTAATTACCTAGAATTATCATATAGTACAACTTCTTGATTGACTGTACCCAACCGCTTACTTGATTCCAAATAATTACTTAACTGACAAATATTACCTTTCTCTAAGCAATATAAATTTCAAACATCCTTCATATAATCGTTTAACAATTTATTATAATTATTTTGGTACATCATTTTTTATTATTATTATAACTGATAACCCTCCTTAATTATTGTTGCGCAAATTAATTATTTATGCAACGATAATCCTTTTTATTTATCATTAATCCTCAATTAATTGAAAAATAATCAACTTACTTATTTTAATCCTCTTTAATCATTACTTAACATCAATTAAATAATAATAAAATAATTAATTATCCTTACCTATTATTTAATCTTAATTAAATAATAAATAATTTATTAACTTAATCCTCATTTAATTATTATTTAATGTTAATTAAATAATAATTAATTAATCAATTACCCTTACTTATTATTTAACCTTAATTAAATAATTAATTTATTAATTCAATCCTTATTTAATTATTATTTAATGTTAATTAAATAATAATTAATTAGTCAATTACCCTTACTTATTATTTAATCTTAATTAAATAATAAATAATTAATCCTTTAATTTAATCCTCCTTTAATTATTATTTAATGTTAATTAAATAATAATTAATTACTTAATTATCTTTATTTACTATAATAATTAATTTATAAATTTTATCTCTCTTTAATTATTATTTAATATTAATTAAATAATAATTAGTTAATTACTTATCTTTATTTACTATTTAATTCTCAATTAAATAATAAATAATTAATTTATTCACTTTATCTTTCTTATATTATTATTAAATACTTAAATCACATAATTAATATTTAATAATAATTTATTAATTTTATCTAATTACTAACTAATTAATACTTAATTAATGTACTCTTCACACCTTAAATACTATTAAAAATAATTAATTTCTTAATTAATCTTAATTACTATTTAATATTAATTAAATAATAAGTAATTAGTAGTTTTATGATTTTTCAAAAATTAAAAATATTAATTTATCATTTTTCCTTTAGTTAGTAAGGTTTAATCATATTTTAATTATGAAAATTACCAAATGACATGGTAAAAATATAAACACATTTTTATAAAATATTACATGCAAAACGAAGCAATTTCCGTCAAGGACCCGTCGCTGGAACCGATCGTAATTCCGGTGAACTGGTCGCCAGAAAGTTCCGGCCGGTTCACAAAAAAAAAAAAAAACGGCAGGAATTTTGTCATTTTCCAAATTTGGGGTCCTTTACAAAAACTTGAATATCTTGAGTTCTACAACTCCGATTGAGCTACACTTTATATCATTGCGTTCGTATCTTCTTAAAATACAATAAACTAGGGTCGTTTGCTATTTTCGGATATGTTTTGATCACTGAAAAAGGCATTAAAGTGCACTATCCAGCAAGGTTTTTCAACAGTGAACTAGTATGCTTCAAAAATTCATAACTAAATCATTTTAAATTATTTTTGAGTGATTCCAAAGAGGTTTGGTTCATAACTTACACATATATTCCTAGAAAATATAAAACCACAAAAATAATTTATAGATTTTAAAATGTGTCATTTATTCAAACAAACTACGTTTTGTTCATCGGTAAAAATATTTTCAAACATTTTGCTAGATTTTTTTACATAAACCCATACCACTACACATTTAAACCACATGACGTACTATACAAACATATCTAGCATGATTCTAAGAACAAAGAGCTCTAAGAAAACATTTCTACCATAAAAATTAAAAGAAAACCAAGATTATGGTTTGTTTTAAAGGAATTTTATACATTTTGCTCTTGCTAGCTTGCTTCATTTCCTTTCCAAAGTAGAAGATGAAGTTGTTGGGCATCCAAAGCTTCACCCTTGATGGTTTTAATGCTCTCTTACTATCAAAGGCTTGGAGCTTTAATGGCTTTTGTAGGGTTTTTTTTTCCTTCTCTCACTAAAACTCTCTCTATTTTCTCTAGAGAATGTCTCTCTCTAACTTCTCTTGCAACTTTTTCTTAAGAGCTTCTCTCTCTAAAATGCTTACAACTTGAAAAAATGAAGTATTCTAACGTTGGTCAAAGATGGTCTTATTAAATTATATCTCATCTTCCAACAATTATACATATAACTATGTATTATAGATCTATCATCAACTTCATCCAATCCAAGCTTACATGGAGATTTTTAGAAATTCCTAACCAATAAAATGTGCCACATAAGAGATTACATAGGACCCAAGGGATCCCTCTCTTATCCATCTAACACCTCATCTTTATCCTCCCATTTTCGCTTTATTTTTAATTTGAATTTGGTAGCAACATTGACCACTTGTTGACTTTCACTTAATGTACCATTTGGGCTAATATTTGAGCTACTACATTTAATTTCACTTGGGCTAAGTTAATTAAATCAATGAGCTACTAGCATGACTTGGTATTTAAATCAAGCATTGGGCTAAATTAATTAAATTACATGATCATACATTATTGTCTACAAGTCCATTACATAATTAAATTTTTGGGCTTGTTTAATTAACTTAATAAGTTAGTCCATTAGTAATTAATTACATACATGGACCATTAAATAAATTCATCTAGTTTAACACATTGTTACATATTTAATATTCACGTTAATTATATAATCCAATTAGACTTGTCATATTCAAGATTAATTGAATATTTAATTCGGGTTCCTCATAAAATAATCTTAGGTTAGTCCGTTAATTTAAGAAATCCATTAATCGAACTTCCTTTAAAAAAATTAACCGAATAGTCAACAATCAAATTACCACATAAATGTTTAAATTAAATCCCATAATAACTCATTTAATTAGAATTTAATTTTTCAATTTTATTTATAATTTAATTCAAAATTCTTGGTCCTTACATATACACATAAATCATAATATATATAAATTTGGAGATTTATATATATTTAATGAATGACTATTTAATGAATGACGAATAATGTACTTTTATTAATAATAAATGTTCAACATAAATAATCATTAAATAAGTAGATAAATAGGATTTTTATAGTAAAAAATCCAACAACTCCACCTCCAACACATTATCATAACATATATATCCCCTTCTCCGATCAAATCTATCCAAAATCGCCCACCTCTGATGCTTTCCAAATCAAACAAAATGACACGGAAGGGTTATTCATCTAGATCCACTATAATTTATGCTTTGGTATTTTATGAACTATTGAAATATTTGATGTGTTTTTATTTATTAATTAGTATAACCTAGTAGGTGTAATTATTTTTGGGCAGATTTATTTTTTTTGCTACATTTTTCAATTTATTGGATCTTACCAATTTGTTTTTAAAGTTTAGGTAGTATAAATATTCTCTTAGGGTTATTATTATGGGACACCAACTATTTTCAAAATTTATCAATATACTTGGCTTAGTAAATTTTTACCTCACTTTGTGTATTTGTCTGATCACAAAGTTTATAACTTTAATTTATGTGATTGTTTATGTTCTTTACAACGTCTTTCACCATGTCACTTGACATCAAAGCTGGGGAATTAGCTCACAACGACGATGATTCTATTGATCAAGCAAGAGACCAACTCCGATGTCCATGTGAAGGAAAATGGTGTGGATCGAAATTGCTTAATCAGGAATTGCGAACAACCGTTCATTCAACATGTGGACTAGTTAAAGCTTGTCAAATTTTTCCTTTTAATTTTGTTTATCATCAACAAAAAATTGTTGGAATGACACAACGGAATATAATGGTTAGTTTAACCTACTAACGCAAAGGTAGATGAATCCTTGCGCATAAGAGAAGATAAAGACTTCTCTAAAAGAAAACACAATAGAATTGATAATAAATGTCAAAAGATCCCTTTCAAACCTTAAAATAACATATTTATAGTCTAAAACTCTTTTCAATACTAATTAGAAAAGATAACAACAAAATATTGAAAAATAAAAATAATACTCCAAGTTTGACCAAACTTTAACCGATGATAAGACCCTTTAAACAAGGTTTTTAGGCTTAATTCTCGTTGAAAGCTTTGATTTGATATATTATGGGCCACATAACTCCAAACGGATCAAAAGTTACGCCCATTTAAAGTTTACCCGACAAAAAATTCCTATTTCAACTCAACTTGCAAATCAACATCCAATTCCCAAATCAACATCCAAATTCCGTTCTGCATCAGTCCCTCTCCCTTTGAAAGAACTCATCCTCGAGGTATGATCTAGATAACCAAGCACAATCGGAGGGAAATATGTTGTTTAATTGGACACGTTGAAAGTCGAAGAAACACCCATATCAAACAGCAAATCTAGCGCATATGCATTGTTATTAATCATCTCCAAAATACAAAGAGGACCATAATTATTCCATTTGAGCTTGTGTTGTCTACCAGGCATAAATCTTTCCTTACTCAAGAAAGCCATTGCTTCATCGCCAACCTAAAATTGTTTTAAATACTTACACAAATAAGCAATAGCTTTATACTTGGCATTTGTAGCCACCAACTTAACTCGCACATCTACTTGAACATCCGACACTTTCCCAACCATAACCATAGTTGCCCTGCTATAATCTGCTTTCTTAAGCAAAGGAACCAAATCCAAGACATACTTAGGTACTTTTCGGTAAACAACGTCAAAAGGGGACATACCATGAGAATTATGGAAAGCACTTTTGTAAGGAAACTCAGCCTGCCTAATGGTCATTTGCCATTGTCGAATCTTGTCCCCACAAATAGAACGGAGCATGTTACCAAAGGTACGATTCATGACCTCTGTAACGACCCCGAAATTCGACCCACTTTATTCCCTTAAATTCTGTATTTAGTATACATTATTTATCTTACGTCCGAATTTCGGTTCGTTAATAATCTTTAATCACCTTCTTTTATCCATTAAATTGATTTTAAAATCATCAAGTACCAATTTTTTGGTATAAAATTTTCTTTTTCTTTTAATCATTGCTTTTAATTAATTGGATATTAAAAATCCTTACATTTCGATCCTAGTCCCCGGATCGCAACCTTTACTTTTCTTTCTCTTACAATTATCATAATACTCTACATTCAAAATTAATATAATTCATATCCATACAAATGTTCTTTGTATTATCATTCATAAATAGACTTATAATAATCTCTGTCATAACATTTATCTTGTACAATTACAGCTCATAATTTGACTTTACTTGTACTATCTGGATTCCATTATACATGCATTTATCACATCAATACAACTTTGCAAATGTATCACATTGAGTTATACTACTGAAATTATAATAATCACGTTTACCACCTTTTGGGTTTCATTACTTAAACATAGATATATAGTCGTCTTTATCATAATAATCGTTTTGAACAATTAAAATTCATATATAACTCTATTCGCCTTGTCTGGATTCGACATATATGTACATATGAAACATCATTATAAACTTAACACATGTATCCACATTGAATGGAAAATATAACAAAACGTTTCCCACCTTCTAGACAATTCATCTCTAACAATTAATCCGATATTCTTGAAATTCATTTCTTTCTTGCAAAAATATTTATTAAGCAAGTAATGAGCACAACAGCTCAGCAAATTCAACAGTTTATGTGTCACATAGCACATACCTTAATATGCTTGGTGTGTGTCATACATCATGTGCTTGTGCTTTTACTATAGTTATATATCTCATATCATTGCACAAAGAACACATTGTGGTCATATTAAACACGTATCACATAGCACATAATTTGTATCCATTTAAAACAAGAATTACATATCATAATAGTTCAACATTTAACATAAAAGGGACTGAGGAACTTGCCTGGCGTCCAGTTATTTAAATTGTTAGCTCAAACCCTTAACTCAATCAACCTTCCCTTAAGCTTGAAATTCTTCCTCTTGATGTCACGAATAATTCCCTTTCTTGGTGGTTATGGTGGTTGCCGGTTGACGTGGTGGTGCCGTTCACGGTGGCGGAGAAATAGAGAGAAAAAGTGTGGCTTATGTTTTCTTTTATTTCTTTCTTTTCTTTGTTCCTTTTCCCCTCTTTTATACACTCAGTTGCTTACAATTTTTTTTGAATAAAAAATTTTCATTCCACCGACTTAGGCTTGCGGATAAATCCCATGCAAAATAAGAATTTTAATACATTACGTAATTATTACGTGTAATAAATATTTTATATAATATATATAAAATATTTATTTTAATTCACTAAAAATCATAACATGATTTATAATTAATTTTAATACCTCTTTTGGGTATCTTACTTGACAAATTTTGTACACGCATAATGCCATGCATGTAATTATATGAGATAGTTTATACCTCCAAAAATCATAAAATAATTCATATGACTTATAAAAATTATTTTTCATAATTTTTCGCTTCGTTACTTGGACAACATGTTACATTAACATGTTCACATTTCCAAAATATTATCCTTCATAAAAGTCATAATAATTTCATTATACATAAATATAATTTTTAATAACTTAAAACATTCCGTTTTCTTATTTATTATTCAATTTTTTTAATATTTACAATAATTTCTTTATATATAAATTATATAATTTAATAGTATATAATTTATATATTTACATTCTCATTTCTTAAATTCCTCCATAATTATCAATAAATCAATATTTTCACATTTACTAACTCTCTCGTTATTTTAATTTTCTTATATAATTTATATAATTATAATTTCCTTTATACACTGCATTAATTTTCTTATATAAATTATATAATTCATTATTATATAATTTATATAATTACATTTCTTCTCAATCAAATTCTAAATTTCCACCATAATTTTTAATTAAATCTAAAATCAATAATTATAATTTTGTTAACTTCCTCATTCGTTTTTCATTTAAAATTGGATTAATTTAATTATCAATCCTTTTACTTTCATAATTAATAACATTTATAATTATCACTTAAACATATAAATTTATATATATATATATATATATATATATATATATATACATATTTAATTTCACATATTTCACATTACCACATAACCTCGTTTAATTTATGTACCTCCACAACCATTCCAATTATCCATAATTTCATCAAAGTTTCTGTTATTTTTCATAAATTATTTTTAAACAATTTATTTATTTTTTAATTATTTCTATTCAATCACCATTTGTTATCATCTTTATACCGATTTAATTTACCAATTAAATCCCTTCACATACCTTAAACCACATAAAATAATAATTAATTTAACAACCTTGATAATTTTTATCAATTAAATTCTTATTTAATTTTATTAAGAAAATCCTGAAAATTCGGATTCTCACATTCTTCCCCCCTTAACAGGATTCCGTCCTCGGAATCATAATTGCCGTAATAATCATACGTATTTTATTATAGCATCTTGCTATACTTTTATCTTGATAAATCACATTTTATCTCTTTAATATCCATGTCTCATATGGATTACCTCTTACTTATCATAACTGTCCAAATATTCAATTCTTAACTCAATTCACAATTTCTTTGATTCCTCATTCTCTAAAAATTTCATTTCTTTAATCATATTTACCCTTACTCAATCCACTTATTTCATACCCTCTATTGCACATCCTTTATACTTTGCACATTCATTCTCCTTTTCTTAATTCATATAAATCTTTTTCACATTACTTAGATCCTTCCTTAATACCGTCATCCTTCAACACTAGGTTCTAAACGTTAACCTTTACTTAATTCATTTTTAATCTTTATTTGGAAATTATTTCAAAAATCCTGGGTGTCACATTCACCCCTACTTCATAAAATTTCGTCCTCGAAATTTCTATGTACTCATACTTCCCAATTTCTTTACATTTATTCCACTTATCTTTATTTCTTTCATTTCTCGTTGTCATTGTACATTACAATTTTCTGATCCATCACATCTTATAATTTCTTTACTTCACAATTATTGCTTCCATTATCATTCACACTTAAATAATACTATCTCATCCTACCATCCAATCTTCATAAGAGTAGAGGAATTCAAAATTTTATTTAGGAAAAAACTTTCATGCTATGCTGAATGAACATTTATCCCGGTTTAACAGTACTTTGCTCCCCGAGTACTTCATACTGCAAACCCTGACAGTGGATCAATCTGTCATTAAAGTGATGGATGTTTCACCATACATTGGCACGCCAGATGATCAGTCTGCAATGCCTGTGTCTTGCTATGCCAGGTGACCATTCGATCAACCTGCAATATTCTTAATCTTTTTGTTCATCTCAGGCTTAGAACTCATTCAAAAGTAATTTGATTTGGTATAACTTCAAAGAATACGAATTCAATAAATATATGTTAAAATTTGTCTAGCTGAATCAATAGCTCAGACTTATATTCCTTCAACGCTTGTCTAGCTAGATCAATTAGCATAGACTTTCTTTAACACTTTATAATCCGCAGAAAATTTTAAAACATTCATCATGTCAAAACTTTTCAAAACGTCTAGCCAAGTCAAATGGCAAAGACTTATAGCTTTGACATACCTTCACAAATCAAAATCATTTATGACTTCATGTTACCGCGTCATCTTGACAGTACGTTGAGGATTCCGTTGTTAATAATTCCTACACCATAAATCATACTTTATGGTGTTGAATCATCTTATAACGAAATAGTACCGCACCGTCTCAACAACACGTTAAGCATTCCGTCATTCATCACATCTACACCGGGCTAAAAGGTGCGTGGATGATTTTTTTGAAATACATTTTGATGTAAAAACATTTTTGTCTAGCTGAGACAAGTAGCATAGACACTTTTTAGATTACTTAAAAAAAATTCATTTATATTTTTTTTTTCAAAGCACATTCATTCCAATTTTAGCTTAAGGTCAAAAATTTCGAAGTCTAACAAAGCTAGAAGAGTGAGAATATCCTAAATTCCCTAACATTCACCTTCAGTTTCTTTACTTAATTTATAAATTTAATGCTAGGACTATTATTACCATTATACAAAAATTTTCTAACTACTCTAACATTTCTATACCCCCGTATAGTTCATCAAACTTGCCACACATTATGAGTCCAGGAACTTACCACAAGAATATGAGTTTAGAAGCTTGTCCTAGCAATATGTAGTCTAAGAACAAATCAAAGACTATCCATATGCTGAGGGGCTCAAAACATACCATACAATTATGAGTCATGGACTTACCACATGCATGAGTTTTAAGAACTCGTGCCTAAACTTAATATTATCTACCTCTCAGAAACTCTTAGCGCGACTCTAACATTTCAATGATTATCACATAGTAACTAAGTAAACACAAATCCCCCGCCCATACAAAGGATTATGCAACTCAGTCACCACATGAGTCCTCAATTGAAATTTCGTACCCAAGCTTCCTGCCCCCTTATCATAACATTTCTGTCATTCATGTCTCATCATTCTCTGTATTCTTCTTGTACCATTTCTTAGTACCATATCTCTTTATAGCATCAAGCTATACCTTGTTGGACCATTAACAGGTCTTTCTCTGTTATTTCACATTCTCATTTGATCTCATCATGATCTTGTTTTACAATCTATTACTTATTCGCTTTCCTTATCTTATGATCGTATCGTAGTACGATCCTCTTACCGTTCCTGATCATGTTATTATGATCTCTTCCTATGCTCTTTAGATTACCTTTTCATCTTTATCACTTGAATCAGGTGTCCCCTGATCATCTTTGAGATTCATCTTTGAATTATTTCAATTATTCTTTCAATTATGTTCTTAATTGAACTTATAAATTTTCTCAATTCATTACCTTCATTCATATCACATTTATCTATTTCTTATAGTTTTATATCTTGCTGATTTCCTTAACCTTAGCCAATATCTTAGATCTGTATTTCTTAACTTACATCTTTTTATTTCAATCCCCCCATGTTCATCAAACTTTTCACGTATTTGGACTCAGGAACTTACCATAATCATATGGTTGAGGAGCTTGTCCTAGTCAGGCCATAATCGTCCATTCGCTAAAGGGGCTCCACCATATAATCATGAGTCATGAGTTTACCATACGCTTGAGCTTTCAGAACACTCAACTAACCGTACTTTTTCTTACTTTAGGTTATAGCCTAAGGTATCATTTACCTAAGGTTTATAACCTCTGGCTCTGATACCAACTGTAACGACCCCGAAATTCGACTCACTTTATTCCCTTAAATTCTGTATTTAGTATACATTATTTATCTTACGTCCGAATTTCGGTTCGTTAATAATCTTTAATCGCCTTCTTTTATCCATTAAATTGATTTTAAAATCATCAAGTACCAATTTTTTGGTATAAAATTTTCTTTTTCTTTTAATCATTGCTTTAAATTAATTGGATATTAAAAATCCATACATTTCGATCCTAGTCCCCGGATCGCAACCTTTACTTTTCTTTCTTTTACAATTATCATAATACTCTACATTCAAAATTAATATAATTCATATCCATACAAATGTTCTTTATATTATCATTCATAAATAGACTTATAATAATCTCTGTCATAACATTTATCTTGTACAATTACAGCTCATAATTTGACTTTACTTGTACTATCTGGATTCCATTATACATGCATTTATCACATCAATACAACTTTGCAAATGTATCACATTGAGTTATACTACTGAAATTATAATAATCACGTTTACCACCTTTTGGGTTTCATTACTTAAACATAAATATATAGTCGTCTTTATCATAATAATCGTTTTGAACAATTAAAATTCATATATAACTCTATTCGCCCTGTCTGGATTCGACATATATGTACATATGAAACATCATTATAAACTTAACACATGTATCCACATTGAATGAAAAATATAACAAAATGTTTCCCACCTTCTAGACAATTCATCTCTAACAATTAATCCGATATTCTTGAAATTCATTTCTTTCCTGCAAAAATATTTATTAAGCAAGTAATGAGCACAACGGCTCAGCAAGTTCAACAGTTTATGTGTCACATAGCACATACCTTAATATGCTTGGTGTGTGTCATACATCATGTGCTTGTGCTTTTACTATAGTTATATATCTCATATCATTGCACAAAGAACACATTGTGGTCATATTAAACACGTATTACATAGCACATAATTTGTATGCATTTAAAACAAGAATTGCATATCATAATAGTTCAACATTTAACATAAAAGGGACTGAGGAACTTGCCTGACGTCCAGTTATTTAAATTGTTGGCTCAAACCCTTAACTCGATCAACCTTCCTTTAAGCTTGGAATTCTTCCTCTTGATGTCACGAATAATTCCCTTTCTTGGTGGTTATGGTGGTTGCCGGTTGACGTGGTGGTGCCGTTCACGGTGGCGGAGAAATAGAGAGGAAAAGTGTGGCTTATGTTTTCTTTTATTTCTTTCTTTTCTTTGTTCCTTTTCCCCTCTTTTATACACTCAGTTGCTTTCAATTTTTTTTGAATAAAAAATTTTCATTCCACCGACTTAGGCTTGCGGATAAATCCCATGCAAAATAAGAATTTTAATACATTACGTAATTATTACGTGTAATAAATATTTTATATAATATATATAAAATATTTATTTTAATTCACTAAAAATCATAACATGATTTATAATTAATTTTAATACCTCTTTTGGGTACCTTACTTGACAAATTTTGTACACGCATAATGTCATGCATGTAATTATATGAGATAATTTATACCTCCAAAAATCATAAAATAATTCATATGACTTATAAAAATTATTTTTCATAATTTTTCGCTTCGTTACTTGAACAACATGTTACATTAACATGTTCACATTTCCAAAATATTATCCTTCATAAAAGTCATAATAATTTCATTATACATAAATATAATTTTTAATAACTTAAAACATTCCTTTTTCTTATTTATTATTCAATTTCTTTAATATTTACAATAATTTCTTTATATATAAATTATATAATTTAATATTATATAATTTATATATTTACATTCTCATTTCTTAAATTCCTCCATAATTATCAATAAATCAATATTTTCACATTTACTAACTCTCTCATTATTTTAATTTTCTTATATAAATTATATAATTTATTCTTATATAATTTATATAATTATAATTTCCTTTATACACTACATTAATTTTCTTATATAAATTATATAATTCATTATTATATAATTTATATAATTACATTTTTTATCAATCAAATTCTAAATTTCCACCATAATTCTTAATTAAATATAAAATCAATAATTATAATTTTATTAACTTCCTCATTCGTTTTTCATTTAAAATTGGATTAATTTAATTATCAATCCTTTTACTTTCATAATTAATAACATTTATAATTATCACTTAAACATATAAATATATATATATATATATATATATACATATTTAATTTCACATATTTCACATTACCACATAACCTCATTTAATTTATGTACCTCCACAACCATTCCAATTATCCATAATTTCATCAAAGTTTCTCTTATTTTCCATAAATTATTTTTAAACAATTTATTTATTCTTTAATTATTTCTATTCAATCACCATTTGTTATCATCTTTATACCGACTTAATTTACCAATTAAATCCCTTCACATACCTTAAACCACATAAAATAATAATTAATTTAACAACCTTGATAATTTTTATCAATTAAATTCTTATTTAATTTTATTAAGAAAATCCTGAAAATTTGAATCCTGTCAACCTCCATCTGGCCATCAGTTTGCGGGATAAACTGCACTACTGTATTTAAGATGAGTCACAAAATGACTCCAAAAAAGAAAGAAGTAAGGAATTTGGAATCACGATCTGAAACAATGGACAATGGCACTCCATGTAAACGAACTACCTCCTGAAAAAATAATTTGGCAACATGAACAACACCTGTCTATTATAGGAGCCATAATGGTACTAAAATTACAAATAAATCGCCTATAAAAACTCGCCAACCCATGAAAACTCTCTTCTGTTATAGTTTTTGGAACGGGCCACTCCCGAATTGATCAAACCTTCTCCTCTTCAACCTGAATGTCATCTGCACCTACTATAAAGCCCAAGAAATTAAGCTTGCTCTCCACAATAGTACATTTCCTCATGTTAACATATAGTTTCTTCTCAAGCAAAATAGAAAACACTTGTCATAAATGCTCTACATGTTTCGACTCACCAGTATTGTAAACCATTATGTTATCAAATTAGACCACCACAAACCTATGAATAAAAGGTTTAAGTACTTGATTCATCAACCTCATGAACATGCTAAGAGCATTCGAAAGACCAAATGATATGACAAGCCGCTCATACAACCCTTCCTTGATTTTGAACGTCGTTCTCCATTCATCACTAGGACTAATGCAAATATGGTGATAGCCACTACGCAAATCAATCTTCGACAATACTTTAGCTCCACCCAATTTATTCAACATGTCATCAACGCGAGGAATAGGGAAACAATAACAAACTGTAATTTTTTTAATAGCTCTACTGTCTACACACGTTCTCCATGATCCATCTTTCTTTGTGGTCAACAAGGCTGGAACAGTACAAGGACTAATGCTTTCTTGAATATAACATTTTCTTAATAAATTCTCAACCTACTATTGCAAGATATCATATTCCTTCGAGTTCATCCTTTAGCGCTGAAGGTTAGGAAGACTAGTTCCTAGTATAAGATCAATCTGATGTTGAATATCTCGCATAAGAGGTAACTTTGTTGGTAATTCATCAAGCATAAAATCTACAAAATCTAACAACAAACACTGCATTTTTTACGAAACTGGTTTGGTATTGTTGCTCATCTCATCCTTTATGATAACAATGTACACCACTTTTAACTCTTTTATGTCCGACAAAAACTCACGATCATGCGTAGCCAAATTCAAAAAACTCTTACCATTAGTTAGAAGTGTAAAAGCGACTGGTAAATTAAAATCTTTTTGTTGTTCCACCAAAACACAAAAATATTTTGACGACCTTTGTGAGTTGTATCCATGTATATCATGCAGTCTAGGCTAACCAAGAAGCACATGACAAGCATCTAGATCCACGACATCACAAGTCACACTCTCGCAATAATGTTTTCCAATCAAAATTGGAACATGGTATGTAATTCTGTATGTCCACACCTAGAAGGAGGAGGGGGTTGAATAGGTGTTTATGCTTTAAACCAATAAATGATAACAAATTAATTTTTTTTTGTAATTAGAATGAATCTAAACAGGTAAACATGTCTGCTTAGGTGTCTGCTTTAGGCTATGTTCTTCGTTAGTTATAATCCAGACATGTATACATTGTCTGTTTTAGAAGATGTTCTTTTCTACTTATAATCCAAACAGGTATACCCTGTTTGCTTTGGTATATATTTTAGACTAAGTTTAAACCTTTTTTTATAGTACTTTAAATTTAACCAATCAATGTATAAACAATGTTATGATGCAGAATAAAGCAAGTCACACAAGATAATCAACAAACCATAGACACCAAGATTTTTTACGTGGTTCAACCCCTAATCCTCTAATCTAGTGGCCTAATCCAAGTCCAATACCAATTGATATTGGAGATTCTTTTATAAATAGATTATTCAATTAATTACAAATACTCTCTGTACAAAGAAGCTCTAATATTGTTCGACACCACTACCCCATTTGCATGACTGCAACCTTTATGCACCTCTGCAACTTTTGAAACTTCCTTTGTACACCCATATCCACTACTAGATCAGCTAAGCCAAGCTAGGCTTGAATACAGATTTTAATATGAAGAAATATAATTATAATATAGCTATGATTTTCTAGGCAAAAGAAATTAAGAACAAGATAAAATAATTGTTGAAAAATTTCTTTGTAAGCTCTTTTAATATCATAATAGATTTTGCATGCTCCCACTTTTTCTTAACTAAGAAAGGTATATATAATACAGAGACTAACAACTATAAAAGATTTAATGTTAAGAAAAAATTTCTAAATCACAGTTGGTTTATAAAAGATTTCCCGTGGAATAATTTTAAAACTAACGAATTATATGAAGATAATTTTCCAAATATGTTTTAGAAAGATTTTGAATTTAAATTTAAAACTCTTTGAAAAGATAAATTTATGAGAAAGGAATCAGCCAAAATGATTTGATATAATTAGGAATATATAAGCTAATAGAGTCCCACCAGATCAATTATCTTTGACTTATTCTGTTTTCTAAATAATAGCAAATTAGCTCATGTTAATTTCTTTTAAAATTTATTTTCTAGCAATTAAATAATGCCTTGCAATTAAAACTTTTGCAAGAAAATCTTACATGATTCCTTAAGTGATTTCCTAGAGACCTAGTCGATTAGGTGACTCTAAGAAGCTTTATCCATGTTGGGTCCACCAAGAAATCATAAAATACAAAGCAGGATGAATATGAAATAGTCCACTTTAGGTAGTAACATATATGATTACAAAACATATTATGATATCCTATTTGATAGAAGGAATTATATCCAGTCCATCCTTTTTAAACCAAGCCTGCTAAAAGAAATCAACTCCATACAAAACATATTACCTCCATACAAAATATATTATCATCATTAAAACATAAGTATATAAATCAACATTCTCCCCCTTTTTGATAATGATAATATATAATTATGTTCAACTTAATTCTTAGATCAATTATGTTAATAAAAAAATAATTTCTAATAAAAATATATTGTCATCATTAAAACAATTAGCATATAAATTAATATTCTTTCTCTTTTTGATGTTTATAATATATGGCTCCCCCTAAATATATGTCTCACCTAAAAGTATGCATATTCATATAATAAAGGGACAAGTTCACAGCAACTTGTTTAAACTAATATTTTTATCCATATAACAGTGTGATCAAATAAGTCATCATAGCATTTCTCCCCCATTGTCATTATCAAAAAAGAATTATTAACTATCTTGTGCATCATCTGTCTCAAATAAATAGCCAAATAAATATCCAAATAAAACATAGACAAATCCATAAATTTCTCCCCCATTATCATTATAAAAAAGAATCAACTATCAGACTCAAAGCATATTTTATCAAACAGAATAGAACAAATTATATCCATATAAAATTTCTCCCCCTTTTTCATTATCAAAAAGAAATATTAAGGGTCATTACATAAAAGCTCTTTTTTCTTTAAGTTCCCGTAATAAATAATTCTGATTTAATAAGCAATCACGTTAAGCATAGATAGTTATGCCAACAAAAACCTTTCTAAGCAATTAGTTTATCTAAAACAAGAACACACGAGGTGATAAAAATGATACTGAATTCATATTAAGCACAGAATACCCGTAACACCTTTTATAGACAAATAATATCAGGTTTGAATGAAGCAAAGTAAGAATATGATCATACATTTGTACTTAGTTACCTTAATATCTTTACCTATAACATCAGTGGATAGCTTGATGGTAGTGTTCATTGGAGTTGATATCTTCAAAACTTAGAGTTTTTAGATAATTATGTGCACTCCTTCTTATGGTCATCCTTGTGGTAGGATCTCCGATGATCAGATTTAGAGGATAATTTTCCACAGTTTTAGAATTTCTTGGAAGCCTGACATTGATCAATTTTTCTTCTATTTCATGCTCAAGATCATCTGCTTCTACAATAGACGGGTCAGGTTGTCTGAATTTAGCTGTCTACATTTTTGAGTTCATTTGATTTTTCTTCTAAAGTAGATGGGTCAGCCTGTCTGATTTCATCTGTCTGTTTTTCAGGTTCATCTGTTTTTACTTCTGATGCAGACAAGTTAGGGTGTCTTGGTTTAGCTGTCTTGTAATACCCCAAATATTTACAAGATTTGTAGATAAGATCGTAAATGATTAATTAAAGGTTAAGGTTTAAAACCTAGAGTTGGAGAATTGAGATGTGTAGAAAATGAATAAACATTTTTTTTAATCTAATTTATTTGTTAGGGATTAAATGTGAGAATATTTTAATGATGATTGTGGATAATTTATTAAGAAAATAAATTCAATTAAGAAGTGAATGTGGTTATATTGATTCATATATACCTAAAGTGTGTTTTTTTAGCCAAATAAGAAGATGAGTAAATTAATGCTCAACAAAACTAATAAATTAATTAGTTTTAATATGGAGCAAGATGGAACGTTATGAAATATAATTAATTAAGTTAATTATATTAGTTATGAATTAAAGTTATAGAAAAGCTAGAATAATTGTCTACGATGACAATAATAAGAAGTTAATTAATTAAGTAATTAACTTACTTATCAAGTTGTAGTATAGAATCCAATAATAGATTAAAACAAGCTTAATTTTTTAAGTCTTGTTGGTAATTATAAAAAAAAGTCCAAATAAATTTATGGATTAAACCTCATGAAGAGTCCAAGCAATTTAATTAGTGGACTAGCCCAAGAGAATTAATAAAAGTCCAAATGGTTTAAATATAGTTAATATATGGAGTACTTGGAATGTATTATAAGTAGCCCAATGGATTTAAGTAAGGTAGTCCAATAGAATTAATTACCTAGCCCAAATCATGGGAGATGTGTTAGTAGTATTGGGTAGCCAACCAATTTAAATGATGAGTTCAAATAAGATAAACTAGTAGCCCAAACATTGAGTCCAAACTTAAAAGTCAAATGTTGGTTAATGTGTTGGGAGAATATTTTTAAATATTGGTATGTAGAGAATTAACTAATGTATGGTTAATTAAATAACCCTAGTTGGTAGGTAAGAGAGAGCATTAACCAAACATTGATTAATTGCTAGATGAATGAAGGTGATGATGAGAATTAACCATGGATGAGTTAATTGAGTAACCCTAAGTGGTAAATAAATTAAAACTTTAACTATGCATGAGTTAGTTGCTAACAAAATGTGTAGATATATAATTATATGTATACATGATGGATGAGACTTAACTAAGGGGAGTTAGTGGATTCACCCTAGGTAAAATTGTTATAAGGGAATTAACCCTGTAATGACCGAGAAATTCTAAATAATTTTTTTTATTATTTTAAATGAAAGAAATTGTGAATAGTTTTTTTTTAAGTTAGATATATACATAATTACATGTGTGGATTTAATTTAAGAATGAAAGGAAAGCCAACATATTTTTTTTAATATAAATACGTGTGATTAAAGAAGAAGTAAATTATGAATTTATTAAAATAAACTCATTTAATTATGAAACCATAAGGTAAGCTATGTAATTTAAATTAATTACATGGATATTTAATTCAAAATTAAATAAAGCATGATAATGAAACGGTGGCATATGATTAATTTATTTAATTAATGATAAATCATTTAATTGGTTTGAATGTTTATCTTGATAGACTAAATTATTTTGTTAACTAAGTGAGCAACTTAATTTATGTACTAAGAATAATATTATATTATTATTTAAGAGATAACCCAAGTTACTAATAATTATTAAAATGGGTTATAATATAATGTTATGTGATTAATTTAAATTAGTTGATGTGTTAATTAAATTATTGATGTATGGCATTAATGGTTAATTAATTATTTTGATGTCCAAATTATTTAATTTGGATGAAATAAAGATGTGTTATTTTATTAGTGTAGCCCAGCCATTGTTTAAATGGTTTGGGTCCATTTTTGGTGGCCATTATGATTAAGGGGTGAATCAAACTTATTATAAGCCCAAACACTTGAGCATTATAATTAAACAAACTAGCCCAACCTTATCATTCTCGTTAGCCAAACTCAGCATCCCAAAATGTGTGATGCGTTTTTTTTTTTTGTGACTGTCATTGTGGGATAAGAAGTCGGGAATCAGGGAGCTTTATGTGCATAGAGAAGTGAGGTTATAGGGGGGCTGAAAGGTGACCTAATAGGTTGTGTAGGAGCAACGGCGATGGGAGTTCATAGGCCATTTAGGGGGCTGTTGTGGCAGTCTAGAAGGCAGGTAGGAAAGGTCATGTTAGGAGCCATATTAAGTTTGCAATAGCTGAGGGAGAGGAGATACTTCTACTAATACCCAACTGATATTCACAATTAATCAATTCTACCATTCTGAGAGAGAGAGAGAGAAAGAGAGAGAAAGAGCTGCCGAGAGTGAAATAGAGAGGGGCGGTTGGAAGAAGAATAAGAGAGAAGTGCAACAGCTATTTTAAATTTCATAAACCCCTATTGACAATTCTCTAAACAACCAAGATCAAAGATTCATCAAGCTAACAAGGTATAAAAATGTTCAATCCATAGAGCTTTTAATTAACTTATGTATGTGCAATTGATTTAGTTGTTCTATGTTTTATTGTCGTGGGAGTTATTTGTTGATTGTGTGGGATCATGGTAGACCCATAGAAGTTATAAGGAAGCGTGATGGAAGGAGATATGTGTTTAGTTGGTTATAAGGTGTATAATATGTTATATTTGTTAATAAATGCACACCAAGTGTTTGTTAAAAGTTTTGAGAGAACTAATTTCAAGTTGCTCTATTTTAGTGTGTATGTTAATGAAGAATGCATGGGATTGATGTATATAATGATTATATAAATCATCTTAGTAACATAAGTAAACTAAAAAGAAAAGATTCACTGAATTTTGATTGATGGGCTGTTTTGTTGTTCAACTAAAATAAGGGTTGTTTTGTTTTCTCAAACTAAATAAGGAACTACTATATTTTTAAAATAAAGGGGATGCTACATCTTTATCTTAATATAAGGGTTTCTATGTGTACCAAATAAATGGTTGCTATTGTTCATCTAAAATTGTTGTTTTGTGGCTGAAATATGTGCAATAAAACTGTTGTTTTAAGGCTACTATATGGCTGCTAGTTATGCAATAAAATGACTGCAATGTCTTTATTTTTAAGGGCTGCTATGTGTTGATTTTTTTTTATAAAGGGTCTGCTATGTTTCAAATAAAATAGAAAATGAGGGTTGTTATTAAATAGTGGGTTGTTTTGTTCCTTTTTAAATAGGAGGGGTTGTTATGTTTTGCTTTTCAAAGGAAAACGGGATGTTCTGTATTAAAGGGGCTGCTGTAGTTTTTAAAATAAAATTAGGGGCTTCTTTGTTTCCTTAAACCAAATAATGGTTGTTGTGATTTTTAAATAAAAGAAAAGGACTGCTATGGGTTTTTAAATGAAAAACGGGGCTGCTATGGTTTTTAAAAAGAGAGGGGCTGCCATATGTTTTAATGGAAAAGAAGAACTGTTGTGTATGTTTTTAAAACCAAACAGGGGCTGTTTTGTTAGAGTTTAAATATAACAACTTTATAGAATTTTGTTATTATATATTAAAGTTATTATTTGAATCTAATAAATTACTATCAATGTATGTGTTTGGTATGACAATAAATCTAGTAATTGTGAGATTTCCAAAGCTCTACAATATATAATATAGGTGGTCGTTCAAAGATCCATTTGAATGTGTGGTAGATATCTAGATAATTTTTAAACCAAATATGAAATGTATCTATTTGAAACGCTAAATTATAAAGATTTAATTTTTACCATGATGATGTGCCATGTCTTTTGTGTGTTGAACCTACATGAAGGAAATAGGCTGTCTTGGATAAAAGCATGAAAAGAGATATTGGTTTGAACTATGAATAGGTTGAAATAAAGTGCTGATATTTTATGTTAATGAATCTAAGTAGTGAACGTTTTATAATGAGACATGTTTTATAAAAAGATTGATTTACTCAAGGATGAATAGATATGTATTGGTGTATATAAATGATTTGAGAAATGAACATGACTTATTTGTTTAGTTAGATGGAAATTGATGATTTTTATAATATTTTGGTAAAGGAAAACAACTTGATATCTGAGAAGGCTTTTCATGATGTTGGTTAATAATGTTCAGAATGAAAATAAAACTAAGTTTGTAAAAGTGAATCATGTATTGTATAGCCTCAAAAATTATCAGCTAAGGTAAGGATGTACACTAGCAATATATATGTGCAAGCTAAACTACTAGTATCAAACTAGTACGTGTTAAAAGTGAAAAGAAAATGGATAAGGATTAATATAGTTATAAGGATTAATAATAGTTACAAATGCGATCCAATGAAAAACAAAATCAAGGATGCATTAAAGAGTGAAATGAACTAATATTTGTTTCAGATACAAAGTAATGGTATATTAAACCAACATGAAATTATGTAAATATGATTTAAACTAAAAATTTATAAAAATTGGTTTAATTAAACTAATTTGAATAATGCATTGTTATTGAGATGTTATGTGTTTAATGTCGGAGCATAATTACGTTGTGATTGACCAAAGTGGTATATGCTAGATGTGTTTTTGTATACATGTTAGATTATTAAGTGTCAAACTAATTTGAGTGGTGATTAAGATTAATATTGGTAAATTTAGCCAACGTTGTATATGTTGATATATATGTTGGTATGAGAAATATGACTAGTGTAAGAATACACTACTAAAGTAAAGAACCAATGTGACATATGTCAACATTATAGATGGTATTAATTGAACGACTAGTACCTTAAACTAGTATACGATGCGTGTAATAACAAATGTGTGACTGTTTATAATGATCACTAATTTGTGGATCGATATTATTATATACGTAGGCTATAAACGTGATGATGTATCAAAGGTAAACGTAATCGACGAACAAGGCAAGTTCCTTACCCTTACTCAAATTTATATTGAGCAAGTTTTTTTTTTTAACCATGAACTTATTCTGTTGAGTAGTTTCTTATTCAAGCTATTTATTGTTAATTTTCGTTGAACTGGTTGAGGTTACAGTTCCATTTTGTATGAACTGTTTTATTGTTGTAGGTCTATGCTATTTAGATTCAGCTAGACCAAATGAGGTAGTATAGTGTTGAAAACCAATCCAAACCAAATTGTTGGTGCGGACTCTATAACGAGACTGAGTTGAACAAACCCTCTTAGTATGGGTAACTTTTATGTCGGAAAATCGACCTTACGCGCTATGTCTGAATGTTATGCATAACATAGAGTATAATAGATTGATCATCTAAGTACTTGCAGAAGAGTGTAATTTAATCTTTAGGGTTGACTTATACTCTTGAGGTACTCAGTAGTTTACTGATAATTCCTCTATGTGTTCACGGTCCTTAAAGACCACTCAGTATGAAAATCTAGAACTTAATTGCGGATATTGAAACATTTGTATTTGAGCATAATTCTTGTACTGAAACATTTACCTTCCTACATATTCTTCGAATTGAATCACTTATATTTGAGCTTCTTTTTTTTTTATATTGAATCATTTACATTCGAGCTTATGCCTGATGTTGAATTATTTTCGAGCTTCTTCACAATTTTGATACAATTGTTGAAAGTTATTCTAAATCGTTATTCTTTATTCTGTTCTTGAGATATTCTTCCATAATTTGGCTTATACTTGCTGAGCAACTCAAATTGCTCACTCTTGCATAAAATATACTATTTCAGCTAAACCAGAGAAGACCGAGAAAATCGCAAAGGACAAGTGCAAGGGAAAACTGAATGAGTAGTATTGATTATGTATTTGTGTTATTTTGGTTTACCTAATATTGTAAACCTTTTTGAACGATATTGTGTTGTATTTAAGGTTAGACAACCTGGGAACGATGCAAGACTGTTTTATTATAATATTATTTTGTTATTCCATGGGTAGTTAGAATTGATGTATGAGTAGAATCATGAGCACCAGATCCGAGGTTGAGGTGACCTGGATTTTGGGGGCGTCACAAACCCTACATTGGTTAATTGGTGGAAAAATTGTATATATATATATATATATATAGATAGATGTTGGTGTTTTGCTTGTGTTGCTTAAACTCAACCAAGGGGTGATTCACTAACCCTAGTCAATCAAGATGATCAATTCCTTAAATGTATATTTGTAGAGAATTAACCATTATTGGGTGAGTTGTTAACCCTAAGTGGTAATAAAAATAATACTTTAACTGATGCTAGAGTTAAGTGTTAGTAAATATATAAATATATTAACCTTACTTGAGTATACTTAATTGTAGAGAATTAACCTTACTTGAGTTAATTGGTGGAAAATGATAAAATAAGTATTATGATGAGTTTGGATCATGATTGGGTGTATGGACCAACCTAGGTTATTTGAATATAGAGAGTTAACCACATTGTGGTTAATTGTTGGCAGATGTATAAATATGTAAATATATAAATAAGACGAGCTTTAACTAAGGTTGAGTATTTGGGTGACCAAGGTTAAGTGTAGTATTTTAACCCTATGTCTTATGGAGAGTTAGATAGTTAACCACATATGGGTTAAGTGTTGGTTATTATTGCTTATTTTGAACTTCACCATCTATGTTGCTTGTAGTCAAGTTGATGAGTGACATTTTAAAGGTCAAATATGAGAAAAATACAAGTATTGTGTATATATGTGTGTTGGTATATATATAGATATTGGTGTACATGTATATATGTATATATATAACTGATAAAAGAAGCCAAATTGGTGAAAATAAATGTTATTTCTGAATTTTGGGCCCCACATGGATTTAAAGCTTGTTTGTTTGGTGAATTTTGAGTGCAAAGTGATTCAAACAACCCCCAACCACCCTAGTCATTCATATAGTCAATCAAAGGGTCTATCAAATGGTCATTCAAAGCAATAGTAGGCAAGATTAGAGACTTAATGAACTAATGTTAGTTGATTAAGAGGACTAATGGTGAAATCCTATAGTTCTATAAATAAGAATGTCCAACACTTGTGCAAATATTGGTTCATTTGTTCCATTCACTAAAATTTTAGAGAGAGGAATTGTAGAGAGAAGCTAGAGCATTTGTGAGAGTTCTAGAGAAGCAAACACTTTGAGTGTTACTAAGTGTGGGTTATTTTTGGTCCATACAAGAACATCAAGAAGGAGTTCTAACCATCATCTAACAAGCTATAGTAAGAAGAAGATTTTCTTTTAAAGGTTTAAAAGTTTTCTTAACCTTGATCTTTTCATTTTTATGTTGTTAAAAGTACTAGTGGAGATATATATGATATATGTTACGTATATTCATGTTGTAGAGTCATAAAACATGATAGTCTAGCAAAATAATACTTGTAGTATCATGTTTGAACCAATCGAATCAAGGATTTATGAAGCTACTTTTTATTTTGTCCTTGTAAGCGATTTTAAGCCTAGTTTCGTTTGGAATTTGGATTTGTGATATAAAGAGAAGTTGTAGAGGAGGAAATTCTGATGAAAATGAACTCAAGACAAGAATCACCTCAAAATATTTTGAAATGAAGTTATGACAGTTTGAATGAAGATGAGTCGGGCAGTCCCCAAATTAGGGTTTCGAATTTTTGTACCATCGTCGCAGCGGTAAAACACACTGCCAAAAACATGTATTTTGCCGTCCGGGTCCGGTCGGGTCTATCCGAGTTGGATTTTTTATGAAAAATTAAGTTAAAATAAATATAAAATGAATGTGTTTGAATACTAAATTAATATATATATATATATATATATATATATAATCTATTAGTGACTTAATGGTAGCTAAATGTTTAAAAATAAAGACTAAAGTTAACCCAATAAAAAAGTTAATTATTGGTATTGTTTGAAGAGTATTAAAATATTATTAAATGGTGAATAATATTAGTATGAGATTAAAAGGTTGTTAAATGATTAATAATATTTATAAATGATTAAAATATTATTACATGGTTAATAATATTAATAAGTGATTAAAAATATTATTAAATGGTTAATAATATTAATAAAGAGATCAAAATATTATTAAATAGTTAATAATATTATAAGAGATCAAAATATTATTAAATGGTAAATAATATTAGTAAGAGATTAAAATATTATTAAATAATTAATAATATTAATAAGTGATTAAAATATTATTAAATGGTTAATAATATTAGTAAGATATTAAATATTATTACATGATTAATAATATTAATTAGTGATTAAAATATTATTAAATAGTTAATAATATTAATAAACTATTAAAATAATATTAAATAATTAATAATATTAATAAGTAATTAAAATATTATTAAATGGTTAATAATATTTGAATATAGTTGTATATTATCAAAGGTAGATAATATTTTGAGTATTTGGTACATTATTAAATGTCAAAATCATTAAGTTATGTAAAAGAAGAAAGTTTAATTGAATTAAACCAATGTAAATAGCCCATTTGTGACTAATTTAGATAATTTATTAAAAGTGGGTCATACGAAGAACGTGTAGTGAAAGCGTAAGTTGGTTAAGCGTACCCGACATGTCCGAATTATATTTTGGGCTAAGGTTTTTATCCAGAACTTAAGGGTTCATTTGTCGGACATTTTAAGAGTTAATAATTTGAAGTTAGAGTCTTATATAAAGAGTAAGTAATAGTCATTTTAACTAATGATGATGTCAATTTCATATATAAATTGTAGATTGAACGAAGGATGCAAAATAAGCATAAATGGTAGACGTGAACCAGGTAAGTTTTTCAGAATTTACTCCTGTGTGTTTGCTATGCAACAATGTTATATTAAATTATTGATATGAATATATATTGATGATATTTGTGATATGTGAAAAGCATGAATTATGATTATATGTGAAGTATGTACAGAATATGAAGCATTACTTGATAGATGCTAGTTGTATATTATATGCGATGCATAAAAAGTATGAAACATTCAAAAAATGAAAAGCATGTTGTACGTATAAAATGCAGAGTGTGTTTAATATGTGAAGCATGCAAGGTGTTATGTGTAACTGTTAGACATACTGAGACGTCGTACTCACTCTTGCTATAAAATAAACACTTTCAGATAAGTGCAAGTTATCCGAAGATTTCGTTAAAGATCAAGGATCAGGAATGCGTATTAGTTTCACCGAAAGTTTAAGTAATTATTTTAGTTATGAGTCCGGATTGGACAAGTAAACTGATTGTGTAATTAAATAAATAGTTAGTGTATATTATAAGTGTTTAAATACTCAAATTGATTGTAATAGAATGTCGTATTATGTATGATATTGAGACATACTAGGAATTTATAAAGATTACGATTCTGGAATAGAAAGAGATATTGTAAAGTTTTAAATAAATGATTATATAGCAATTATAATATTATTGTAAATCATGAACGATAAGGATAAAGTTGTACAGTGATGAACCAGATCTGAGGTTCAAGGGACCCGGATTTGGGTTCGTTACATGTCTGTTTTCCAAGTTTCAAATCCCTTATCTGTTTTCCTGCAGAATCTCCATCCTCTTCTTTTGATAGATCAAGGTTAAGTTTATAAAAAATAGAATGTGCGTATTCCTTAACTTTTAGTTTATCAAGATTATTATGTGTATTAAATATAGAGCATTTAGCACAATAAGAACTTTATAGTAATTGATGTTAGGTACCTTTGTGTTACAAACCCATAATATATCTGATTAAAACTCTGTTTAAAAAAATGTACTTACAAATTCTGTCAAATTATTTTTGGGCAACTTACTCTCTCAAAGTAAATAACTCTCCATTTTCTTAAGACATCTATAAAATAAATAAATAGACTCTACCTTTTTTGTACCCAAATCTTTTTAGGTCCTTTTGGGTTAGTAGTATATAAATCATATTTCTTTACCCAAATTTATTTTATTTTAATTTTATTACAATTAGAATCAAAGTTCCTTTATAACCACATTTTTTGTAAGTAATAAATGGAGAACAATAAAGTGGCTTATTCTTTGGTTTACTATTTATTATTCTCATATTATTATTTTTAGTTTTACTATTCACCATTTTTTATAGGATTATACCCAATTCCTTATTTATCAAGACTTCAGCTTCGTGCCCCTAACATACCATTTAGGTTCTCTTCTCATTGCACAAATTTAGCAAGATCACTTTTTAAAGATTCTATTTATGCATTTGTTACATTATCATCGTGTTGCATATTCATCATTTTTTTCATCATTAAAAGCATCTATTCATGCATCTCGCATTTAAAAAATTTTCTTTTAAAACTTTATTTTCATTTTTGAGATATTCTTTTTCTTATATTTCTTCAGTGAGTGACTCAACTTCATTCATTAGCTCATTTACACAATTCTTTAAATATGCAGTTTTCTTTTTGAGCTGTTAATTTTCATTTTGTAAAGTAAGATAATCAGACATAATTATTTCACGAACTTCATTAAAATAATTCTTTTTACATTTAGTTGATCATCTTCTAGTCCCATGAAACAGAGTTGAGCAAATTCTTCTTCTTGTTCTGTTTTGGATTTATTCACTAAAGTTGAGCTACCTTTTTTATTCTTCTTTTGTTTCTTCCTTTGGAGTAGTCTCTCGAGTTTTCTTGATAGCATTTTAATTTCTACATCGAAATCTTCGTTTTGATCATTACAATTGCTCTCAACTTGAAGTAACATAGTTTTCTTTATTGGTGCTTCATCCTCATCATCATACCTCATGAGTTGGTTCTCGATCTCTTCTAGTTCACCAAAAAGTGTGAAAGTCTCTATAGTGCTAATTGTTAGTTAGTCTTTAAGGGTTGTGACTTTTGGTGTAAAACGTTTGGGCATGACTCTTAGCAGCTTTTTATTTATCTTCCTTTGATCAATTTTTCTCCCAAGCATATTGAGTGAATTCATGATAGTGAGGAACCTAGATTGATCTTCTTTAATAATCTCATTCTTTTTCAACTTGAACAGCTCATATTCTTGCATTAACATACTCAGTTTTACTTCTTTCACTTTGGTCGTTCCCTCATGACTCATGATGATTGTATCCCATATTTCATTCGTTGTATTACATGCAGAGACCTTATCAATTTTAGATTGGACCATCCCACTCATCAGTGTGTTCATGGCTTTAGAGTTGTAGGATACAATATATGATTTATTGTTATCCATCTCCATGAGGGTCTTTAGTCTACCATCATCGTGCCTTGGAATAATAGGTCCATTGTCAACCACCCACTATTCCTATGTGTCCCTGTTGAGATAAATCTTCATTCTGAATTTTCAGAAGTTAAAGTTTTCACTTCCGAGCAGCATGGGTGGCCTATTGGTGGACTATCATTCATGTGAGTTACGGGTGCCATAGGATTTCACCCTACAGTCTCCAAAGACAATGATTAGTAGAGCCAAGCTCTAATACCAAATTTAATTATGTATGTGCACACCTAGAAGGAAGGTTGAATAGGTGTTTATGCTTTAAACCAATAAATGATAACAAATTAATTTTTTTTGCAATAAGAATGAATCCAGACAGGTAAACCTGTCTGCTTAGGTGTCTGCTTTAGGCTATGTTCTTCGTAAGTTATAGTCCAGGTATGCCTTGTCTGCTTTACTATCTGGTTTAGAAGATATTCTTCTCAACCTATAATCCAGACAGGTATACCCTGTCTACTTTGGTATCTGTTTTAGACTAAATTTAAACTACTATGCAGAACCTTTTTTTATATTACTTTGACTTTAATCAATCAATGTATGAACAATGTTATGATGCAGAATAAAGGAAGTCACACAAGATAATCAACAACCATAGACAATAAGATTTTTTACGTGGTTTGGTCCCTAATTCTCTCATCTAGTGGTCTAATTCACGTCCAATACCAATTGGTATTGGAGACTCTTTTATAAATAGATTATTAAATTAATTACAAATACTTCATTTACAAAGAAGCTCTGATCTTGTTGGACACCACTTCCCCCTTCGCACGATTGCAACCTTTATACATCTCTGCAACTTTCAAAACTTCCTTTGTTCACCCCTATCCACTACTGATCCCAAGCCAAATTAGGCTTGAATACAAATTTTAATGTGAAGAAATATAATTTCAATATAGCTATGATTTTCTAGGCTAAAGAAAAATTAAGAACAAGACAAGAATAGTTGGTAGAAATTTTCTTTGTAAGCTCTTTTAATATCAGAATAGATTTTGCATGTAAGGCTCTCCCGTTTTTTCTTAGCCGAGAAAGGTATATATAATATAGAGACTAACGGCTATAAAAGATTTAACATTAAGAAAATATTTGTTTGCAAAATTATTTTAAAACCAACGAATTATATGAAGATAATTTTCCAAATCTGTTTTAGAAAGATTTTGAATTTTAATTTAAAACAATTTGAAAAGCTAAATTTATGGGAAAGGAATCAACTAAAACGATTTGATATGATTAGGAATATATAAGCTGATAGAGTCCCACCAAATAAATTATCTTTGACTTATTCTGTTTCCTAAATAATAGCAAATTAGCTCATGTCAATTTCTTTTAAAATTAGTTTTCTAGCAATTAAATAATGCCTTACAATTAAAACTTTTGCTAAAAAATCTTACATGATTCCTTAAGTGATTTCCTAGAGACCTAGTTGAGTAGGTGACTCTAAGAAGCTTTATCCATGTTGATTCCACCAAGAAATCATAAAATACAAAACAAGATGAATATGAAATAGTCTACTTTTGATAGCAACTTATATGATTAGCCCAATTTGATCGGTAGAAGAAATTATTGTTCAGTCCATTCTTTTTAGTCCAAGCCTACTAAAAGAAATCAACTTCATACAAAACATATTAACTCCATACAAAGCGTGTTATCATCATTAAAATATAAGCATATAAACCCATATGGTAGACTTCTATTGTAATAACCATGATTTGTAAGTCACATTATAAACAGAATTAAGAACTATTTATCAATGAAGTGAATCTTTGAGTGAATTAATTGTGCACATATGTGATTGAGTGTGTATATATATATATATATATATATATATATATATATATATATATTGTGTGTGTGTGTGTGTGTGTGTGTTTATTTATTAATCTAATAAATGTGACAAGGTAGTAGAATTATTGAATTGATGAATTAATTGATTATGAGTCCAAATAGTAGAATTAAATACTAGTGGACTAGCTCAATGAGTTAATTTAAACAAACCCAAGCTTTAATTAAATTGTTAGGCTTGTAGATGAATTAATTAGCTCAAGTGTTATATTTAATATATTAGTCCATAAAAAATTAATGAAGAGTCCATGATTGAATTAAATGCTAGCCCAACACTTATTTACGATGGTGTAGCACAAATGAATTAATTGTTAGATATATACATATATGTGTGTGTGTTTGTGTGTGTATGTGTGTGTGTGTGTGTTTGTTTGGTTGTTTGTTTGTTTGTTTGTGTGTGTGTATATATAGGACGGATCTAAAGCATATATCTTAAATAACATACCAATTTTAAATAGCATACATTTATCAAAACGACGTCGTTTTGAATATTCCTTTTTTTATATATAAATAATATTAAAAGAAGATTTGATATGATGTGACATTACATAGCCGCACTTGTTTTCTTTTTATTTACGAAAATGCAATCAAAGAATCTTCTAAACGACGTCATTTTGAAAAAGGTATGTTACTTAAGGAGGTATTCTATTTAAAAGATATGCTTTTGAACCGTCATATATATATATATATATATATATATATATATATATATATATATATAAGATTAAAAAAAATCCAAAATGGAGGTAAAATAGGCCATTTGGGCGGCACATGTAGGGCCCCTTTTGGGGTGAATTGTTGCTCTTGCATTGCTTAAATGTTACTCCTTGTCCATAGTTTCCCAACCACCCCCGCCAACCCTAGTCAATCAACTTGTCATTCATGTAGTCATTCCATCCAACAGTAAGCATGATTAAGCTCTTAATTGACTAATGTTAGTTGATTAAGAGAACTAATAGTAAGATCCAAGAGTACTATAAATAAGAGACTCCACTAAAGCTAGCAAGAGTTTGTTCATTTGCTAGAAACACCAAGTGTAGAGAGAGTTAGCTAGAGAGAGCTCTTGAGAAGTTGAGAGCATTGTGATTGAGAGCTAAACACTTAGAGAAATATAGAGAGAAAATTCAGCTGAAGCATAAGAGCAAGGGTGGGGAGACCTTTAACAAGTTCATTTCAAAGAGAAAGAGAGCATCTAGATCCACAAGGTTGAAAAATGTTCTCTAACTCTTGGTTTTATTTATGCTATTAATGTTGTTTTATGTTATATACCATGTTTGTTGTGGGAATTTGTAGTTAAAGAGAAACCATGGAGGGTTTTAAAGATATAATGTGTTGGAGGATATGTATATGTATGTGTTCTACTTGTGTGTTATGCCATGCTAGGTCAAAATATGCATGTAGAGTATTTGGTTTGGAAAATTTATGTATGACCATATTTTCTAAGCTATATAATCTATATGTATGAGTTATTTGTGAAGATCTAGAGCTTATGTAGTCATGTGTGGTATTATGTGTCTTTGTATGTCAAAATGTGTAAGGATATGAGTTTATGTATGACCATTGGTAAAACCCTAGTTTAATATATGTTTGAAGTTATGTGATTCTAGGTATGTAAGTCATTTTTGTGATCTATGTATCATATATGATAAATAAATGAGTTTAAAGAATAACCTAACTGGAACGAGTGAAAATTATGCTAAAATGGATTTATAGTGATTTTTCTAGTAAACTACGTATTTAGAAAAACCCTAGTTATCATATATTATTTTCGATCGTTGTTTTGATGTGAATTTTTTTATTTTTTATTTTGAAAAGTGTAATATATCTTGAATATGGTAAATTCATGAATATAACAAGTTTTACTTCTAGTTTGAACCTAATTCGATGTGATATGATCAATCTATGAAAGTTATAACAAAATGAACCAAAGTTGAAAAATCTGAAAAAGGGAAGGAAATGTTTCTGCCTAGCAGCGCTGGGTCGTCGATTTCAGAGTAAAACATATCACCACGGCATTTGTCCGGAAGAATTTAATATTCTTTCACTACAAAAAAAAAGGACATTTGACAATGATTTTTTGGGCAACGACTTGTAAAGTCGTTGCTAAAAATGTATGTTTAGCAACGAATTTTGTCCTTCGTTGCAGATTGTTAAAGGCTTTCATTTTTTGCAAATGAAATTCATGTCGTTGCAAATTTTCGTTGCCAATTTGTTGGCGGAAAAAATGTCGTTAACAATTCGTTGCAAAAATTTCAGCCACTTGATTTCTCTTCATCACGGGCAACGAAAGTTTTTTCGTTACGTAATATGGACCACATTCATTGGCAACAATTTTTATTTTCGTTGCATATTTTATAAAACTTTTTGCAATGACTATAAAAATGTTGGCTTAAATTAAGATACTCTCAATAAGCATGTTTTGGTAAAATCATATCCGATATTCGGAAAATTGTCAAAAAATATTCGTATTTAGTATTTCAAAATTATGTCCAAATACAGAATATATTTGTTTCTGTTTTTTATTTGAATAAACAAATTGTTCAAATATCCGAATTCAAATCTCAATCACCTAATAAACAATTTATTCAATTTATTTATAAAACGTAAAAATAAAAAAATATTGACCAATTACTCACAAATCACAATCATTTAAAGTTGTAAAAAAACATATCATAAAGGGGAGACATATCAAATACATCATCATTCATAATTGATCATAAAAATCAATTAAAATTTACTAATATAAATTGTACATATAAACTATGTATAAATTATACATATAAATTGTTCCATATATATATATATATATAAGAAAAGAGAGGGAATGAGAAAATTCAGACAATCACCAACCAACCAGAAATAAAAAGGCATAAAACCTATGAACACACAACATCGCTGCCAGCAGCACCTTCATTCAGCAATAACCCCCAAAAGATACTACACAGTATAACAAGAAAACCAGCTGGTGAAACCAAAACATCATAACCTGCAGCCTAAACCCAATAACAGTGCCCAAAAACAATACCACAGCTCCTAGACAAAAGCACAAAGGCTGTCATATTGAATCAAACAACAGACCTGCTCCAGCCACATTTGCCAAAAAAACTGCTATAACCAATTGATTGTAGAATCTAGTAGCCTATTCAAACACACAAATTAGACATTAAAGATAAATCAACAGGTGCACAAAAGAGTAAGTAACCACAATCCTAACACATAAGAAACAAAACTGCTGCAAAACAACCATGAAACAGTAAACAGCCAGCAAGGTATTCTTTCAAACACACACTGCTAAGGCATAAAGCATAGGATAAGTTCCAAGGAATTAGAAATGAAACTTTGGAATCATAGGTCTACATAAAGTATCCAAAATATGACCACATATGAAATGAAATCCTCCCACAGTAAACAAAATATCCAAGTTTTAATTATGACCACAACATAAGTTCAATAGTATTGAATGTCCATAAATGTTCAGGAATTGTTTTCAGTTATTTCTGTCCCCGAGCTGGTGCCCGCTTTGAATCAACCATTGAAATTCTGGATTGTCATCAAGCTTGTTCATTAGATTCTCAAGAGTGTTAATTCATTTGTCTTGTGCCTAAATGGTTGATTGTAGTTTTTCAATCTTCGAGCGAGATGCTTCCAACTCTGCTGCCAATTATTTTTCTTTCTGGCTAAATTAAGTCTTTTCTGCTCGAGGACCAAATCCAAAACTAAGCAATCTCCCTGCCTTCTTGCCCAACACTCGAGTCATAATCTCTCTTTTGTCATTATTTTCAACATTTTCAATTCCACTTCCATATCAGAGATATATTCATTCTCAAGTGATTTCATTTCATTCTGCAAGATTAACAACAAATACGCATAATTCAAAAGTAATCCCAAATTCAAAAATGTTGCTTTAACGCATCAACATCAATAATAAAAACCAATGTCCAAGATTAATAACAAAAGCGGAGATAGTTTTGTCTTACATATACAGATTCGTTTTCAGGTTGTAGCCACTCGTTTGTGTGCTTTTTCTGATGTGTGCTTTTGTAACCTTCAATTGGATCTCCCTGAAAATAAAATAATAACCACAATCAGAAATCATGCCTTCATGTTTGCAAATACATTTTTATGGTTTCCATCTACTTTTCAAAAATAATTTCAAATATGGTCATGTATGGTCAGCAGCTATGTACCTTCATAGTTGCAAATATGATCCTTACCTTCTTGCACAATGTTATAATGATAGCCAGTTCTATCTCCAAATTCTTGATTTCATCACCCTCGTAATAAACTTGAGGCGTCCTGCGGTAAAATGATATCATGATATGCCCAGACTAAAATATTCTTGAAAAGAACAAATAAAATACACATTAATTAGGAGTAAGCACATATTTGACAAGCCTGTTAAATTGGGCTGACAATAACAAAGTGCTCTATTTAATAGTTAAAAATCTATATAATATAAAGAGGAAGCCATGTTTCATTTGAAATCATCATGCACATGTAACAATTCTTTGTAACACGGGTAATAATCATGCACAGTTTCTAATTTTACAAGCTATTAAATCTCCTTTTATTTTCTGGTTAGGACTTATGAGTAACAAAGTAACAGCAAATATACTTAATAAGCTAGTTTTTTAAATCTTGGTTAAGATGCCTAGTTTTTTATTCTTTAAGTCTTTTTAACAAACACCTAGCTTGCAATTTGTAAGAAGTCAAAACCAACAACAATAAGACAATTTCAAGATAAAAATATTGTACTCCGTGGAACGAGGAGTCGAGTAGGAAGAAAAACAATAATTATAAGTTGTTCTAAAGGAATTTGTCAGCATCAGTATGCAATAGCTGAACGTGATTGTTAAAAATATCCATAGGATAAGTAGACTTACATGTCCATCATGTTAGTGTTATATCAGCTAAGCTACACTGTATTACATTTCCATCTTGATCCGGCTCTTGCTTAAATCTGGTAGCTGTCATTGTGAGTGCATTTGCTATCCTGCTACACACACTATGACTGTCAGTGTTGTTGGACTTGATACAATTCCCACATGTCCAGCTACTGCTGTTGTTGGTCTTGATACGTACATTGTTCACAGGATCAGCTGAACTACTCACATGTGTAGCTTCACGTGCTGCTGCGTTGATCATCATATCAACTCTATTACTCATCATGCACAATAAACTTCATTATCTTCAATATAAAGTATTCAATCATTAGGCACATGCAGTCCATTTATTAACAATGATTTTATTGGATATATCTTTGGTACTATCCCAAATTGCGCAAGTGTAAAAATAAAAATAATGGTTTAACATCCTGTAATTCAGAAGGGCTTTTCTCGATTGTTGGATAAACCCATAAGAGCTGAACAAAGAGGACGTGTGACAAGCTAACATTTTTGAAATTTTGACCACAATCTTTACACTTGGATTTTAATTTTTCATCGATGATAACTTTTTCAAATTGGTCCCAAACTAAAGAGATGCATTTCTTATAACGTTTTGTACCTATACTTGTAGATGTACTTTGTTCAGCACTCCATTTGGCACCCGCACTTGTAAATTCACTTTGGTCTTCCATGAGAGAATACTATATCAAACTCCCAAGCCATAACCTGTTTTCACACACAAATAAGACCCAGACTCATTACAAACTACCAACAAGTGATTATGCCTATGCATTTCAGTCAAAATAGGAACCAAAGTAACAGGCTTTCCACATACGTGAAAATTATCATATGTTGCCAAATCTAATGAAACAAACATAAGGAGAGACAATTTAAAAAACACAGAAGCTCCAACTGATATTAATGAATTTCATTTTTCCATATACATATGGGCAAGCAGCGGAGTACCTATCGTGATGCCTCTTCATAAAGGGATCAGTTCAAAATCAAAAGAGAAAGATAAACTAGCAAGATGCTTTAGCTCTAAAGCCAAAGTGACACAGTTTGTGAATTACTGTTGGCCAATGCATGTTTTACTGACACTTACAGTATAGCAGTGAAATTTGAGTTCTCTAAAATGGAATGCGAGAAGCTAGTCAACACAATCACCCTCAAAGGAACAGAAACATGCCTTATTCTCTGCCTGTACTATGTTGAGCAATAAAAGTGAAGAAACAAAACCTTATTATTTTTTATATTAACATCAACAAGCCGTATAAAAATAAGACGACAAGAATAATAGTTTTTACAAAAACTGCTATTTTATTTCAATCTTAAGAATTTATATATAGATTTGAAAATGTCAAAAGATGAGACCTCTTTTGCGAAGTGGATATAAATTTGAAGATAGGGTACATTAATGAAACATGATCATTCAAGTGAATAAACAAAACACTGTTACGGAAGGACATATAATAATAGTCAATTAGTGCTGGTGTACAAAATACATACAGTGGTTCCAACCAAAGTAACAGGCTTTCAACATTTATACTTTTTGTGCATTGGTTTCAACAGAGTGCAGAACTTTCTCTTTAGCAATAGGAAGAAACACTACACTACTACTAATCCCAGGTCACACATTTAATAGCCAGGAAATAACCATACTACTACAGCATTCCCAATATTGTAACAGAAGATAAGTCACATCTAGTTTTGTATAAGTTTCATCAATCATCCCAATTTTGAACTTAGCAGTAAGAGCAATTATCATAGCTTTACACCATTGATTATAGTTCTTCTTAGTCAGAGTTTGGTTGGTTGGTTTATTTTTTTTAACATTTACGCTACTGTCTTATTAGTCACTGTATACAAAGTAATCCTTAATTATATGATCAGGAGTAGGTTGCCAAAAGATTTGCATGAGGGTGTATTGGAGACTATTTCTATTCAAGCACTAGCACAGGTAGACAAATCTATACCACTTCCTATGACTAAATGATTAAGTCAGTGCTTCTAGTTGTAGAATAGAGAATCTTAACAAATGTTGACTGTTTGCTGAATGACATCTTCAGGGAACTGAAATGCAGCTTGGTTTAGCTATTAAAAGTAAAGATGCCACTTTATCTGTTAAAAGGAGGTTGGCATGTGAACAACTAAGCTATTTGGGACAGGTATGTGTTAATATGCTACTACTATCTATAACCGCACAAGTCTATCTTCTTCTGGATTTCTTCAATTTAATGTTGTCTATCATTTCTTCAATATAACCGCAAGTTCATTAATGAAAGTGCATCAAGAAGGTTGCTACCACATCTAATCCCAATTGTCCTGAAACTTCACAGCTATTCAACCCACAACCAGGTTGCCCAACACAACCATTTTGCAAACTCATAATCCCATTCTGCCCAAAATCAATTCATAATCAAAGAGCCAGACAATGCAAGTGCAAACTCATCACCAGCACAAGTAATAAGATTATGAGATACAGAACACCAATTAGTCAATTACCCCAAAATGTCCACATCTTAAAAGCCACAGGAATCATGTAAACCTTAAAAGCCTTTCTTTGGAACTCTAAAAGTGCCAAGAAAACAAAATTTCAACAATCCACGAAATCCAATTTTAGCACTATCAAACACGTTAACAAATTATAAAGAATTCAAGTCATTTAAAGGTCAATTTCCTTAGTTCTAAACGGAGGCTGAATGGACTATCAATTGAACAAACAAAACTACATAAAATCAAAATGTCATCAACTAGTCAACCACATAATAACAAAGGTCAAAGAAATACATAAGCCAACAAACATAGAGAAATACCTAAACTGCTTCGTAGAGTCGGAGTCTCGGAGACGAATCTGACTTGGGAAAAACGAGTAGATCGATCTGTGAGCGTAAAGGAAAGAGAATGAACTAGGAGATAAATCTGTGAAGGAAGGAGATCGATCTGTGACTATGAATGAAGGAGAAAGAACTAGGAGATCGGGATCACAACTTTCGTAGAGGGGAGAGGGTTTCACTTTGCCGTCTATGGAGAACATGGGAGGTTTAATCGTAAACGGAGGGATTTTGTGAGAGTGGGAGACGCAACTAATTAATTAGCTCAGCTCAGGGGATGTATTCAATTAACACTTTTAAAAAATTTTAAAGAATTTTTTTTAGTGACAGATTTTTGTAAAATTTGTTGACTTTTAAGAAGGTGTATTCAATTAAGACTTTTAAAAATTCTTTTTAAATGACAGATTTTTATAAAATTCGTTGACTTTTAATGACTTTAAAGACTTTTAAAATGACTTTTAAAGAATCCATAAAATAAGTGACATATTTTTATAGACATTTTACTAAAAACTTTGATAGACTTTTATATACTTTTAATATATCTTATAACTTACATCATTAAGCATTTTGTTGAAGAGGTCGGACAATATGCTTTGAAGAAAACTATAGAAATGATGAACTGGATAGATTGGTTTGGTCTGGAAGCATCCTCATCTTTACACCTTTGACATAATAGAGTATCACATAACTCAATGAACACAAATGGATAAAAAATTAAAGAGATAACTGATTTAGAGAAAATTTTACATTGCCCTATAATGGAAAAAGTTTATAAACCACATAGAACTTTAAAATTTTCTATTGTTTTTATATACTTTTAATATATCTTGTAACTTACATCATTAAGCATTTTGTTGAAGAGGTCGGACAATATGCTTTGAAGAAAACTATAGAAATGATGAATTGGATAGATTGGTTTGGTTTGGAAGTATCCCCATCTTTACACCTTTGACATAATAGAGTATCACATAACTCAATGATCACAAATGGATAAAAAATTAAGGGGATAACTGATTTAGAGAAAATTACACACTGTCCTATAATGGAAAAAGTTTATAAATCACATAGAACCTTAAAATTTTCTATTGTTTTTTTACTTTTAGTACCTACATATTGTAATTATAATTTTAACTCAACAACATAAAATGACATTCGTAATCAAATGAAAGAAGGGGTTATTCATGAAAATTCTCCATAGAAACAGTTGCTAAAATACGAACAATTCTATTAGACAGTTTACTTAGTATATCATTATTTATAAAAAGTTTTATAGAAGGCATTTTCAAATCACCAGTATAAATAACACCCAAAATATATTAAAATCAACACTAACATGTAACCTTACACAGCTGATGAGGATGAACTATGTTTTATTTTTATTCCCTAAATGCTAAGTTTTTGTAATTATTTTGCACTTCAATGTATTAATATTTATTTTAATTTGGTTTTGATATATTTTGTGAGTTTTCAATTAATTTATATTATTTATATTATTTTATGTTATTTTATACTATTTTTATTTTTTAGCTTTTAAGTATTTTTATTATTTTAGAAAAATTATTTATTATTATGTATTTTTATTAATTTTATTTTATATTATTTTCATCTTCTCCCTTTCTCAAATACTTGAAAGTTTTTGGCAAATATTTGGAAGTCTTTGGGCATGAGGCCAGACTTTGGAAGACTTTGAATATGAATAAATCTTGTTTTAAAGTCTATCAAACTCCACCATTTGATAGAAATCTTTAAAATCTATGACTTTTTGAATACCGAAATATTTTTATAGACTTTGTAAAAGTCTTAATTCAATACCACATAACTTTTAAAGACATTAGAAAAGTTGTAATTGAATACCACTAAACTTTTATAAACTCTTTAAATGTCTTGATTGAATACAACTAAACTTTTAAATTTTTTATAAGTCCTTACAAATCCTAATTGAATACACCCTCCTTAGATTTTTGTTTGTTTAATTTTTTTAAAATTTAATTTAATTAGCTTAAATATTTTTTAGTTTAATTTTCTTCCTCTTTATTTTACAAAAAGAGTAACATTTAATTATTTTTTTAGTAAATTAGTGAAATATGAATTAGTTGATCCACTAGTAATTAAGTACAAAATTGTTATTCAAAAAAGTAAAATAAATTTAAAAAATATTAAAATTTTATATCATTTTTTAGATTAAGCTACGAATGAAGTGTCGTTTCTTTTATTATTTTAATTTTAACTGTTTTATTCCCTAATTATTTCATGTCAAGCCTCATAGGAATTTGTTTTTAAGTTTTTAATTATTTTATTTATTTAATTCGCTATTTTTTTCAGATGTGTTAGTGTCAAAATTCATTTTCATTTTGTGCTTGAGAGGATAAGATAATTTTGTATTTACTAAGTAATAACTTCGTACTTTGAATCAAATATCGACATTGACATAATAGCAATTTCTTCTAATTAAGAAGGCCCTCTAAATAGTACTATATTTGATATATAATTTTTAATAAAAAAAATTTAGTTGACTGCATTTAATGTAATATCGATTAGCCAAAAAGTATTTTTTTAAATATTATTAATTAAATTTGAATCATATAACTTCAAGTAGCTAGATGTATATGCGGAGGACTAATAATACTTCAAGTTGAATTCAATTAAGATTTGATTATTTTGTTGAATCCAATTAGCTTAAAAATTATGGGTTTTTTTTTTTTTTTAATTTTACATATATAGTATGTGGATATAAATTTTTTGAATTATTAGTTCATATAAATGTTATTTACTATTGCTATCATTTAGTACGAAAGACACACACACACACACACATATTAGAACATGATTTTTATAAATGACGAAGTATAGAATTTAATTTCTACTATAAAACATTGAACGAACTCAGTTTGTGAATTTAAAGAAGAAAAAAACACTTCTTCAATCCACAAAAAGGATATTGATAGAAATACATTGCAAAAATTTAGAAAAAGTATAAAATGAGTTTCAGCTTTACTCGGACCAGATTAAGAGTCAGTTTAAGTACATGAAATTAAAAATAATAAAAAAGAAAAATTGAAAAAAAATTAGTAGACCTAGGCATAAATGAACTTTTAAGGATTTAATATAGTATTTGTACGTACCACATTTTATATTTAACATTGTACCATTGCAATTTAATATTTCGTGGGCATATATTATTTATTTATTTATTAATTAATGTCATTTTTAGTGGATAAATTATTTTAATATTTGAAGTTTTTTTTGGGGGGGGGGGGGGGGGGGAGATATATTACTTATGTTAGAGAATATTTCTCATAATGATATTAAATGTAATGGCTGCAAATGATAGTAATGTTGGATAAAACTTGTTTAGGCGCGACAAAGAAGAATATAACTGATTGCGTTAAGCTTCAATATTTTCCTTTAGATGAAATATTGTGTGATGGTTCAAACACAATCAAGAAAAATAAATTAAAAAAATACCTCATTCAATAAATGGAAAAACAAATATATTCCCGCGTTCGTTGAAATTTTTATCAATTGTTCCCACCTCCCTTCAAAAAAATAATAAAAAATTACACAAAAAATTCAGTGATTATAATGGTTGTCACAAATATTCTATAGTGATGGCACAACTAAGCATCAGTAAGAGCCATCATATATACTACTATTATGTGATTGCTATTAAATTCCATCACCTAATATATTTGTTAGTCATATGCTTGTTTTTTAGTGATTGCCTTGACCGTCACAAATAATTTATATTGATGGCAAAATTAGTCATTACTAGGAGCCGTCATCTATATTATTATTTTGTGATTGTTGAAAAAATCCATCATATAATACTATTTTTTGAGATTACTTTAATTGTTGTCATATAAAGGTCCATCACATGTGGTCTTCTTTTTGTGGTGGTCTTGCCCGTCACCAAATATTTTCTTTAGTTTTTTTTTTTTGTGATGGCTTAAATGCAATCATGTTAAGGAGAAATATATGGGTGATGATTGCATGCCATCTTAAAAACTAAATATTATTTCTGGACAATATTTAGTGATTGAAATGGCCGTCACACACACACACACACACACACACACACATATATATATGTACATATATATATGTGTGTGTGTGTGTGTGTGTGTGTGTGATTACAAAATTAACCATCACTAGAGCCATCATATAAATAGTATTTTTTTTATGACTCAAATAATCCATCACGAAATATTATCTATTGTGATTGCTTTAAAATCGTCACCAGGATCCATCACGCATGCTATATATATATATATATATATATATATATATATATATATATATATATATATATATATATATATATATATATCTGTGATTACAAAATTAACCATCGCTAGAGCCATCATATAAATAGTATTTTTTTTTATGACTCAAATAATCCATCACGAAATATTATCTATTGTGATTGCTTTCGAAAATCGTCACCAGGATCCATCACGCATGCTTGGTTTTCTAGTAGTGTTTGTATTTGAGAATTATAAGTTGCTGTCCAATTTACCTTTGAAATGACCAACCAAATTAATTTGGATAAGATTTCTTCTTGACTTGTTATATACTTGTATTGATTTATCAAATTTTTAATTGTAATTATTGCAACTATTTAAAAGATATTAATAATTATTCTTTGGAATGGGATTAGTAATAAATTATTGGAATTGATATTTTCATATAAGCTAATTTAATATTTTCATAAGTGGATCCTATTTTATCTTGTGAAATGTGGAAATATCAATTTCATATGTGAATTGATATTTTCACAAATGAGTCACATTTGATTTTGTGAAAACATATATTAATCAAGGTTGGAGGTGATCTCAATTAGTATATCTTTCTCTAGTTACATTTTCATTGATATGTATTTTGCTCATTTAACATACGAATGTTTGGCAGATGATGACTTTATAAGTGTGAATACGTATATCCTCTGATGTGATCTTTGGGTATCTTGTAAAAAGGGTATTAATTAATTGTTTTCTTAATGAAGTCAAATCGTATAGAAAACAGAGCAAAATTTTTCAACACAAGTAACTTAATAGGACACTGTTATGATTATCCCACACCCAAATATAAAAAATCTATCTAACAATCAGCACAAGTTATTCTAACCAAGAAAAGAATGACTAGAATAGATAAAACAAGATATCATAAATGAAACTCTATCACAAAGAGAATTAATCAATTATCTCATAAATATTGTACTCCTCCATTCAAAATTTTAAGATCATTATTGATTTTTGAAATGTCATTTTGAGATATTTTTAAATTTAAAAGTCATTCAAATGTTTTTATACTTTTTAGTAAAAAATTTAAATGTTATTTACTCATAATCTAATTTATTAAAATATATTAACTATTCAGATTTTAATTACTATTTTATCGAACCCAGCTAAGTTTGATTTTGCCTAATAAAATTTTTGGTCCTACTGTCAATTTTCCTTCCATCAATTTTTCACTCCCGCCGACAACAAAACTTTTTTCTTCAGTTAGGATCAGTCGCCTCTATCACCTCTCCCTCCATCGTCTCTCATCCACTACCTCTCCTCTATCGCACCTATCCTCTCCCTTTATCACATCCCCTCAGTCGCTTCCCCTCTCTTTCCTCCCTCGGCCCAATTCATCAACAAACCCTAGTTCTAATAGTTGTTCAATCCCTTCTTTTTCTCTCAAAATATCACAAATAAAATCAATTACTCATAGTTTGTAGACCTTTTTTGGTCTCCTAAAAGTTTTGTGCAAAGCAATTGAAAAGATTTGAAAAATATGCAAGTTTGAGAAAACGAGACATGAAGATAAGGTTTTTTCTTCTTTACTATGACCATTTTCTAATTTCTTTCCGTATATGATGGTTTATTTGTTGATTTTCTTTAGAAATTTGAATCTAATGCATGTGTGCATATTTAATTTTATTTAGACATTTGAATATTCTTTTTTTTGCTCTTTCTAGCACACTAGTTTTTCTGGTACATTTTCTTCCAAATCTGGATTTTGGACTCCAATTAATGGCTATTATATCTTAATCTGTAAGTTTCTCTCTCTAAAACACTTTGTACTTTCTTTCCTTGTGTTTTTGTATGGTGGGTGTGTCTCTCAAAATACTCTGTCTTTTTGTTTATTGGGTTGGATCAGTACCTTAGGTCTATCTTATATTTTTTGGTTTTTTGTGTTTGATTAATCTGTTTGATCTGCTATTTTAAAAATAATTTCATTTTAACTATTTTGTCTTCCCATTTTTGTATTCCCAAATGTGCAATTTTTATTTATTCGTTGTTTCTTTATAGGTAAACTTGTGGTTTGGGGAGTATATGTAGATGGGGTGATTGTTATGTTTTATGATTATTTTATGGTGTATGTTATCCTGAATATGATCACTAGCTATTTTGCTGACATTAAGATATGTCGGTCTAGTTAAAATGATTGTGTTACTGTTGTTTATTTTCATGTTTCAATCTTAATTTTAAATGCACTTTCTCCTTTTGCACTTATAGCAAATGATTTCATGTATACTTATTCTCATCCAAGAACAGATACATGGTTGCATGCATGATGAAAGTTACATAATTTATAGAATTGTGGTGTATAGAATTGTTTAAAAGAAAGGAATTATATTGCCCTTCGTATACTATAGATTCACGTGGGGAATGTGGTGTGTTAGGTGAGACCATGTTCTATGTTCTTGCAAAAAATAGTTTTTATTCATCCTAATTATAAGCCGCTGCAATATAACCAAATTAAGGCTGCTATAGAAGAATTTGGCTAAGATGACTAAAGGTATTGGAATAACACTCTCGAGAAGTTAGACATCTTTTTCATGTGTTTCCCTACATGTCGATCATTTCCTTGGCTTTTTTCTTCTTAACAAAGACCAACCCAATTTTTTAGACTCCTACCTATCTTGCACTTCACTTGAGCAGTTGAGCTGATAATGATGATGAGATTAATTGAAGATAATTGAACACAGTAGTCATATAAATTCTCAAGATATATATACCCTTTCAACTTTTCAATAATTATACAAAATCATGTCCAGCACATATTAATTAGCCAAAAAGCCAAGACCCACCATCTTTCAAGTATCATTTCAGGCAAAGACTTGTTATGTTACCTATAGCTGTTATGCTATACAAACATTACTAGTTTAACTTCTATCTGACAAACTATTCAAGGGCTAAGAACAATTTGAGGGTTGAGAAACATTTGAGGGATGAATTTCCTCCGGATTAGATTGTTTGCGCATCACTTTTCCAAGTTAAATTCCCACAGCAGGAGCACCAGTTGAACTCTCTTCGCCAGCAACATTGGTTGCCATCTTCAACGCAGTATTCTTCTTCGCCTTTTGAGCCCACCTAACAAGCCCTACTTGTATATGCTCTTTAAATATTGACTTCTTAAAATTTGTTCCCATCTTCATTTCATTGCCAGACGGACAAAAGAAAAAAAATAAAGAAAAAGGAGGGTAAGATTTATTAATCAAGATTTAACAACTAAAAGATTAATTTATAGAATGCAACTAAGCTTTACCTGTGTTACTAAAGCATAAAGTGGCAGAGTACTATAACTGCAGAGCACTTGAATGAACACCCTAAGACACCAAAATATAACTATTATACATAGAATAAATTCAAGATGGAATAAATTCAATTCAATTATCTTCTGTCGTCTCTAATGGAAACTCAGTTGATTCAGTTCCTTCGACCTCTTCGAAAAAGGAAGTTATGCAAATGTCTAATTTTGACCTACTAATGAGTTTTTGCTTTCATTTTCAATCTTTAATTTTGGTTTTTGATTTATTGACATACCTTATTTTTTTCCCATACCTAAGCATTCATCCACCACCTGCCTTTGGTTCTTCTCCTAATCTCGAAGCCCTTGCAAGTGAAGCTAATGAATCTCAAGTTCAAGAGAAAGGTATGTTTCTATTGTTTCTGTGTTTTTCAAGAAACCTAATGAGAAGGGGAAGTGCAGTATGGTGGGCTTTACTATGACTAACTTGAGGAAATACTTTTGGGATTTAGTTTTCACTCATAACAGATTTCTCAGTTTAGAAAAGGTTCTGTTGAAACATGTAATCTTTGTATTCTTACTTGCTTTCATCTCAGTTATGAGATTTTATAATTTATCTCCATTACCTACATGCTTTTAGTGGGACTATTGTGAACAGTTTGATCTTGTGTTTCCTTTAATGTTTTCTCTTAGCCCAAATGAAATTCGTGTACTTAGTATAATAACAATTGTTGGATAGAATTTGGCAAATCTGACTAGTTCACTCTTGTAATTGATGAAGCTTGACTAATTAAAGAATTAAAGTATTTACAAAGATTTTAATTTTGAAATAGTTGTTAAACTCAAATAAATAGTAAAAAGCTTATTTAGTCTATAAAGGATAAAATATCAAAGAGATTTGAGTGACTAGTTAGACCTACTGTAAAATCCTCCCTACAAAACAAAGTATAAAAAGGAAATGAAGAATAAAATGACAAATTATATATGCTAGTTTCCATAGGTTTGTTCGTTTTGTGAGCACTCTAGAGATTTTGGAACAGGTATACATTATAGAATCTGAAATTTTACAGATTGAGAAAGCAATTGCCATACAGGGAAACAACAATAATGCGCTTAATACTGTGAGCATTTTCTCTCTCACTCAATTTAAGTTGTGAAAAGTTCAAGTTTGTTTTTTAGATTTCACAATATTTCCTTCTCCGTGACAGGCAAGTAAAACCTGTGCTAAGATTAGAAGGTGCTACATCATGTCTATGAAGATGTGAAACTTATAAGTTACAATGGTTTAAAATAATGATGTTTGAGTTTCTGTTTTTGCTTCTTTGCTTGTTAGTTTGCAAATCGTAATCACTTGTCTTTTCATTTTCTTCTCTCCTTTGTAACTTTTTATGTTGAGGATAATGAATCTGTTGTTTGCTAATTTTGATACTTAATTTTCTCGTACTGAATTTATGCTCCACAATCTTGATAAGGCAGTAACTCTACACCAGATGTTGAAGAGGAGAAAGCAATTGTCCTTACACGATAATTGGGCATGAAGTGCTAATCAAATGTTGACCCTTTTTATTATTAATATAATTTTTTTTAAGTTCTTTTTTTTTTTTTTTTGCGCAGCCTGGCTCCTAACCACCTATCATAAATGGGACTGTCGCTCAAGAAGGAAATTCAAAGTAAAACTAGTTCTCTTCTAACTGAAAAAAGTTTTTATATGAATTACTTGAGGTTAAGGGATATTAGTAGTAATTAAGATCAGTTTTGATAGCTTTGTTCTCATTGTATTTATATGACAGAGTTAAGCTGCTGAAAGTGCTAGAGACACGAATAAAAATGTTGCAAAAAGAAAAAGGCATGGTTTTTGCACGTGCTGCAGCTGCGGGTTTTGACATTAATCACATGGCACCACTTTTGTCCTTTGCTAAATGCTTTGGAGCATCACGTTTGATGTAAATAGCTAATTGTTAGTGGATTTGAATGCAACCTAATGGGGAATGGGGTTAATTGGGGCACTCAATAAATCTAACACAGAGAACTCAAGAATACTCAAATTGATTTTATAATTCTGATTGCCTAAAAAGCATGGATACGAAAATGATGTACGAGCATGACACTTATAGTCGACATAATATTTTAAAAAGAATAGTAAAATATTGATATACTGGGAAAATTTTAAAATGTTATATGGATGGTTGACTATATGATTGGTTTGTAATTGTTTTCAGTGCATTTTGTTCTTTTAGTAAATCTTAATTTCAAGATTTAGTTGATTATAATTTGCAACTTATTATAGCGTATGTAGTGGGAAGAAAGTTATGAATTTTTATATTCTCTAGAATAGCTGTCAGCTGGGAAATTTCAATTATACGGCTATTGCACATCTTGTAACTCCATAGAGTATCTGGTAACCTAATATCAGTTGGTTTGGTTAAGTGAATCACCTTATCCATGGCCAGGTCTATTAGTTTTTAAAGTTTAAACCATATTATTATAGCTAACCTCACAGTTAGTTTCTTTAATTGCCAATCTCAAAGGGGATCAAGTTCTAAATTGTAGTTTAAAGGTACACAAATGATAGTTTATGATTTATAGGTCTTCCATCCAGTTGATTACATACATTGCGCTCAAGTAGTAATCAATTGTTGTTTCCATGTAATAATTTTTGACTCTTTTCCCTGATATTTTGTGTTGTTTCATCTTGATCAACAATATCCAGGTCTCAACAATAAGCATACAAATTAGATGCTGGAGATGATAAAGTTTTGTTAGCATTAAATGTGTCCTTGGCTGTTCTACAGGCTCTTCAATTTGGGATTGTCTTGATCAACTGCTCTCAGTCATGCTTCTATCAAGCTCTATGGGGTGGGAAAAAGCATAGTGGTTTTGGTCATGAACTAGGAGAATGGTAATATAATACTCCATAACCACAGATAATTATTTCTTTTTTTTTTCTTTTACTTTTTTATAAAAAAAATGCTTTTTGAAAATATGGACAGTTATATATATATATATATATATAGGCATATATGATATGTTTCTACCATTATCTTAATAATAACTAATACCTCAAGGATTACAAGCTTAATGATCTTGACTACACACCCTTGTCTGTTATTATATTTATTAACTTGTTCCTTTATCAAGACCATCACTTAAATGATTTATCCCTTATTTTAGTTTATACTTCATTAGTAGATATTTGCAATAATTGGTCCTAGAGTCACTTAGAAAGGAATTTGACCTAGATGGTACCCAAATTCATGTTCAACTTGCTGACCTTGTCCCATTTTTGGTGCCTAGTCTGTTACCCTATTCATGGTTTACATGATATAAAACTTCAAGCTTGACTAGTTGGCTTATTTTAAGAATGTCAAGTTGCTAAATGATGCGTTAAATTGAACTATCTACACAATGATATCAGTCATTGGCATAATTAAAATTTTTTGAATCAACTAATATGCTGTATGAGTATGTCTATGCATATTACATAATTGTGTCAAAGTGGACAGTATGGTATGTCAATCTTTCTGTTTGGAATTGTATCAAATGATATTGTGATTGCCTATTTGCATATTTCTACTTATGTGCAATATGGTGTACATTAGTACCACGTTGCAACTCTATTGTCTTTATGTATTGATTTTGGCACTACGTATTTCTGCTGACCTATTTGTTTCATTTTCCTTCAGCTATGACTTGTTATTATTTTTAAATATGTGCATGATGACTACTTCTATCTGCCGTATAATATTGGGTACCAAATCTCCTATATATGATGCACTATGTTTACGAAAGAAAATGGACGAAATAAGAAGTGTACTCTCTCTATATATGTAAATATATATTTGATTGAAGAACTGTGACAACTTTAGATGGTTGATTGTAAAGATGATGAATGATTATGCATTGGATGATTTTATTAAGTTAATAATATTTTAATTTTTTTTATATTTTTGTCATTATTTGCTATGGGGTCATTGACCCAGTCAGGTACACAAGATTGTCAATTTTTGATTTGGCAACGATACAGTCAATGGCTATTTCGTTACTAAAGTGTTGTACAATTAAGGATATAGCAATAATTTTTTATATATTTAGCAACAAGTTTTCGTTGCTAATGACATTAAAATATAATTTTTGGCAACAAAAAATTAACCTATAACAACGGCGAGGATATTGTTACTATACCCAAATAAAAAGGCAACATTTATATCGTTGCAAATCATATCAATTTTCGTTGCACATATAAAGAAACGACAACGTATAGTGTCGTTACTAATCAACAACTTTCGTTGCTATTGAAAAATAATCCACAACAAACACTATCGTTGCTGATTAATCGTAATGCTGTTACAAAATAGTATAATCAGCAATGAACATCGTTGCTAAAAAGTATACAATCAGCAACGAAAATAGGTTTAGGCAATAATTTCTATGCTTTTTCGCAACGAAACCGATCGTTGGTAAATGTGAACCAACCGCAATGAAAGCACATATTCGTTGCCCAAAAAAAGAATTCATTTTGTTGCCAATTAGTAGGATTTTGCAACGAAAGGTGATTTTTAGTAATGATATTTTATTGATTCTGCAACAATAAATTTCGTTGCTAAAGGATCGAGGCTTTTACACGAAAGTCAACTTTCGTTGCAAAATGTATCACTTTCACCAACGACCAAATTACGTTCGTTGCGAAACAATTAGCAACACTCACTGTGCAACGAAAGGTGCAATGATAAAAAAAATTGTTGTTAAATCTCTTTTGAAACAAAATTTAGCACCTTTAGTAATGAAAACTGGTTGTTGATAAGGCCCTATTTTTTTGTAGTGTGTTGGATAGTGTTAGGGCACTGATTTACAGTATAAACCCAGCGCCGGGGCACTGGTCCAGGAAATTCACTACAAAAAATAGGTCAATGGCGATAGCAGCATTGTTGACAGTAGAAATTTTGTCGATAATGACCTAACTAATGACGGCGTAGTCGTTGCCAATGACCCCCATCGATAATGAATTTTTCCCTCCTTTTACAAGTTGGTGGTCGACGGGTTTCCGTCGAGAATAAGTGTCCCGCCGTCGACAGTATGGTCAAATTTGGTGCGAAAAAATTGGTGGTGGAGGGAAATGTCAAAGATGACAGACATGATGTTAATGAAGGCAGCACTGCCGTCGAGTTTGACATAATATCGACGGAAGTGCCATCGAGAATGAATGTTTATATAATCACTTACAGATTAATTTCCCTCTTCTGCATTTTTTCCTTTCCCATTTGTGTTTTGATTTTCTGTTCCTTGCCGTCGCCGTCTGGCTTAATCTTACTGTTGTTGTACCTCTCTTCCCCGTTGTCATCCATCTCTTCCACCGCCGTCCCTCTGTTCCTCATTAGGTATGTTTTCCCCAAATATAACCCTAATTCCCAGTACAAGTGCAATGGGTGTATTCATTTTTTCTCATTGATGCCAAGAGTTTTAATATATAGTTGCTAGTAACATGAGTTTGATATCTAGTACTCATGGCGGTCCTCATCTTTTTCCCAACATTAATACATTGATTTGTTTGCTAGAGTGTAGAGAAAAAATTTCTCCAAAAAACAAAATTTTCAATTTACAACTTTAAACTCGGTGGTCCTAATTTCAACAAAGTTTGCAACTTCTATTCGAGTTTGCTTCATGAGTAAATGTTTGTTAATTTTATCTCCTTTTTTTTTTCTTTTTTGTTTGGTATTGTTGGCATTGATATATATTTTTATATATGATTATTGTCAAGTTTTTGCTTAGTGTTTAGTAATCTTGTTGGGTATTCACCAATCATTCAATTTTTTATTATACGAATTAGTTCCTGGGGATTTTGAATGATTGTGAGATTTATCTAAAGGAGACATATATATATATATATTGGCTATGCTTTGGACAATATTAATAAATATTATTAGAAGTTTGATGTTTCTCTGACTTTTTGTTTTATTATTATTGATATTAAGATTCACTAAAGAATAATAACATATATCTTTTTATGAGCTTTACATTTGTAGTCTTAAATTGTTATTAAAAATAAAATATATATTTATTTAAATTAAATAATAACAAGTATATATGTCCATGTGTATAATAACAAATATATAAATTTGTATTTATGTATATATGTTCCAATTAATTGCTCCTAATTTCTCTAACCCACTATTCATTTTACGCTTTTTGAACTGCACACGTACGTGTCTCACTGAACTAGTAAAATTAAGGGGCGCAATTGCGTAAGTAAAATGTTTAATGTAAAAATGAGTAGTAAATATAAATACAAATAATATGTGTGGTTATGGTTGATTTTAATTACTAGATTCATTCATGTATTGTGTGAGCATAATCAACTAATTACACTTTAATATATTATTTTGTAAATTATTTATATTTTTTGCTATTTATATAATAAATAGTTATGTAATCTCGTCTCTTAAGAGGATAAGGAAGATTTCATAAAGTACTCTTGTATGTTTAAAATAGAAATCTTGTAATTGAAACTATCAATTTCAATTGTAATGTTTTAGCGTCATTACTGAAAATGAAAATTTTGGATCAATCAAACCTCACATGATTTTTGTTAGGATTATTAATTGCATTTGCATATCTTCATATAGTTTAGGAAGCTTAGAAACACGATCGAGATTCATTTAGTAGGAGCGAATCTTGAATAGTCCGCGTTTTGGGACTATTTTTGAATGTTTCAATCCCATTTAGGCCGGTGTTAACAACCTGAGCACGCCTTTAAATTTTGAGAATTTTCGGTCAGTATAAATATCTTGATGTTCTTCGGGTGCATATTTAGGCTACGATGTGTTAGTCTATTTCGTGCACTTGAAGACCATGGGGAGGTACTGTCGAAATTTCTTAAAATTTAAAGATGGGTTCAAGTTGTTGGCATCAGTAGGGCGACACATTCGAGAATGGGATAGAAGACTAACCCGTTAGAGTGGGGGATGAAGTTAGGAAAACTCATATGCACACATATACATTAACACTCCTACTTGATTATGTATTGATTTTCCATATATGTATATAACAGACTGTAGTATAAGATGTTTGTTGATTGAAGTTTGATGGGGAGTAGAGTAGCCACTGATAAGAGTGGGCTTAGCTCTAAGTATTGTAGTGGGGTTGAACAGTTTCTCAATTTTGCATTTGAGCAAGTCAACGACGATGAGATCAGATGTCCTTGTAAGAGATGTGTGAATGAAGTGTGGAAGGAAATGAGTGATGTCATGTGCGACCTATTTACGTATGGGTTCAAGCAGGGATATAGCACATGGATCTATCATGGGGAAACCTGGTTAGATGAACGTGAATCTGAACTGACATCCAGAACTGGCAAAACCTTTGGTTGTACTAACATGATAGTCGAAGCTGCTGGTTCATTCTTCTAGTGGAATACAAATAGGGATGACAGTAGCATCGAGCAAGATCTGAATGACGGGGCTAAAGGTTTCTATCAATTATTGTAGGAATTAGAAATGCCACTGTATGATGGATAAGAAAAGCACACGGTCTTATCTATAGTGACTAAGCTTTTACACTTCAAAAACTAGCATGACTGCAGCGAGAAAGGTTTTAATGAGCTGCTCAACATTGTGAATGAGTTCTTACTGGCAGGTAATAAGTAACTGAAATCGTACTATGATGTGAAGAAACTGGTCAAAAGGCTCAATCTAGGATATGAGAAGATTGATGTTTGTGAAAATAACTGTATGTTGTATTACGATGATGAGAATAAATATAAGAGGTCATGTGATATATGTGGTACAAGTAGATACTTTGACAATAGCCAGAAAAAGGGAAAAGACGTGTCGAGAAAGATCTTACGTTACTTTCTTATTGCACCGAGGCTTCAGCAATTGTTCATGTCAACACATACCACCAAATATATGAGGTGGCACTCAACACGAGACATAGTCAAAAGTTAACTGACGCACCCGACAGATGGGCTTCTGTGGAAAATTTTTGACAGAAAGCACCACTCATTTGCTAAAGAGGTTTGTAATGTTAGGCTTGGACTTGATACAGATGACTTTAATCCGTTTAATGGGTCTTACACCAAGCCATACTCAACCTAGCCAGTGATCATTATTGTGTATAACCCCCCACCTTCGATGTGAATGAAATATCCCTACATGTTCATAACTTTACTAATTTCGAGCGAAAAGAGTCTAAGTAAAGACATCAATGTCTACCTTAGGCCCTTAATTGATAAGTTGAAGATGTTGTGGGATAAAAGGGTTCAAACTTATGATGTATCTCTCAAACAAAAATTTGACATGAGGGCAGCTTTACTATGGACCATAAATGACTTCCCGACATTGAGAATGATCAGTGGATGGTTGACTCATGTGAGCTTATCATATCTAGTGTGCATGAGGTCGGTTAAAGGTATGCGGCTGAAACATTAGGGGGGGGGGGGATTACTTTCTTTGCAACTTCCAGACAATTTTTGCCTATTGAACATCGTTATAGAAGGCTGACTAGACCATTTAATCGAAAATCAGAGAAACGTCTCATGCCTGACCATCTTTATAGGACAACAGTGTTAAGTTGGATTAGTGACTTGAATTTTCCACCTTCAGGGAAGAATCACATATTATAGCGAGCTTATGGGTATGGTAAGGTTCACAACTGGACACATTGTTGTATGTTCTTTAAGCTGCCTTATTAGGCTACACTCTACATCTGCCATTATTTAGATCTGATGCATACCGAAAAGAACGTATTTGATAACATCTTTTATACAGTGTTAGATGCCAATGGTAGAACGAAGGACAACTGTAACGATCCCGAAATTCGACCAACCTTATTACCTTAAATTCCATTATTTTTCTTACGTCCTAATTTCGGTCCGTTAATAAATCTTTAATCACCTTAATTGATTCATTAATTGATTTTGAAATCATTAATTATCAAAATTCTCGTATAATTTTTTTTCCCAATCATTGTATTAAAGTATTTGGATATTTAAAATCCTTACATTTCGAACCTAGTCCCTGGATCGCAACCTTTACTTTTTCTATCTATACCATTATCTAAAGCTCAATAAAGCTCAACATTCACAATTTACTATGGTTCACCTCCGTACAATTATTTCTTGATTTAGAATTTCCAGTCATTTATTTTGATACAAATATTCTTTGTTGCATCGCTCATAATCAAACGTATAATAATTTCTAACGTAACAATTAATTTGAATATTCACGGTTCACAATTTAACACCATTCGTCCTATCCGGATCCAACTTATATGTACATACAAAATATTCATGTAACCTTGACAAATTATCCACATTGAATCATAATATAAACATATAATAATAACGTTCACAACCTTTTAGGAAAATTCGTCTCTACATAATCTGATATTCTTGAAATTCATTTCTTAACCTGCAAAAGTTTATTTTAAGTAAGTAATGAGCACCACGGCTCAGCAAGTTCAACAGTTTATGCGTCACGTAGCACATACCTTAATAAGCTCGGTGTGTGTCATCCATCATGTGCTGTGCTTCTACTATATCAATATATCTCACATCATTGCACAAAATACACATAGTTGTCATATTATCCACAGATCACGTAACACATAATTTATATGCATTTAAACAAGTATTTACATATAACCAGCAACAATTAACATTAAAGGACTGAAGAACTTGCCTGGATTTTTGAAATTAATAAATACCCTTTCTATACAGCTTCTCGTACAACCTATGATCATAAATTAATCAAATAATAATTATTTATCTCCTTATGATATTAATTTAATTAATTAATATCATCTATAATGTAATTAACCCTACCCGACGATTTATTTTAGGGTACCAGGTCAATTATTAATTAATATGGTTAATTATATTAACCTTATCCTTCAATATATTAATTTAACTTAATATCAACACCTTCAATACGGACAACCCGGCTCATCAGATAAAATTTAGCATTTTTGGTTGTCCGAAAATTTTATCTAACCATTTTCTAAATTGTAACCTTATTAGATTAATATTTAAACATTTAAGTATTAATCCCCAATATTTAATATTTTTACAAAAATATTAAATTTAATACCCAAACATCATTTCTATATTTTTTTAGTATTTTTTCTATAATTTTTAAACAATTTTTAAACATTTATTTCTTTAAAAATCACTTTCTGGGGGTATTTTGGTAATTTTGGCTGCTTTAGGGACACAACCGGCATTAACAGAAAAGCTCAGGGGCATATCTGTAATTTTTCGGGCCAAGGGACACGCTTGTTTATAATTGAAAAGGTCAGGGGTAATTTCGTAATTTCGCCCCAAGACTGGGCCGCGCATGGCACGACATTCCCTTCCCCGACTTCGCCTACGCCAAACGACGTCGTTTGGTGTGGTGAAATTTTCCTGCTGCGCATTGCGGGGACGACCGAAAATCTGCGCCTCAAAACGGCGTCGTTTAATTCCCAGCAACAGAAAAAAAATTGGCCGTCGCACAATGCGCGGGCGGCCATTTTTTCTTCTTCTTCCTGTTCGCAACAGTAGCCAGCCAATACTCCATTTTTACACCATTTTTGTTCTACTTTTCCACAATATAATTACACCAAACATGATAAAATTCATAAATACACTTCCATAAATTATTTAGAATAATTATTTTAATTATTTACTAATTTTCCACAATAATAATTTAATACCATAAATACCAAAAATAATCAAATAATTTCATTTTTATACTTTCAAAGCTTTGCAAATCCTTCCTTGAAAGCACCAAATATTTCTCCCTCTCGGTGGCTATGGAGATTTTCCGGTGGTTCGGTTGATGGTGGTCGGGTGGAAGGAGAGCAAGAGAGTGAGATGGTTTATATTTGTTGCTTGCTTTTCCTTTTATTTTTTTTCTCCTTTTATCCTTTATAAACCCACAAGTCTAACAAATTTTTGGAATAAAAAAAATTACCACCAACTTATGCATGCAACCGACCCAGCCATCTCTCGAAAGTTCCAAATTACGCATCAATAATTCTAATTTAATACATTACGTAATTATATCGTGTAATAATATTTTATATAATGTATATAAAATATTTATTTTAATTCACTAAAAATCATAACATGATTTATAAATAATATTAATACCTCTTTTAGGTACTTTACTTGATAAATTTTGTACACGCATAATGACATGCATGTACTTATATGAGGTAATTTATACCTCTAAAAATCATAAAATAATTCATATAACATATAAAAATTATTTTTCGTAATTTTTTACTTCGTTATTTGGACATTATGTTACATTAACATGTTTATGTTTCTGAAATATTATTCCTCATAAAAGTCATAATAATTTCATTATACATAACCATAATTTTTAATAACTCAAAACATTCCTTTTTCTCATTTATTTTTATTTCTTTACAATTTACACTAACTTTCTTTATATAAATTATATAATTTATTATTATATAATGTATATAATTACTTTATCCTTAATTAATTTTCATTCTATACAAAACACCATTTATAAAATTTTCTTCCATCCTTATTCAATTTAATCCTCTTATATAAATTATATGATTATTTTTAAATAATTTATATAATTATTATTTTCTTCATACATTACTTTAATTTCCTTATATAAATTATATAATTTATTATTATATAATTTATATAATTACATTTCTTTCTCAATTAATTTCTACACTTCCTTCATAATTCTTAATTAAATTTAAAATCATCAATTATAATTTCACTTGCTTCCTCATTACCTTTTTATTTAAAAATTGGATTAATTTAATTATTAATCCATTAACTTTTATAATTAATAGAATTTAAAATTATCAATTAAACATGCACACACACACACACACACACACACACACACATACATATATATATATATATATATATATATATATATATATATATATCTCACATTATCACATAACCTCAATTAAATCATAATTTCTGCATTTTCATAACAATTTAATTGTACAATTTATTGTACATTTACTTGAAATTTCTCTTATTCTTAATAAATTATTTTTAAACAATTTATTTACTTTTCAATTACTTTAATTCCACACAATTTATCATAATCTCTGCACAGATTTAATTTACTAATTAAATCTCATCTCATACCTTAAATCACATAAAATATCATAAATAATTTAAAACATCTTAATAATTTTATCAATTAAATTCTCATTTAATATTATTAAAGAAATCCTGAAAATTTGGATCCTCACAACGATAGCTATCCCTATGAGGACCCGAATTTTCGGGATTATTTTAATAATAATAAGTAAGAATTTAATTAACAAAATTATCAAGGTTGCTTAATTTATTTTGATTGTTATATTTTATGTGATTTAAAGTGTGTGATGAGATTTAATTGGTAAATGAAAAATGTATGAAGATGGTGATAAAGTGTTTTGAATTAACAAAATTGAAAAGTAAATAAATGGTTTAAAAATAAATTATGAAGAATAAGAGAAATTTTATGTAATTGTACGATTAAATTATTGATATTTAAAATAGTTGTGGAGGTGCATAAATTGTTATATTTATAAAGTTATTGATTATGGAGGTAAAGGGATTAATAATTAAATTAATCCAAATTTTTAATAAAAAGCTATTTAGGGAATTAGTAAAATTAAAATTATTGATTTTATAGTTAATCAATAATTATAATGAAAGTTTAGAAATTATTTAAAAAGGAGAATGTAATTATATAAATTATATAATAATAAATTATATAATTTATATAAGAAAGTTAAAGTAAAGTATTAATGAAATAATAATTATATAAATTATATAAAAATGATTATATAATTTATATAAGAAGAGTATATTAATTAAGAAAGGAAATATAATTGTACGAATGGTACAATATTTTATTATATAGTTCATATATAAAGTGTGTCAAGTAGTAAAGAAATGGAAAATAAATGAGGAGAATGAATATTTTAATTTATTAAAATTATGTTTATTGTATGATGGAATTATTTTAATTGTTACGGGGAATAATATTTTAGAAACGTAAACATGTTAATTAAACATGTTGTCTATGTAACGAAGTGAAAAAGTATGAAAATTAATTTTTATAAGTTGTAAGTGTTATTTTATTAATTTTGGAGGTATAAAATACCTCATATAATTACATGTATGTCATTACGCGTGTAAAAAAATTATCAAGTAAAGTACTTGAAAAGGGTATAGATATTATTTATAAATCATGTTATGAATTTTAGTGAATTAAAATAAATATTTTACATATATTATGTAAAATATTTATTATACGAGATAACTACGTAATGTATTAAATTAGTAAATGCGCATGATGTTTTACAGAAATTGTTATATCCCAGATATTTTCAAGATTTTAAATAATATCTTAATTGATTTTATTAAAGGTTAAGGTTTAAAACCTAGAGTTGTAGAAGTGAGATGTGTGGAAAATGGGTGAACATTTTTTTATACATAATTTATTTGTTAGAAATTAAATGTGAGAATATTGTATTGATGAATGTAGAGAATTTATTAAGGAAATAAATTCAATTGAGAAGTGAAGGTGGATATATATATATATATATATATATATATATGTATATATATATATATACATATATACCTAAAGTGTGCTTGTTAGCCAAATAAGAGGATGAGTAAGTTAATACTCAATTAAGCTTGTGACACTCCCAAATTTAGGCACCAATACCTCGGATTTGGTGCTCACGATCAAATATATACATCACATCTTAAACAACATATATTACTAAATGCGGAATAAATAAACATAAGTTGTTCATTACAAAAAGCTTACTACGGTCCCAACGTCTCAACCTTAATAAAATTTCATCATGACGATCCTATTAATATAAACAGGGTTCCATGATTTACAAACACAAGAATAGAAATATTTAAACTATTCTTAAAGCTTGCCCTTGCCTTTGTCCTTCTTGGAGTGCTCAGGCCTAACTGCAATTAGTTCATGATATATATAGCAAGAGTGAGCAACTAATATGCTCAGCAAATTTAAAATAATACAAACATATCATGAATAACTGCGAATAAAGTGAAAGCTCAACAATTTATAGAAGTTAATGAAATGACTGATAAGATAATCAAAATCCAAACGAAGGAATGAAAGATGATTATTTACTGCTGAGTGGTCCAACCGACCCTGAACGTTTCCAAGGAAACAACCTTCCGATTATCCTTTTATAAATCAGACTGTAGTCGAGGGGATCAGCCTCTTGTACAACATGTATATGCATAACATTAAACTCTGACCATGTCGAACTATGACACTTATAATTCCCCATTTAGGGTTTGTTCTCTCAGTACAAAACTTCCACACCACTCAATTGGTTTGGAATAGCTTTTAAAAATATTTACTTTATATGTCCAGCCGAAACAAATGGCGTAGACCCATTTGTTGAACAGTTCATGAAATAAAGAACTTTAAATAATTTACTTGTTCAATGATAGAACATATTTTTCAAATGCATCAATATGCGAATATCAATACTGGCATTTACATGGAATAATTAACGATAAATTAAACCATTTGACATGCTCAAAAATAATAGTTCGAGTTTGAGTTAGGAAACTTGCCTCAGTTGTTGACTACAGCTCACACAACTTAAATTACAGCCTTTGATATACCTAGTATTAAATAGGTTTATCTTTCAATTAGTATATCACATAGAGATTCATATATTACTATCATACATACTGCTACTAAAGCACATAATCCTCTATTTAACAACACGTAGCTTTCACGACAATATTATCACACTTGGATAACATTTTAGTTACCTAATGATATTATTAATATAATATTATTAATATCAAGTTCATTTACAAATGTTATTAATAACTCAATAACATCTTAATTGAATACCTACTATTATTATTAATCATTTAATAATAATTTAGCGTGTTACTATTATTATTAATTATTTAATAATAATTTAATTACTTAACATTATTATTAATCGTTTAATAATAATTTAATGAGTTACTATTATTATTAATCATTTACTAATAATTTAATGAGGTACTATTATTATTAATCATTTAATAACAATTTAATTACATTCTATTATTATTACTCATTTAAATAATAATTTAATCATTTACTATTATCATTAATCATTTAATAATAATTTAATCATTTATTATTATTATTAATCTTTAATAATAATTTAATCTTTTATTATTAATCATTTAATAATAACTTAATCATTTACAATTATTTTAACTAATATTATTATTTAATAATATTTTAAATCACTTAGTAATATTTAACAACTTAAACAATTTAAAGGTAAATTGTTTAATTATTTTATTAATTTCTTTACTCCTTTCCTTTATTTCTTATTTAGTCATTTAAATAATAAATAACTAAATTATGCTATTATCTTTATTTCTCTTAAATCAAGTGTATTTATCAAAAATACCTACTTGACTTATTATTTTTATATCTCTTGGATATATGTAGTATATATTATTTTATACACAAAATAATTTTCTTTTAATTTTTCAACCTTATTTACTATTTTTAAATGGTCCGTTTATGTCCAAAATGACATCATTTATTAAAAATTTAATTTTCATCAGAAAATTCTGAAATTTCTAACGTAGCTTCCTGCTATCAGAAACCACTTCTAGTAAAACGTTTATAATTTTCGGAGTTATACTTTTCAAGATATTTCTGTATTATGCTTTCAAAACTTGAAAAATTGTTGGGTCATAACTCCCTCATACGTCGTCGGATGGAGCTCATTTTTGGACAGTGGCTCCTATATACCATATAATATCATATGTAAAATGGGCGGAATTTTTAGAGCAAGAAAAGTGGCCAAAACAGCCCTTACAAGATCCTGGCAGTAGGCTTTTCCAGATATTTTCGGCAGGAACTGTTTTGCTAGGAAAATCACCATAAATAGCTCGTTTAATATTTTTTCAGTCGTTCCACTTGAAAAATCTTCCTATCTTATAGTACTATCACCCAAAGTTGACGGATCATGAATACGACTTACGGAACGTGAACAGTAAATCTGGAAACCCGCTGCTCAGTTTAGGGTTTTTTCGACGAAAATCGCTTTCATGTTTTGTTAAACTTTTCCACATAAATGAATACTAAAACTCATGTTAAACCCATTAAACTCTAGATATATTAGTCTAGCATGGTTTTAAGCATAAAGAGTTTTAAAAATAGTTTTCTACCATCAAAACACATTTTTGACCAATAAAATCACTTAAAACATACATAGAACATATATTAAAATGGAAAGCTAGGTTATAAAACTTTTAAACCTCTTGGTAGCTCTTTTTCTTCTTGCTAGGAATGTGATGAGACTTGGATGATCTATCTTGGTATGGTTGATGATCTTGCTTCTTGCTTGATCTTGATTTTTCTAAGGTTTCTCTTCCTTTTTTCTTACTTTCTCTCTATTTTGCTCTCAACTTTTCTTTTCTCTCTAACTCTTTTGCTCTCTAGCAACTTGGTAGATGAAAAATAAGATGATGGATGATAGGAGAGAGTGAGTGTATTAGTTGTTGTGTATACTTACAAATTATGTAAGTATACACATCATTCACATCAACCAAACATAGGCCTACTAGCTTGTATTAATTCTTTGTTCTTCCCAACACCTTGAGCTCCTAAATGAACAACCAAATCAGCCCTTAAAGTCATTAATGTTGCCACAAGTTTGGGGGTAAAAGGGTCCAAGAATTATTTTATTTCCCTTTTTAATTTAATGTCCAAAATGAGTTAGTAAAATATATATATAGATACATATATATATAATCACCAACACACATCTACTTTGCTATGTTTGGATCTTTATTTAATTAATTTCATTGGGCCTATGTCACATTTCATTTGGGCTCAATTTTAATTAAGTACTTGGGCCTTGCATTAATTAATCAAATGGTTAGGTAATTAGCTTGATCGGATTATTAATTAAATCACATGGTGCTTAATTAAATTCATCCTTAATAAACACATAATCCAATTAAACTTGCTAGACAATTAATTTAATTGGACTATTGACTAGGGTTTTAATTTAATTCCTACATTAATTTATATTAGACTTTTATTTAAATTAACACCAATATTAGCTCTAATATTAATTATGTCATATATTAGACTTTAAACATACGCTACAATTCATAGCATCCCAAAACTATTGGTTGAATTTTAATTAGAGTTTATAACTCAATTAGGTTAACCCTAATTTTAATAATTAACTTAATCGGCTAGATTAGGGTTTCCATCGTTAATCGCTTCCTAATTTTGTCTCATTAGGAATAAATTCATTCTTCAATTTTATTTTATTTTTGGATTTAAAATTAGTAATGATATTACTAATTGGCAAATAAATAATAATCGCAAATGTGAAATTTCGTAAAAACGAAAGACGCGTTTTCACGTGAATAGTGTTTTCCGAGAAAAAAATTTGAAATTTTTTTATTCTTTCACAATTCCCTGACACCTCATAATTATAGGACAATACGTCAGACACTACACAGAAATACTTTTTATAACTCAATGTAGTGCATAAACAGTGTTATAAAATTTTTCGGATCATTACATTCTCCCCCCCCCCTATAAGAATTCCGTCCCCGGAATTACAAACATAAGGTTACTCAAAAAGATTTGGATAACTGCTCCTCATCTTTTCTTCTAGCTCCCACGTAGCCTCATCGGCGTTGTGGTTCCGCCATAACACTTTGACAGAATGAATGATCTTATTTCTTAAGGTCTGCTCCTTCCTATCTAATATCTGAATGGGAATTTCTTCATATGATAAGTCCTTCTCAACTTGAATCGGCTCGTATGAGATGACATACTTGTAGTCCGGTTTATATGGACGCAACACTGACACGTGAAACACATTATGAATATGCTCCAGTTCAGGAGGTAAAGTTACCTCGTACGCCACCTCACCAACTCGCTTCAAAATTTCAAATGGTCCGATAAATCTAGGGCTCAATTTTCCTTTCTTTCCGAACCTGATTTTCCCTTTCCATGGAGATACCTTCAGAAAAATAAAACTTCCAACCTCGAAATCTTTCTTCTGACGATGTAAATCCGCGTACTTCTTTTGCCGATCCTGAGCTACAACTAGACGAGCTCTTATCACCCTGATCACATCTACGGTTTGTTGTACCAGTTCGGGTCCCAACAGTCTCCGTTCACCAACTTCATCCCAGCACAGGGGCGTTCTACACTTTCTCCCATACAGTGCTTCATAAGGCAGCATACCAATACTTGCATGATAACTGTTGTTGTATGAAAACTCCACTAATGGTAGTTGATCATCCCAACTGCCTTTAAAGTCCATCACACATGCTCTCAGCATATCCTCTAGCGTCTGAATTGTTCGCTCGCTCTGCCCATCCGTTTGGGGATGATACGCGATACTCAACCTTAATTGCGTCCCCATCCTTTCCTGTAAGCTCCTTCAGAAATTTGACGTAAAGCGCGGATCTCTATCAGATACTATAGATACCGGCACTCCATGTTGCGACACAATTTCTTTAACATATAGCTTTGCCAGCTGCCCCAAGTTATACCTAATTTTGATCGGTAAAAAATGTCAAGAGTTGCATGTTGTAGAGAATTAACCATACATTGGTTAATAGTTAGTAGCAATTGCAAGTATGTTATATATATATATATATATATATATATATATATATATATATAATAAAAATAAAGGAAAAATAGTGGAGTGTTGACCAAATATGGGGTCCCACTTGGAGATTGAGTAAAAATGTATGTTGCTTGTATTCAATTTAAATTGGTCAATTCAAGCTATGATATAATTTAAATAAAAGGTTATTGGTGAATATATAGAGATATATATGTTGTAAGTATATGAATTGGTAGAGAGTTAACCAATGTTGGTTAAATGAATTAACCAATGAGTGGTTCACCAACCCTAGTCAATGAAGATGATTAATTCTTATGAATTTATGTTGTAGAGAACTAACCATTGTTGGGATTACTTATTAACCCTAAGTGGTAATAAAAATAAAACCTTAACCAATGCTAGAGTTAAGTGTTAGTAATTATATAAATATATTGAATATATATGTATAATTGATTGTAGAGAATTAACCCTACTTGGGTTATTTGGTGGAAGATGTGTGTATGTTTAATTGATGAGTTTAGACCATGGTTGGGTGAGTGAACCAACCTAGGTCATTTTAATGTAGAGAATTAACCACATTGTGGTTAGTTGTTGTGAGATATATAAATAAGATGAGCCTTAACTAAGGTTGAGTTTTAAGTGACCAAGGTTAAGTGTAGTACTTTAACCATAGGTCTTATGAGAGTTAACCACATGTGGGTTAAGTGTTGGGTGAATTGCTCACCAACTACCCAACCACCCTAGTCAATCAAAATTTTCATTCATGGCGGTCAATCACTTGGTCAATCACCAAGTCCATCAAGTAGTCATTCACTAAAATAGTAAGCATGGATTAACCCTTTAATTCACCTATGTTAGTTGATTAGTGGATGATAAGTGAGGTTAGTTGAGTCCTATAAATAGAACTCATTACCAAGGCTTGAAAAAGTTTGGTCATTTGTTCATTTCACTAAGTTATAGAGAGAGGTTCTAGAAAGAAAGGAGAGCACATTTGAGAGATTCATCTATGTTCTCCAAAATGTTAGTGAATATTGGTAAGAAGAAGGTTAAGTCATCAAGAATGATAGCTATTTTGGGTAGATCAAGAAGATCAAGAAGAAGAACATTCAAATCCAAGAGGTTGAAAAGTGTTCTAACTCTTCCTTAGTGCATTTTTATAATTTATATAAGTTTTAAACGGTCAAAATATATTTTTAACCAATCAAAAGTTATTTTAATGATCTAGAAGTCTAAATCTATGATATATAGGTATATTTATGGTTTAGTATGTTTAATACATGTATTGGTATGTGTGTTACGCCAATAAATGGAAGAAAATTCCATATTGCGATTTACCGGTAAAACCTAGATGATTCGATCTTAAATTTTTGTCAAAACGTTTTCAAAAATGTGATCAAACCATGAAATATTTGTAAAACAATAAGTTAGGAAGACAACAACACTTAGTTGGTGTCATTTGGATGTGTAGATTTTATTTTATTCAAGTTTGAACAAATTGAACCAAGGATTTGTGAAGTTAGTTTTTACTTTGTCTTTGTGAGCCATTTTGAGTCCAGTTACGATTGAAATTTGGATGTGTTATCTAAAGAGAAGTTGTATAGGAAGAAGTTACGGACGCGTGAGTGCTTGAATCACTCAAAACGGATAAAACATGAAGAAGTTATGGCTGTCGGAGCGACTGAGGGTCGGGCAATCCAAATTAGGGTTTTCGGAAAAGTGGCCGAGCGCCTACCAAGTGCCTAGGCGCTCTAGTCGGCTGTTTCTGGGGGCAGATTCGGTCCAGGTCGGGTCGGGTTCAGGTCGGTCCGGGTCGAGTTTTTATGAAAATTTAAGTTGAAATATGTATAAAATGAATGAGTTTGAATATTAAACCAATATATGAAGATTTATTAGTAATTAATTGGTAGCTAAATGTTTAAAATAAAGACTAAAGTTAACACAATTAAAAAAAGTTAACTATTGGTATTGTTTGAAAAATATTAAAATATTATTAAATGATGAATATTATTAGCATAAGATTAAAATATTATTAAATGTGTAATAACATTAGTATATGATGAAAATATTATTAAAGAATTAATGACGTTAATAGATGATTAAAATATTATTAAATGATTAACAATATTAATAAGTGATTAAAATATTATTAAATGGTTAATAATATTAATAAGTGATTAAAATATTATTAAATGATTAATAATATTAATAAGTGATTAAAATATTATTAAGTGGTTAATAATATTAATAAGTGATTAAAATATTATTAAGTGTCTAATAATATTAATAAGTGATTAAAATATTATTAAATGATTAATAATATTAATAAGTGATTAAAATATTATTAAGTGGTTAATAATATTAATAAGTGATTAAAATATTATTAAGTGATTAATAATATTAATATGTGAGTAAAATATTATTAAATGGTTAATAATATTAATAAGTGATTAAAATATTATTAAATGGTTAATAATATTTGAATGTAGTTGTATATTATCAAAAGTAGATAATATTTTGAGGTATTTGGTACATTATTATTTGTCCGAATCATTAAGTTATGTAAAAGAGGAAATTTAATTAAATTAAATCAATGTAAATAGTCCATTTGTGACTAATTTAGACAACTTATTAAAAGTAAGTCGTACGAAGAACATGTAGTGAACGCGTAAGTTGGTTTAGCATACTCGACATGTCCAAACTGTATTTGGGCTAGGATTTTTGTCCGGACCATAAGGATTCGTTTATCGGACATCTTAAGAGTTAATAATTTGAAGTTAAGGTCTTAAGTTAAGACTAATTTATAGTCATTGTAACTAATGATTATGTCAATTTTATATATAAATTGTAGGTTGAACAAAAGACGCAAATAGGCGTAAACGGTAGAAGCGAACAAGACAAATTTTTCAGATATTGTTGCTATGTGTATAACTATTGTGTGTGCACTTGAAGCATGTGAGAATTTGAATTAAATATGTTTTTGTGAAACCATATGAGGTGTGTTGATTCTATATGATAGAAAGACTAAATTAATTGAATAAGTTGAACTGTATGTCATGTATTCATTCCAATGCATGATCAGTATATTGCATAAATAAATATGAAGCATGAGAAACATGATGCATTCATATAATATAATGCATGAAGCATGAGAAACATGTATAAACATGAACTATGTGTTATGTGCTACCTGTTAGACTTACTGAGCCGTCGTGCTCACTCTTGCCTAAACCAACATTTTCAGATAGTGCAAATTAATTGAAGTTCTCGATAAAGATTAAGGAACAGAAAAACATATTACTTTCACCGAAGATTTAAGTATTTGTTGTAGATATTAGTCAGAATTGGACAGGCAAATAATTGTGTAGTATAAGACTTTAGTTGGTATGTTATATGAGTGTTAAATACACAAGTTGATTGTAATAGAATGTCTTATCATGTATGATATTAAGACATACTAGGAATGTATAAAGATTTCGATTCTGGAATAGAAAGAGATGTTGTAAAATTGTAAATAAATGGTTATTTATCAATTATAATATTGTTGTAATTCATGAACAATAAGGAAAATGTTGTACTCGTGTTGAACCGGATCCGAGGTTCAAGGAACCCGGATTTGGGGTCGTCACAGAAATACACTTCTAAGTTGGTTGTAAGCCACGTAAGTCGGTGGAATTGTTTGTTTTTCCAAATTGGTTAAGTTCTTTTAGTTATAAAAGGAAAAAGGAATTAAGCAAACAATAGAAATTATACACAGAATAAAATAAAATAAACTCTCCCTCTATTGTTCTCCACCGAAACGACCACCACCACCCGGAAAATCTTCATGACCACCAAGAGAGAAGAGAATTTTTGGTGCCTTCAAGGTGAGGAATAAGCTTCAAAGGAAAATTTTCAAGCTTGGAGAAGGTATAAAACTATTTTCTTTAAATTAATTTAGTATTTTTAGTGATAAAATAATTTTGTGAAAAATTAGTAAATAATTGAAATAATTAGTATTGATAATTTTTAGAGGTATATATGTGGATTATATGATGTTTAGAGTAATTATTGTTGCAAAATTGGATCAAAAATATTAAATTTTAGAATTTAAAATGAACAGTCTCGGACAGTAGCTATTCTGTTCATTTAGGTACAGAATTTGGAAAACTTTTCTTCTACAAAGTTGTAGAGAATTAAATTTCGTGTGGAATGGACTTAAAATTCATAATTTTCTGAAAAACAAGCTAATTTCTATGAATTTCGGAAGATTTAGCGTAGTGAAACGTGATTTGTCCAAATCCTGTTCATTTTGGTGCAGAATTTGAAATTTTTTCCTTCTATAAAGTTGTATATAATTAAATTTCGTGTAGAATGGACTTAAGATTTGTAATTTTCGGAAAAACGTGCTTACTATGAATTTATGAAGTTTCATTGTATTAAAATTAAAATTTAATTATTAAAAATATTTTGTGCTAAAATTTTTCTGGACAGAAATATGGTAATATTATTTCTGATGTTTCTAAACTTTTGGTAAATTATTGTGGAGCATGGGTATTTATTGTATTTAATGGCTATTTAAAGTTAATGTAAAAATAAGTGGAAATTCATGGAAAATTCTATGAATGTTGAAAAATTACGAAACTTGGTAGAAAAATTTAGAATAATATAGGATAAATATTGATGGTGTTTGGGGGATACAAAAGTATGTTGAGTGATTATTTATATTTTTAAAGCTATTAAATAATAGTTTTTATATATATAAGTAATTACAGAAATTTGTCGGATAATCCAGAAATTATGAAAAATTGGTTGAAAAATCTAGAATAATATTCTAGAGACTTTAGAAGATTTAGTAGACTTATGAGATGTTGGAATGTTATAGGTTGCGTGTTAACTAACTAACAAATAAGCATAACAGCGAGAATTGACTGAGAAAATTTGTTTATACTTTTATAGTATGATATTGGTAATTAGTGTTTAGATATTACTGAAATGTGAATTTTGGATTTTTAATTAAGGTTTTAGATCCGAACAAGCTGGAGTGAATTAACTCATAAATTACAAGTTAAGTCAGGACATTGTGATAACCGAGGCAAGTTCTTTAGTACTTGATATTAATTGTCATATAATGTTATATGCTTACTTTGTTCAAATGCATATAGAAATTATGTGTTATGTGATCCGTGGATAATATGACCACGATGTGTACTTGGTGCAATAAGGTGACCATATGTGAATTTGATTTATGTTTGCTTCATGTAATTGCTAATCTAAAATAGATATGATGCACGTGAGTTATATTGTTTTAGTATAAGCACAACACATGATGTATGACACACACAGAGCATGTTGTGTTATGTGTTATGTGCACACTGTTGAACTTGCTGAGTCGTAGTGTTCATTCTTGCATAATATAAAATTTAGCAGGTAGAAATGAAACTTCCGATGTATTAAATCATGACTAGAGATTATGTGCGACATCAAGGAAAGTTGCAAATGTAATTGTTGTATATATTTTATTTGTATATAGAAATTGGATATGGTTATATTAGTGGAATGAGTGATTATAATTCATGAGTTATATATATGTCAAATTCTAATCGGATAAATAAGGTTTAGTCATATATCTTGATTGTTCAAGAATTTTTATCATGAAAGAAAAGAAAAAGTAAAGGTTGCGATCCAGGGACTAGGATCGAGACGATAAGTTTTTAAATGGCAATTTTTTTTTCATAAAATGATTGGGAAAAAAAATTATTCCAAAAAATTTGGTAATTGATGATTGTAAAGTAAATTAATGGATTAAAGATTTATTAACGAACCGAAATTTGGACGTAAGAAAAATAATGTATAATAAATATGAAATTTAAATTAATTTAAGGTAATAAGTTTTGTCGAATTTCGGGGGCGTTACAATCCCTCGGACTCTCACTCCATCCCCCGGCTAGACCCAACTACGTTCTCATCTCCTGTTGAAAAACAATGGAACAAAAAGGAAGGGTGAGCTCAAATAGCCCAGTAAAGAATATCATGACTAAGATAATGACGAATAAATTATCGTTAGCCTTCAACAGTTGAGTTCTTGATATAATACAATAGACTACAAGATTTATATAAAAAACTGCAGTTAAATTCTTGGACAACGTTTAGATCAATAATAGTAGCGGAATGAGCAATCTATTAAAAGAATAATGCAGACTATTGTATTCACTCGCTTCTCTTTTTAGGAAAAATATCATCAACTTTTATCATCTGAAACACCACTGACCATGAGAATACAAACTCACAGTTCCTGGTCATAATCATGCAAATCAACAGTTCATCTTTGCACTACGGGCCAAAGACATTCAATATAACACCAACGGTCATGATTATACCAGTATTCAGTCTTTGGTCATAATCATACCAAACAACAGTTCATCTTTGTACTACGGGCCAAAGAGAACTTTCACCATGTGTCATAAAAGACACCGAACAGATGTATCACATTTAACCTATCATCTGTTCAACAATTATATCGCATTTGTGCTCCCGACCACAGATATTCACAACAACTTGATTCTTGATGATTAGTACAAATAACAGTGATACAAATGATGAACAGAAGAAACAGGATAAACAATAAGTATCGGAGGTTTACTTTATGCAGATTCAAATAATGTTCAAATTGTCAACATGATGTGGAGTGAAATTCAAAAATGATATTCAAGATCCACAGTTCAAAATAACGGTTACAGTTCAATAGAAATGTTTAGAAAAATAGGAAGGTTCAATTGAAATGATATTAGATGAAGCACAAACTATTAAGGAACATATAATCATTTCAGGAAATTTTACCAAATAGTACTTACCATAGTAAGTTAAAAGTATAAAAGAAATAATATCCCTTACTATAGTAAGTTTGAATAATGGAAGATGAAAAAGATGGTATCCCTTATGAGTATAAAGGAAAATAATATCACTTACGAATATGAAAGAAAATGATATTACAAACGAATATGGAATAAAAGTGTCATGTGATAATTCGTATAGACCAATTATTTCCACAAGAGACAAATAAGAAATAGATACAAAGAGTTATTCACCAACAGACGGTAATACGCGCAGTAAGGTTATTCCCACAATTTAATAAAAATTGAATACGATGAGTTATTCACCAAACAGGCGGTAATCCGCACAGTAAGGTAATATCAGAGATTAATAAAGAATGAATACGAAAGGTTATTCACCAACAGGCGGTAATCCGCGCCGTAAGGTTATTCCCACAATTTAATACATGGAAATAAATGACAAATCTTATGAGTAAGAAAGAAACGATATTATTTTCGAGAATTAAAGAATGATAATCCCTTACCGTAGTAAGTTTAAGAGTATGAAAGAAAATGACATTCCTTACAAGTAAGAAAATAATACCATTTATGATGATGAAAAGAATGATACCCCTTACCTTAACACGTGACTGAATATTGATTTAAATGAGGTTGATCAACCTATATATTTATAATATAATTAGTAATTACCACATATAAATTTCAAAGTGTATGATAACTCGTATAATATGAACAATCAAAATTATATATATTTAACATAATTTTTGTAGTATAATATAACAACTTTAAAATAGTTTTAAAAATAATATTTCAAAATAAATCTTCCAAAGAAAGTTTTTAAAAATGAATCTTCTCAAAGAAGAGTCTTCTAATTTTTTTTTATTGTGAATACCGTGAAAAATAGGAATTTATGAAATTACTACTTTTAAAATAAAACACTTACTTGAGAAATCCTGCACTCCTTCTGATTTAGAAACACTCAAAATAACCTTACAATTCTCAGAGAAAACTCATAAAATACTTATAGAAAAACTTTATGTTTTAGGTGTGATTTTTCTATTCAGCTAAGCAAGTTATTTATATGAGAAAATATTTACTATGCACATGGTAGGTGAGCACGCCAGTGCTGAAAAATTTTCAGCAGCCGCTCTTCACCAACCCAACAAATACTCAGATTTTCCATACATCATATAGGCCCCACAGTGGGTCCACATACTAATCACGTTACTATTCACATAAAATAATAATTAATTATTTTTTTCCTTCCTATGGGTCCAACATATAAAATAAAATAATACTACAACAATAATTCAACAATAATGTAAGAAACACGTTACAAATCAATATTAATTTAATAATATAAATTGCTGTGTATTTGCTACTGTGACAATTATTTGGTTCAATAATTTTAAAATATAGTGTATCAATAATTATTAACTCCATGATATGAAATACAGTGTTATGACAATTATTGAATTAATAATGCAAAATACTATGTAACAACATTTATTGATGAATACTGTGCAATGACCACGTTATCAGATCAATAATATGAGACACTGTGCAATGCCGTGTGCTACAGTAAAATGCCATAAATTACCGTATGCTACTATTCTTTTATCACTGGTATTTTAATAGTTTAAGAGTGATAACACCGTTGACTATTTTTATTTAAAAAAAGTTACTTCTATCGTTTTTTATATCCGACAAATATTCTGTTGTGGGGTCCACCAATGATTAGTTATTTCGGCGCTATCGTATGACCCGAATATTCCCCGACAAAACGAATATTCCCCGACCAAGCGAATATTGTCCGACATAATAAAATTTGCACATAACATTCTTAACTTTTAACTTTGCCAATTTAACCACTTACTGTTTCAGGAAGAAATATATATGAAGAAAAATTAAATTTTGTATTTCATAAAATTCGGGGTTTTACAGTTTCAACCCGGCTTCCGAAAAAAAAATGGCCGCCGCATAATGCGCGGGCGACCCTACTTTTTTTCTTCTTTCTTTTCCGAAAACAGTAGCTTAACCCAACTGTTTACCACCATTTTTGATTTCACTTTTCACATCATAAATACTCTATAAATCATATAATCCATATATATACATCCAAAATTATTTAGAATAATTATTCTAATTATTTACTAATTTTTCACAAAAAAAATTTATCATAAAAAATACTAAATAAAATCAAATAAATTGATTTTATACATTCCCAAAAGCTTGAAAACCTTCCTTGAAGCTTGTTATTCCCCCTTGATGGCACCAAAATTATTCCTTTCTTGGTGGTGATGGAGTTCCCGGGTGGTGGTGATGGTGGTTCGGTTGGAAGGAAGAAATGGAGAGAAAATATTTTTATTGCTTTTCTTTCTATTCTTTCTTTCTTTTCCTTTTTATTGCTTTATTTATTTATTTATCACTACAAGCAATTAATCAATTTGAAAAAGAACAAGAAATCCACCGACTTACGTGGCACACCACCAATTTTGGTCTTAAGATTATTCACCGACATGCACAAATAATAATTTTAATACATTACGTAGTTATCTCGTGTAATAAATATTTTACATAATGTATGTAAAATATTTATTTTAATTTACCAAAATTCATAAAATGATTCATAAATAATATTTATACATTTTTAAGGTACTTGATAATTTTTGTACACGCATAATGACATGCATGTAATTATATGAGGTATTTTATACCTCCAAAATTAATAAAATAACACATACAACTTATAAAAATTTATTTTCATACTTTTCACTTCGTTAGACGGACACCATGTTTAATCAACATGTTTATGTTTATAAAATATTATTTCCCATAAAAATTAAAACAATTCCATCATACAATAAACATAATTTAATAAATTAAAATATTCATTCTCCTCATTTATTTTCCATTTCTTTACTATTTAACACACTTTATATATAAACCATATAATAAAATATTGCACCATTTGTACAATTATATTTCCTTTCTTAATTAATGTACTCTCCTTATATAAATTATATAATCATTTTTATATAATTTATATAATTATTATTTCCTTACTATTTACTTTAACTTTCTTATATAAATTATATAATTTATATAATTACATTCTCCTCTTTAAATAATTTTCAAAATTTCTCCATAATTATCGATCAATTATATAATCAATAATTATACCTTTATTAACTCTCTCATTATTTTCTATTTTCTTCATTACTCATTACACTTTATTTAAACTATACAATAACATATTGTACAATTTATATAATTTTTCTTCCATCCTCAATTAATTGAATCCTCTTATATAAATTATATAATTATTCTTATATAATTTATATAATTATTATTTCATTAATATTTTACTTAAATTTCCTTATATAAATTACATAATTTATTATTATATAATTACTTTCTCCTCTTAAAATTTCTAAACTTTCATCATAATTATTGATTAATTATATAATCAATAATTTCAATTTTACTAATTTCCTCATTAGCTTTTCATTAAAATTTTGGATTAATTTAATTATTAATCCATTTATCTCCATAATCAATAAAATTTATCAATATAACAATTGAACATGCACACACACACACACAGGGACGGACGCACGGCTTGGCATACCTGGGTAAGTGTCCCGGCAGCCGCCGACCGGCCACCTCTTCCGGCAACTAAATGCCCCGGTAGCCAAAGGCGGAACTAGGGGCAGGGGGTCAATTGACCCTGGGCCGTGGGGCTGAGGGAGAATGAAATCACAGATTTTGGATCATCGGAAAATGCCCACGGCGGTACGTGTATGGTCGGATTGAAATGGCAGTTTCTCTTTCCGATCATCATCTTCGTTTCAAGTGTTAGTAATTTTGCTCTGGTCCGAGTTTGTATATAAACTGCTGGAGAAGTGGGATTTAATCGTGGTTCAGTTTATTTAACCAAGGTTAGATTAAAAGAATAAATTTTTACTGCGGTTAAGTTAAGGAGAGATTAAAGTAACGGTAGTGTGGGTGATATCTGTTAGGAAGGCTCGTTATGGTTTTCACACGTTTACATTTATGAACGTGGAAAGTTTGGTGGAGGAGAGATGTATGGTTGTGATAGAATCTGAGTGACAGGCAGTTACTAGTGGCTGATTGTTTAATTTTGTTTAATTGACGGCCGTCGATTTCCAAAGACGGTGGACCGTCCTATACGGAAGTAGTAAAGATGGCAACATTTATTTTATGGGTCATGCCATGTATCATCACCCTGCACATATTAATTTTTTTATGGGCCATACCAAGAGTTACTCATTTATCCCATATTAATTTTTTTCGAATGAGCTAGTGCCTATCTATCATCACCCTGCAGTGGCCTGCACATGTAATGTTATTATACAATACACTTTCTTTTGAATTATAAAATTATTATTAATTTTTTAAAAATTAATTTACATATTTTTAAATTTAAAATTAACATAATTTATTCAAAATAATAAATTTTATAATTAATAATTCTTTTTAAATGGTTAATAATATTTATAATTATATTGACATAAACTAAACGAATTAATTTTAATTTTAAGTTTGAAGATATTTGAAATTGATTTTTTAAAAGTCAATATTAATGTTATAATTTAGAACAAGGGAAGATTATTGTAAGTCAATCCTGATGCAAAAATTTGTAAATCCTTATATTTTGAATACAACTAGATTTATAACTTATACAAGGCACGAGTTAGTATAAATAGTATAATTTAAAATTATGATATGTGTTATGTCGTATTATAATTTGAATAATAAATAATATTATAATATATACACACACACACACACACACACATTGAAATAATACAATAAAAGATACAAAAAATTTGATATAATTATAAAGTTGATATATATTATAACAGTAGAGATGATAAACTTAGAACTAATTCAATATTAACTCAATTATCAATTAAATTGACTCAATTAATTTGAATAAGATCTTAATATGCCTTATTATATATATAGTTATAGATAGGAAAGGGGACTCCTAATTTGTTTTTGTTTTTTTTTGTCAAAAGTCATATAGTTTGTGCGTATATTGTTGTACAAAGTATAATAAAGTAAAACAACGTACAACTTACATATAAAGTGCAACTTGCAAAACAGAATCAAAGATATTTTGAGTGATAGTTTAATTGTTTATATTAAAAATAATATTTTTGTTTGTGTTAATAACGAAATTATAGTGCGACGTTTTTACAAAATAAAAACTCGCCGTGGGCAATTGTAGTTCGTATATTTTTCTTTTCATAAATGATACTAGTCTTGCTAAAATTTTGCCCCGGCTGAAAATTTTTTCTGGATCCGTCCCTGCACACACACACACACACACACACACACACACACATATATATATATATATATATATATATATATATATATATATATATATATATATATATAATTCATATACCTCACATGACTACGTAACATCATTTAAATAATAATTTATGCACCTCCACAACTATTTTAAATATCAACAATTTAATTGTACAATTACATAAAATTTCTCTTATTCTCCATAAATTGTTTTTAAATAATTTATTTATTTTTCAATTATGTTGATTCAACATAATTATCACCATCTCCGTACAGATTTAATTTACCAATTAAATCCCATCACACACTTTAAATCACATAAAATATATCAATCATAAATAATTTAAACAACCTTGATAATTTTTGTTAATTAATTGCTTATTTAATATTATTAAAGAAATCCCAAAAATTCGGGTCTTCACATAGTATCTCTCTCCTCCTAAGAAAAACACGTAAATTATTTTTTCATAAGGGTGCTTTGGAGACCACACTCTAGATTTAACATAAGGTCATGGGAAGGAAGATCTTGAGAATACTCGAAGAAATAAACGTGCTAATCTAACCAAGATATAGGTAACAATTCATACTATATATATATATATATATATATATATATATATATATATATATATAATTGTTGTTTGTATAAAACCATAAAAATGATTCTGTTTTATTAAATTTATAAAACTACTTTTTAGAGAATTTTCCCAAAAGGAGGATGATGGTGGGATTCTAAATTTGGTGGAGGTGATTATCGACTTGAAAATGTGGTGTTATACCTAAGGTAGAATCGGGGCTTCATGGTTGTGGTAAATGACGGTAATAAGAAAGGTTAAGTGGACTGTTACTTGGGATTGTGGCCATGATTATTAATGTAAAAAAGAGGAGACAAAAAAGAAAAGCTATAAAAATAAGAGAAAACAAAACTTTAGAAGTTAAATTCATATGAAATTATGTGAGAAGAACGTGGTCTTTTCTGAGCCATGTCATTACCACATACTAACGCCTAAGAAACGAAATTACACATAGGAGAAAAATTGCCAAGTATGCAACTTTTTTAATGGCAGTTTATGAAAAGATTAGTTCAAGGATATAATTACATTAAAAATAGATGAAGGACCAAACTTTAAAAAGTTCAATAGTTTAAGGCAAATTATTCAAACTATACTTTCAATTATAGTGTTATCATTTTTTTTAGGGCAAACAAATGACAAAAGTAGTACTCTTTTTTGTGACCTGAAGGAAGGAGGGAGCACTATTTAAAATTTGATTTTTTTATATATGTGAAAAAGATGCAATACAACATTGCCACGTGACAGTGTTACATGAGATTATTACAAACATTAATTTATTCAAATATTGCTCTCTTTATTGTACGTATAAAGAAAATCAAGAGCAATTTATTGTCCTATAACAATGTTATTTGTTTTAGATTTTCAAGGACAGAATGTAATTTCATAGTTAGGTCCAGTAGGGCATGTAAACGTGCTAGACGGATCATCATATGCATAACTATAAGCTTGTGGACACTTTCCTTTGACGAATGTTGAGTAGCTTGATGGCTTGCATTTATCCGGAGAATTAAAAGCACCCGAGCAACAATCTTCGGGCTTATTAAAGGCCGCACACGCGCTCTTGCATCCGATTGTAGCACCATTTTGATCTCTTACTGCTAAATTCCCCGGACACTCTCTATTTATGTCGGCAGGGCAGCTTATTGTTTTGCAGGCGGCTTGTGGAGCTACACGAACTGGTAAATTAAAGCCATCGACAAGGCTAATGTCGAAAAAATCCTTCCCCCCGTCACCATTTAAGGTAAATTCTACTAGAGTTACTGGGGGGACTCCGCCAGCGCCATTGCATGCTAGGCCTCGGCCACAATCTCCGGTTCGACAAGCGAATGAGCCGCCGGTGGTGGTGCAACGTGTTCTGGCCCAGATTCTTCCCGACCACGGAGCTGGGGCATTGATGGTGTGTGAGGCTTTTGAGAGTAGTTCGAACCCGGATGTTGATGGTTGTGGACCACTACTGGTTAGGGTTGCTGGCCAGATTGTTCTAGGACAATTGTTTGTGATTGTGAATGTAGCAGATTCACCTCCTGAAAAAGGTTCTTTAAGTTAGTAAAATACTATTTAATTCTTCAGGAAAAAAATGCGCATCGAATTTTGCATAAGAGAAACGAGAGCTTAACAAACATCACAAAAATAATACCATCGGTTGAAAATTATAAGATTAAAATTGACATTTTATTTTTGTGAGTAATAGTAACAAATGACATGACTTTTTTTTTCTTTTTAAAAAATAAAAAATATAAAAATTTGGGTCGTTTTCTTGCTTACAATGGACGTGAGAGATATACTTATCCTAAAATTGTCCATGAATTAGGATCTCCTCCATTACACCTATCCTCCAATACATATTTAGCGACAAAAATATTGCTTTTACCAACACAAATATAGCTCTTAGCGGTATAGTTGTTTGCGACGAATTCTATTGTGTCGCTAATAGTTTGTGATAAATTTTATTTTGTCGCTAAATGTAATGTTTGGGTGAAATTAATTGGAAAATAGATGTAATTCAGGGGATTCTAATCCTATTGTCCATAGTACTTGCTAAGCATAACTCTCCTATATATATATGTGTGTGTGTGTGTGTGTGTGTATATATGTATAATGTATACGTTGTATCTATATATTTATCTACATGCATCAAGGCTCAACCGCTCAAGCAATATGAATGTCCATGAATGTATTAACTTACCAAGTAGAAAAAGGGCGGCAAATGAAAGAGCAAAGAGAATCCTAAATCCCATGGTGGATTGCTTTGTGGTGATATTATTATGCAACGATGCTGGTAGAAGATCAATGGGCAAGGGTTTATATAGTGCTAAAACTTGCGTGGAAAATGTAGCAAGTTTGTTAATGGTTGCTAAGTTTCAAGATCTTATTGGCTTAACAAACCTTAGAGTCAAGTCCATTGAATGAATAATTTTCCACAAGAAAACATTACACGGGACTTCATTCTATCCGTTTGAAATCTTCACTTTTTACAGCCCTCCACGATAAGATTGACAACTAATCAGGCAAATGTAGAAGGTGTAAGGAGTTAAATTGGTGACAAATGAAACAATTGTTTGGATCCTATAACATATAAGTAAATAGCTCTATCCCACAAAAAAGTCCCCTATATCAAATTTATAAATATAAAAATATACTTTTATTCCATTGTTAACCCTAAAAATAATAAGTTATTCGTCTAATAGGGTGGTAACAAACAATTGGAAGAAGTAACATACTCCCTCCTTACTCACACAAAGAGTCCTATTTGTAAAAAATTTAAGAACTAAGAATTTATTTTTGTTCCATGTCTATCCTAATATCATGATAATGAGAAACAATGACAAATTTGAGAATATTATGGCAATTTATACTACTACACTAAAAAGAAGACTCATCTTGTCCAAGAAAAAACTCTTTTTGTGGAACAGAGATGGATTATATTTTGACCGTTAATATTGTCAAGAGCAAATATACATTGGCCACACTTTAAATAATTCTAACAGCAGTTGACACTTTTAAAGACATTTATTGATTTAACAACATCAATTTTCTTTTGACAACATCAATGACCTATATACTTTTAGTGAAACGAACGAAGCTTTAAATGTAACAATCACAATCTTTCATTATCCAAGAAAAAGCTAGTCAAGTTCAAGCATTTTCTTTTCAACAATCACGAACTTAACTTGTCAAAACGACCAAGCCTTCGCAATATCACGTTCAAACTAGATGTGCCAAACTTGACTCTCAATTTTTATAATTAATAATATATTTTAGATAACTTATAATATTAATGATTATTATCTAGTAAAATTAACTAAATTTATTTTAATTTTAAATTTGAAAAATGTCTCAAATTTGACTTCAAAAAATAAAAATAACTCATATTTGGAACGGAGAAAGTATCTAATAATGCATACTGATCGTTTTTCCGAGTGGGATATGATTGAAATTTATAATATTAAGAAAAATTGGAGAGGAACATCATCACCTATTAAAAAGTCAGTGACACAAATAGTATATGGATAAGAATTTGATTACTATATCTCTCTTTGCAAACAAACTTAAACTGACTCTCAATTTTTGAATCTCTAAGATGCATGCACTTACATTTCTAATTCACTTGATCCAGAGCTAATCAGGCTCCAACATGGACCTTTCAAAGACTATTCAAGAATACAAGGACCACAAAAAGTTCGTTCAGGAGAAGAAAAACCATGCATTTTAATGAAATAAATTATATTTTTTCTCATATTTTTCATATCCCAACCAAAAAGAAAGTTTCTTGGTTAGTGGAAAAAAATATTATGGGTTAAGCCTGATCTGAACTTCAATCCAGAAGTGACTGTAAAGTTACTTAAAAGGTAATTGAGTTCTTAAAGTAGTCAATTGAATGGGGTAGTTTTGTACTTTCTGGTTGAATTACGGCTTCTTATATGGTTTTTTTTTTTGTTTGTTTGTTGCTAAATTGAAATTGTATTAAAAGAAGAAAGAACAAGTACATGGCGACCTCAATTCAAGTATAGCATAAATAGATAGGCCCATGGTGTCTTGATTATACCAGAAGCAAGACAAAATTACAAGTCCAGGTGACTAAACTGAGTTCTAGATCTATCTTTCAGAAATTTCCTATAAGAGCTAAGTATGCATTTTATGATATTTAAAATGTTCTTCACAGTAGTTCTAATAGGTATAGAATGATTAGTATGAACCCGAGCATTTCTCTCTTGCCAAACTAGTTTCTACTAAAACCCCTTAATCCACATTGCCTCATTACTTGAATAAGAACTTGGAAAGAGTAATGGCAGTTGAAAAATAAATGACTGAAATTGTCCATTTCCATGTTACATAAGGTGCATACTGCATTGGTGTTAATGCCAAATCCAATAAGCCTGTCCATGGTTCTTAACCCCTTATGGAAAGCAAGCCACAAAACAAAAGAAATCCTAGGAGTTAAAATTTGTGCCATACCAGTTTGTAACATAGCTCTACTTAGCCTCGATGTCTGATTGAGTCCTAAATAGTAGCTGCTTTAAAATCTTTGCCATCTGTGGTGTCCAGAAGATTATATCAGGAGCAAAAGAATTGCAACAGCAAGAGAAGTCAAAAGAATTCCTAAAAGCCACAACGTCACTGCGAGAAGATGTAGGCAAGACCTAAGTTGAGTTTTGGATAATACTATTAACGTTATCATTAAAGCTCAATCCAGGGTAACTGATTAATGGAGAGTGTAGAGAAGAGGCAAAAGGCTAATCTGAGAGTCAATGGTCAAAACAGAGGCTAACAGAATTACCATTCCCAATATTGTATGTGATATGCTTTGAAGCCACACTTCGAGTTTGCAATATCTTCCTCCAAATCCAAGAGTAGTCATTAGGGATAGGAGTAGTCCAAAAGAATTTGTCCTTTAGAGATGAAATGCTTTGACCCAAACAGACCACAAGGAAGCAAAAGAAGGGCAGGCAATTAATCTGCCAAAGTTTCAAAAGAATCAGATATTGATTCCAGTCTTCCAAAAGTTTAATTCCAAGCCCTCATTTACTACAAGGCAGAGAAATCTTTTCCCAAGAAACTTTAGCATCATGCTTAGCATTAAGATTTCCTTTCCAGAGAAATTAAGAAGAGATCTTTTGATATCCTTCATAACATCAGCTGGAAGCATGAGATAGGCAGACCAATATGATTGAATGGAAAAGAGAATAGACTTAATCAATTGTAGCCTTCCAGCATAAGATAAAAATCTATTAGTCCAGGAATTTATTTTATTTCTGATCCTCTCTAACAATGAATGACAATCAACCATACTAAGTTTTGTTATGATGCGAGGAAGACCTAGGAATTTCACAGGGAAAGATCTAAGTTAGAAGCCAAGACAGCTAAGAATAGCTGTAGATTGATCTGCAGGAACCTATGAGAGGTAGCATAGACTTTTTTCAGCATTAATATGAAGGCTAGAACTGCTCAGAATTGGTCAAGACAAGCCTTAAGAATATTGACTGAGTGTGCATCCCCATGGCAAAAGAGAATAAGATCATCAACAAAGCTAAAATGAAAGAGACCTAACTGTTTGATTTTCCAGTGATGCATGAATCTAGAATTTTTGGTTCCTTTTAGAAGGATCAAATAAAGCACTTCCATAGCAAGAACAAATAATTATAGGGAGAGAGGGTCTCCCTGCCTCAAACCTTTAGCCCCATTAAAATAGCCACATAATGCTCCATTAACCTTGACATATAATTTATTTGTACTAATACATGACTTAATCCAATATGTGAACTTAGAAGGGAATTTAAATAACCTAAGAGTTTCTAGAATGAAATCCAATGAGATGGAATCAAAAGCCTTCCTCAAGTCAATCTTTTGAGCACACTGGGAGGGGGCCTGAAGCTCTATGATAACTATGAAAGAGCTCCTGAGCAATCAAAATATTATCACCAATATTTCTACCTTTAATAACAGTTCCTTGCCAAGGCAAAAATGAGACTAGGAAGAACAAGCTTTAATCTCGAGGCAATGATTTTAGATATGCATTTATATGTAGTATTGTAATAAGAGATGGGCCTGTAATCATTCATGGAGGTAGGATTTGGATTTTCAGGAATCAAAGAAATAGCAATAGAGTTTGTACCTCTTAACAAACACTCATTTTAAAAGAAGGATTTGATAAATGACAACTCAGAAATCCTTAGCCAAGGTGGAATGAAAATTAAAAATGAGTTTCTAATTTACATTAGAGTTGTATATTTGTGAATTGAAATGCATATGATCAAATAAAATAAGACTTGACAGTAATTTCATGTCTTATATTTGATCGGGACATTGTATGGTAGAATGATTGAATTGTATGATAACTATTCGCTGAAAAGTTCTTTTATGGTCAAATGTTGAAATTTGTATTATCTAGAAACTTGTTAATCGCTATGGGGGGATTACCCTTATTGTGGAATAAATATTATTTATTAATTGAATTAAATAGTTTAATTCATTACATAAATAATATTAGAATGGTTCTAATTAATTTATTCTACAACCTGTTTAATATGAAGAACCTAAAAGGTCACACCGGAGAAATATTTATTTTAAAAATTGATGGCTTAATAATAATAATAATAATAAATTACATATATTTAATTTATACTATAATGACAGAATAAATTAAATAGCTTAATATTTATAATTATGTATTTTGAAAATACTAAATATAAATTAATAAGAAAAGTCTTATTATCATTATTACTATTATTATTATTTAGTTCCTAAATGGTTTATGAATTAAATAATTAAGTTCCTAAATGGTTTATGAATTGTAATTATTATATTAAAGTAATTATTATATTAAATTAATTTAATTTTTAATTAGATTAGGAGCTTAATTAAAAATTCTAATCCTAAATAGTTTAGGATGGTTGACCATATCTATAAATAAGATAAATCTTATTACCGATTGGGGTAACACAGTCTTTCACAATAATTGGTAGAATACTTCATATTTTTTCTACAACTAAAAGAGAAAGAAAATTAGGACTAGCCACCCATGGTTTGGAGAAACCAAAATTCACTTCTTGAATATTTATTAATCCTTGGCGGATCACCTCTAGAGGCTTCACACTTGGGGAGCTGACATTGATCTGTGGAATCTAATCGGTGAATTCGAAGAAGAATGCGAAGGATTAAAAAGAGGTGAACTTGTACCTATGGAGGCTTGGTTCTACAAATGTATAAATCTTTTATCCTTCCTCAATTAATAATTGTCGTATAAGAATGATCCTGGTTATTGGTTTGTAAAGATTTTAAAATTTGATTTTGCTTGCTTCCGTTACGCTATTACAATTTGATTGTATGTATGCCATATTTTTGCAAACCAACACTAGAATTTGAAGCTGACCACCAGAGACTTGAATGTCCCAGGTAGAAAGCACAGTGTCATGAAAGTAATCAAAATCAACCATATACTTAAAGAACTGGAAAGGCTTAGGTATAGGAGGGACCTGTAGTCCTGATTGTAATATAGCAGGGCACTGATCAAATAAGTCCCTAGGATCAAAGAGAGCCTGGGAATTAACATAGGTCTGCATTCATAGTTGATTAAGCAGAATTCTATCCAGCTTCTTATATGTGGGGTCATGCTTATGAGAGTCCCACCATGTAAGAAAGGGACCCATAACTCTTAAATCATATACATAAATGCCCTCCATGCAGTCCTTAAGATCATGCAGTCCACCATTTCAAGTAATATTACTACCAAGGATTTCAACTAAAGACTAGACTTCATTAAAGTCTCCCAGGATACACCATGGTTTATCAATAGATGTTGCAATAGATCGAAGGTCTCTCCAAAGAGGTTTCTGTGAAGATTTGAAAATAACTGAAACATCCCAAAAAGTACGATCCCAACCAATCTATATTTTACCATTGTAATGATGTTTATAATTGAAATGTCATTTACATTTTTTTATTTATAGCATTAGCAAGAGAAATAGCTTTGTGAGTTGTGACCCTTGTCTCAATCAAGCCAACAAAAGATAAGAGGTGTTTACAAATCATACTCGTAAGTAAATTTTTGTTTTGTATTTATGTTACAGTATGATATAAAAAGATTCTAAACATAGTGAAATTGATCTGCAGTCAACGGTCTACTAACCCTGCGTTTGAGTGAACCACACCTAAAAATTGATAATTGTCTTTCTTTTGATTTCATTTTACTATCGTTTTTTGTTATTATTATCAAAAAAAACCAAGGATAATAATCTTTCTTCATTCGAGATAAAGCATTTACGTTTCAACAATTAATCAAAAACTTGAATTGTCAAAACGGACAAAGTCTTTGCAATATTTATTTGTATAACATCTATCTTTAATGTCTAACTAGATATGCCAAAAATCCACCCATCATAATATCTTGAAGTGGTGAATCTCTCTTTGCGACCAACCTTAATCTGATTGTCAATTTTTGAGGTCTCTAACATGCATGCACTTTTTTTCCCATGTCAGAAAAAAAAAACATGCATGCACTGACCTTTCTTCGCTTAATTCAAGGACTATTCAAGAATACTGTCCAGCATAATTGACGAGGTTCAAGACCTTATTGGTTTAACAGACATTTAAGTTAAGCGAATTACCAGAATAATTTTCCATTAGGTAAACATTATATACCTTTCAAGTATGTTGGTTTTTTTTTAGATTTTCATTTGGATACGATATATCTTTGTTATGTATGGGGTAATGCTTTTTATAGATATGTACTTTGTTATTATTTAATTTGTTTATAAAATGACGTAGAATAAGTACCCCTAGTAAACCTAAATATTGGTCTAAGTTAACGAAATAATAAACCTCAAATCCACAAGAGCTCCTTAACCTACAAGAAAAGAGAAAACGAAACAAAATTTTACTAAATAATTGATGATACACTATCGTGCTACAATTGTTTATATAGTAAAGAAACCCTAATTAACAAACTTTAAGCCATAATAG